>BLSH010230219.1:1715505-1746462 GCA_018402905.1 Glandirana rugosa
GGCGACGTTATAGCGTGAGGACTATTTTTAGCGTCTAGCGACGGTAATGATCATTCTTTTTTTTTCATCATTTTTGCGGTATTTAATTAAGAGTACCAAACATTTGTGCCGCTGAAAACGGTTAGTTATTTACGACTGACGCTAAAAAAAATGGTGTTTATACTCCTTCTTATATATATCCGATTTTGATTACTTATGTAAACAAAAAAAGTATATAAAAAAAAACTATACATAATATCGTTTTTCATTTTTTTTTAACAAAAAAAAAAAAAAATTAACAGCGAAAAAAAAAAAATTATCGCCACTAGTCTTCACTGGGTCTACCTTGGTTTATCGTGGTTTTCGTTCCATCTGGGTCACTTCTGATCACCGCTATTAAAAAAAAAAAAGCGACAATTAAAAAAAAAAAAAAACAATTTTTTTTTACTTTTTGCTATAATACATATCAAAAAAAAATATATGAAAAAAACAAATGTATTCATTAGTTTTAGCCTATATATATTCTTCCTCATATTTGTGGTAAAAAAAATCGCAGTCAGCATTTATTGATTGGCAAAAGTCGCCGTGTTTACAAACCATGAGAATTAATTTATGGCGTTTTTACTACTTTTTTTTTCTTACTAGTAATGGCAGCGATCTGCGATTTTTATCAGGAGTGCGATATTGCAGCGGACATGTCGGACATTTTTGGGACCAATGACATTTATACAGCGATCAGACACTTAAATAGCCACTGATTACTGTGTATATGTCATTGGCATTGAAGGGGTTAACCTGCAGGGGGCGATCTAGGGGTCAACTGTGTTCCCTAGGGGTGTTCTAACTGTGAGGGGGCTGGGTTGCCGGGGGGCATAAAAGATCTAATTGATCCCAGTGCCAAGGATCAGTAGATCTCTTACATGCCGCCTGACAGCGTGGGACCGCCGTATTTACATCGGTGATTCCCCATTTTTCTTCTGTGCCAGGCGTTCGCGGGTCACCAGTGGACATCCAGTCCACCTGTCCTGCGGCCATACTGCTGTAGAGTGCGGCAGGCACAAGAGCGTGCCACTGGTGGCGTGCTAGCCGCTGTTTATAGACGGTGATTCGCGCTATCCAGCCACTCTGCAGCAGTAAATGTACGTGAGCAAACCGGTTAAAGGACCTAGCATTAGATCCATTTTTTACCTGTTAAAGGTAAAACTTTTTTTTTTTTAATTTTGGACAGAGAACACCTATTAGGTTTTTATTGCTCTCTGTGTCCTCCTTAGGGAGATTCGCCCTCTCTGTTGGGTCTGTGTACCATGGGTTGTCCACATAACAGTAATAGATGGAAAATCTTTCAATGGGGACACTAATTCTGGTGACCTGGCAATGGGACAGGAAGTGAAGGGACTGGAATTTCTTCATCTCAGATGTATTCAATCTGTCAATCATGCTGCAGACCTTGGATGGATCCTGAACACTGAAAAGTCATCTTTGATTCTGTCACATCAGACTACCTTGGTACCCTTCTGGCCAGATCCTTTCTCACCCAGGAGAAGTTGATGAAGCTGCAGAGCAAGGTTTGACTTCAGAACTTCAGTCCTAATGTGGGCCTTCGTTGTGAACAATATCAGCTTTCAAACTATTTGCACAATTCAACCTAAGAACATTTCAACAAAACATGCTCACAGTGTGGGGCAGGTCCAGTCTTTCTCTGGACAAAATGATTTGCTTACATCCCAATATGTCTTTGTCTTGGTGGCTTTTGTCCCTGGCCTTGTCTTTTTTTTTCTTCCCTTACTTTGGAAGATTGTTACAATGGATGGCAGCCTTCTGGGTTGGGGGCAGACTTCTGGACCAACTATCTGTTCAGGGTTATTGAGCTTTGGAGGAATCCAAACTTTCAATCAGTGTTTTGGATTTTCAAGCAGTTTATCTGGCTTTCTTCATTGAAGCCCCCATCTTAACTGTCATCTTGTCTGAAATCAATCAGGCAATGCCACAGCTGTGGCTTACATTAGTTATCAACGGGCACCACGGGTGTTGTGGCATGACAGAAGTAGAATCTATCCTGTCCTGAGTAAAACTTCATGTTCCAGCAATCTCCGCAGTGCACCTGTAGAACTGGCAGGCAGATTTTCTAACCAGACAAGCTAGACATGTTAATCTTCAGAGTGAGGGACCCAATGGTGGTGCCTTGGTAGCACTGTGGGATCAGTATACTCTGATCTATGCCTTTCCTCTGCTGAAGCTACTACCTTGTCTGGTTCTCAAGATTGAAAGCGTGGGCACTCCAGTCATTCTCATAGCTCTGGATTGGCCTAGCAGAGTTTGGTATGCAATGTAGAAGGTGTATTTTCACTTTTGTGAGACTTTAGGAGTTTTCCCATGTGCCTTTTCATTGGACCATGTTTTTTCTTTTCTTCAGTTAGAGATAGATGCAGGAGCTGAGAAGTAAACAATAACGGTCTAGACTTCAACAATGGGATTTATACCTAGCTTTGCAGGTGTTACAAAGTCCTTATTTTTTAAACCTCAGTACACAGCACTCAATGGAAAGAGTATGGTCAAAATGCGCTTTTCCCTCAAGGGCTTAATAATCCTAGGTAACAGCTTTTCCACTCCAGTGTAATTATCTCCATAAAATGGAAGAGAGAGAACTCTAATAGCGTAAAACCTTTTTATTAAACTATAATCTAAGAAAAAAATTAGTATATACGCTTACTTTATAAAGTGCATTCCCCTTGCACCTGGGTTGAATTGCTTTTGTATAACCGGCCGGCTCCACTATCTCTCAGTGCGGGCACTCAATATCTCACCACTCCCAGGTATCAGGTTCTTGTTCAGCATGGATAGCTTCCTGTATCTCATGGATAGCTTCCGGCATCTCCACCCCGACATACATTTCATCACATAATGTCTTCAGAAGTCCCTATTTGGAATCTATTTGGGACACTACTTTTTTTCCTGTAAGGTAGCCTTTATGGTGGCCATCACTTTGGCTAGAAGGGTCACTGAGTTATCAACATTGTCCTGAGGGAGCCTTATTTAATCTTACAAGGTTGTTTTGAGAAAAAGGACTTACATTTTCCCAAAACGGTCTCTGCTTTTCAATTTGTATTATTTATTTTTCATTGGGCTATTGTCTTACCTTTGTTGTGTCCAGCTGCAGTTCATCCCAAGGAGCTCTCTCTCAATTGTCTTTCTATGGTGGTGACGGCAGTTAGTGTTTACTTCTTGGCCACTCTTCTTTTAGGCAAACTAGCCAAAAGATCCTAGAAAGTTCTCAGGTTTCCAGATCCACCATTTCTGAATGGTTTTGACAGGTTGTTGTGCAGATTTATGAGTTGCGAGATATTACTACTATTTCCCTGAAAAGCTTGCTCCACTAGAGCAGTGAGTACCTCTTAGACTTGTCGTAATCAGGCCTCTGTTACTCAGATCTGTATGACTGCGACCTGGTCTTCTGTTCACATGTTTTCAACATTTCAACAAAGTCTTGCAAGCAGCTGTTTAATATCCCTATTTTCTCTTTGTTTTTGTTTTTTTCATTCTTGTTGGGCTTGTTTTGGTATGCCCTCCTCTCTGTTTGTACTGGTTTTGTACATATCCTCATGTTGCTTATATAACATCAAACTATGCTCCCCAATGGACAACAGAGAAAATCCGATTTTTGTACTCACCATAACCCTTTTTTGAGTTCATTGGGGGACACAACTTCCTCCCCTCATGTGCTATTCTTTACTCTTTGGACTTCTTGCTTCAACTAGCAAGGTATGGGGTGGAAGGGGTTATGGCCTCTAGGGGTATTGCCTTGCGTTTTTTGTGTATTTCTTCTGTATGTCACTCTAAAACCATTCTTTGCTTATTTACTATCAAGCTGTGCCCTTCAATGGGCCCCTGAAAAAAAAATCAATTTTCTTTCAACTACTAGCAAAGGATGTAAATAACAGTATTTAAAGCCTAATTCTGTGTATAGTGAACGTTAAATAGTTTGTTTAGACTAAAATGGCGCAAAGGAACTGTTTCCTTCACAAACACATGCAGCGGCTGTCCCGCTCCTGAAACAAAATCGAGTCAGACTGAGCATTGCTGAGCCTTTCACAGGAAACTTTGTATTTTCTGAATTAATATAAAGCTTACTCTGATTGGCTGAGGCAGGGATTTACGACATCATCTGCCCACCTCTCTGACTCACCCAATCAGCGGAAGTCTTGTATTTATTAAAAAAATACAAAGCTTCCTCTGGATGGCTGAGCAGCACTCAGCCCCACTGCCAGAACACAGCGCTGTATACTGTATACAGCTGAAACCACATGCAAGTGCTGATAGCAACCTCATGAGTTAGTGAAGGAAATTGGACCAGTTTGGTCCAAACAAACTATTAAAAGTTCACAAAACATGGAGTTAGCCCTTAATAAACACCAGACAATCTAAGTAGGTAACATAATCCTGTAATAATATCATGGTGCAGCATTGACATTGTTTACTAAGTAGGTTTAATTGTGTGGCATGTACTGCTTACTGATAGTGACTGCCATTGACCTTAGTGACACTTCATACTATTGATCCTATATGGGTGAATCCAGCACTGATTGTCTTAGACACACCCTGTCTTTAAAGCACAAACATGTCCTTATTTGCTTGATTCTAAAGTATTCAAAAAAGATAGCTGATCGGTTTGATCATTTAGCTCCAACTGACTGCTATTTGTTTCTTGTCCACATTTTCCATTGACTTTCTCCTGAAGAAGTGTAAATATACCTTAATATGCAGCAGCCCCAGCTGTCTTCTAACAGAGATGAGAAACTCAAGGGAGGTTTTTAATCTAAGATGTAGTCACGTAGCTTAGAACTAAGAAAGTATTGAAGTAGGACTTGGAAAATCTCCAGCTACTTCTCTTCAGATAAGAACAGCTAATTAGCAATATTCTTTAATTATTAGTTTTAGCAATGTGGGAACTGATTTGTAGCAGCAGGATGGTAGTGAGTTCTTTTTAACTACCCAAGTGGCTGCTGGGGTTGCCAGGCCCTTTCAAGAATGAATCCTGATGGCATGTGGGCATATGATGTTAATGGGAACGCAGGGGTAATGACTGCAAGCAGTCACTCAGTTAGCAGTCCTCTAAGCATGTAATTCAGCTTCTTAGGCTAACACACTTTGAAATCCTCTAGGTAGTTTCAGAGGCTCTGTTCTTAATTAAATATGCAATTTTTCATGGTAACCAGGTTATTTCTTTTGTGTTGTGCTGTAATACTGTTAGGAATTTTCATAGCTCTTATTAAACATTATGCAGCCATTGTGCCTTCCGTAATTAAAATAAAACCTAGAACAAAGCCTGATTCTCTCTCGTCCCTGTGTAATTTATCAAATGAATTTTGATTTTTTTCTTTCTTCCGGTTTGGTCCCCAGACAGAAAACCAAGTGCTTTAAAGGGAGAAGAATTTAATTGCTCTATAGGGATTGGCTGGTTATAAAGGATTTGGATGTTAGATTAGTGATCTCTACAGGGAATAGTTTAATGTTCTTCATCTTAAAAAAAATATCTGATTGTTCAACGACTCTACTATCTTCAGCTTCTCATAACTGTGATATTTGTGTTCCTCAAATCAGTTTTGCTTTTTTTATTCGTTTTCTTAGCCATATAAAACAAATCTGTCTGCTGAGGGAATATTGAGAAAAATCATATAATGGCTGTTTATGCATCTCTTTTCTGCAAATGCGCATTGACACTTTGACAGTAGCTTGTATTAAATTTGGCAATTCAGATAGAAGATACATCATTTGCTGTAATGTATGCCGAGTTACTCACTCTAATGAACAGTGTAAAAGTTAAAGCTACATTTTAATGAAATAAAAGAAGCAGCGGTTTTATTTCCCAGTTTCAGGTTTGAGACTTGAAAAAGAATTAACCTTTCAGATATTGCTTTGCTATTATTATTGTTTCTCTCTCAGTGGGTTTAAATTAATACATTCTTTTTTTTTATAAGAAGGTTTTTTCTAAAAACATTTCAAGTTTTTTTTGGGAGAATTTAAACCCAAAAATGTAAGTGTAGTTATATGGAGGGGTCCCCACCTCCCACAACTACCAATGAAGAACAGCAGTAACCTCAACCTACTCTTCTGTATAATGCTTGCTGGACTGAAGTCCAACCACTCTAATTATGAAATTTTGTCAAGGTCTTATTGTACTCTTCTATATAACATTTTGTGCACTGAACTCCAACTACCCAAATTAAGCAATTTTGTCAGTACTCCAAAGACTTGGTAGGTTAATTGGATCTGGTTGAAATTGGCCCAAGTATGTGTATGGATGTAAGCTAAATATATACAGCATCTAATAAAAGTGAGTACACCCCTCACATTTTCATATGACAAAACTGAAGAAATGACACTTTGCTACAATGTAAAGTAGTGATTGTACAGTTTGTATAACAGTGTAGATTTGCTGTCCCCTCAAAATAACTCAACACACAGCCCTTAATGTCTAAACCACTGGCAACAAAAGTGAATACACCCCTAGGTGAAAATGTCCAAATTGGGCCCAATTAGCCATCTCTCTTTCGTTCTTGTTCGTTCGACAGGAACAGCGACTCTTAGGACTAAGTGGGTTATACTGCCCTCTTCAAGAGTTTACTATGCAGAACAGGCAGAACAGCAAAAAGAACAGTAACAGACACAACCCCTCCCAGGGGCCAGTCCCCACTGGCAGGTAACCCCACACCCAGCTCTGCTAGCTCAGTTTTTTTCTGCCTAGTGCAAGGAGTAGACTTGGCTCCCTGTTAGGATCCGTGGTACCTTTCTGGGTCCACTTCGGCTGTCCTGGAGGACAGCCTAACAGATGAAGACTGCAATCAAGTAGCCGTGCTGGGTGGCAGGCTGGGTTTTAGATCCAGGTAGTCTCCCCAGCCGGCCATCGAGCGCACGCAGACCTTAGCTCCGCGATGGGTCGGCCGCAACAGGCCCCGAACTGGACAGGGTGGCCCAGTGGGTTAAACGTTCCGCTGGTGCACATATGACCGGGCTCCTGAGTCCGTGTCACAGTGTTACCATGGCCGACAGCTCCCCTCGGCCTGACGGGTGAGGCAGATCTGTCTCGGATGGGATACCCGCTCCGCCCGACTGGATGAGGAAGTCCTTGTGGATTCTGGCACCGTTTTGCCCCCCACACAGCATGGAGAGCTCTCCTGTAGGACAGCAGCAGAAGCAGTGGCAAGTGTGGAGGACGTGTGGGCAAGGCAGTAGCGGACAGCAGCAGGCACGGCTCCTCTCCTGGACAGTTGAGCGAGCAGGGGGTGAGTCCCTCCGGGGTTACCCTCCTGTAGTAAGTCCTGCGCAGCATTTTGGGGTGGGGAGTGCCTGGTCTCCTGGTACCTAGACCTCAGTTAGGTGGCGTGTTACCAGGGTGGGTGTCGCAGTGGCAGCCGATGCGCGTGCTTCCGCACCAGACTTCTCTGTGGTTGCAGCCAGCGCCTCAGGGACTGTGATCCCTATTGATGCTCTGTCGGCGGTCTTGGAGTCCTTCGTCTCCCAGGTAGAGACAGCATGTGGGCGTAAGGCGGTGAAAAAGCGGCCCCTACCTCCCCCCTCTCCTGGTGAGGACTCAGACCCTGACGGGGGCTCCACCATGACGGGGACCCCCCTTGAGCTGTCGGATGGCGAGGCCCCAGATTCTACTAATAGTGAGGAGGAATCTGTGGCGGCTACTGCTGCACAGGAGAAGGCACTAGTCAGCGCCCTGATCACAGTGGTGCGTGGAACCCTGAAGTTGGATGATACGGCGGGACCCTCGCAGGAGGTCCCAGTCCCCTTCGGGTCGCATAAACCAGCCCGCGGGGCAAAGGTTTTCCCCCATGTGTCTTACCTGGATACATTTGTCTACAGAGACTGGGAACGGCCTCAGAGCTCCCTTCCCATACCCAAACCTTTCTCTGTGTACTATCCCTTCGAGGACAGCCTGTTAAAAAAGTGGGCATCACCCCCCGTGGTTGATCCCCCTGTGTCTCGCCTGAACAAGACGACCACGATCCCGGTGGAAGGCACGCCGTCCTTTAAGGACCCGGTGGACAGGAAGGCTGAGACCATCAGCAGATCCATGTTTGTTCTGGCAGGGTCGGCCATGCAGCCTGTTGTGGCCTCTGCTCTGGTGTCACAGACGTCCACGGAATGGGCGATGCTGTAACACCGCAAAATGAGTGATGCTAAGGTTCCCCCTGCTTGTGTGTAACTTGCTGTACAGCTTGTCCAGGGGCTTAAGTATCTATGCGATGCAGCCCTGGATACAGCCCCCCTGATCTCCAAATTGTCCGTGTCTTCGGTGGTGGTCAGACGGTTGCTCTGGCTGAAATGTTGATCGGCGGACCAAACATCTAAGAAGGCCCTGATGGACTTGCCTTTTCAGGGTGGGCGCCTCTTTGGAGCCTCCTTGGATGAAATTATTAAGGATCTCATGGGAGGCAAGAGCACAAGGAAGAGTATGGAGTCCCATCGCAAACCGGGTCCCTCCTTTTTCGTCCTTCCTGCACCTCGGACAAGGGCTCGAAGCCCGCCAAGGCCCCCGCGGGTGTACAGAAGCATCCCTGGCAGCATAAGCGCTACAAGCTGGAGGACAAGTCCTCCTCCGCGTGAAGGGCTGCCCCCACCCTCACTTCGGGTGGGGGGACGTCTCCTGGGGTTTGCGGACCGGTGGACTTCCCGCATTTCGGACCGCTGGGTGCACGAGGTGATCTTGTCAGGGCACAGAATAGAATTTCGTTCCCGTCCTCCGGACAGATTCTTCACCTTCAACTTGCAACTGCCCGCTGGGAGGCTGCAGGCCCCGTTTGGGGCAGTGCAGGACCTACTCTGTCAAGGGGTAGTGGTCCCCGTTCCACGTGCGGGAAGGTTCCATGGATTTTACTCCAACCTGTTTGTGGTCCCGAAGAAGGATGGGGTCCACCTGATTCTGGACCTGAAGGCCCTCAACTGCTTTGTGCGTGTACGAAGGTTCAGGATGGAGTCTGTCCGTTCTGTGGTGGCGGCTCTGCGCCACGGAGATTTCCTGGATTCCCTCAACATCAAAGTATGCATACCTGCATGTTCCCATATGCGCTCAGCACCAGCGCTTCCTGTGCTTTGCGGTCGGGGAGCATCACTACCAGTTTGTGGCTTTCCTGTTTGGCCTGCCCTCTGCGCCTCAGGTCTTCACCAAGCTGTTAGCCCTGTTTCTGGCTCTCCTGAGACAGAGGGGCATCGCAGTGGTGGCGTATCTGGACCTTCTCTTGCGAGCAGAGTCGGCTCCAGCTCTCAGGGACAATGTGACGATCGCCTTGCACACTCTGCAGGAGTTCGGCTGGGTGATCAATCACCCGAAGTCGCTGGGTCTGATTCTGGATGCGGCCCAGGCGAAGGTCTTCCTTCCACCATCCAAGCGACAGACGCTTCAGTCGGCGGTTTGGTCCCTGCTGTCCCAGAGGTGGTCCTCCCTATGCTTTTGCATGCGGGTCTTGGGCCTCATGGTGTCCACCTTCAAGGCAGTCCCATACGCCCAGTGTCACACCCGTGTTTTGCAGTCGTGGGCAGAACTCTACGTACCGGCAATCTCCGCCGTCCACATTCTGGGCGTAGAGAATTGGCAGCCGGACTACCTCAGTCGTCAGGGATTGGACCAGGGAGAGTGGACCCTGCACCCGGATGTGTTCCATCAGATTTGTTTGAGGTGGGGTACTCCAGACGTGGACCTTCTAGTGTCTCGTCTCAGTTGGAAGGTGCAGGCCTTTGTGAGCAGGACAAGAGATCCCCTAGCAGATGCGGCGGATGCCCTAGTAGCTCAGTGGGCTCGGTACCGGCTCCTCTACGCCTTTCCCCCTCTCAAGTTGCTTCCGCGTCTTCTGCACAGAATAGACGGAGGGCATACCGACCATTCTCATAGCACCACATTGGCCAAGGCATCCTTGGTACGCCAACGTAGTTCAAATGGTGGTGGACGTCCCCTGGCGACTCCCGCTTCGCGCGGACCTACTTTCTCAGGGGCCCATCTTGCATCCTGCTTACCCTCGCTGGCTTTAATGGCCTGCCTATTGAATCCCAGGTGTTGAGGGATCGGGGTGTCTCAGACTCAGTGTTCCCCACCATGCTTAAGGCACGTAAAGCCACTTCCAGGAAGATTTATCACCGCACCTGGAGGGCTTATATCGCCTGGTGCGAGAATGGGGCGGTGGAATCCCCGATCTTTTTCGGTATCTCGGGTTCTGGCTTTTCTGCAGAAGGGTCTCGACCAGAAGCTGGCTTTGAGTACGATCAAGGGTCAGGTTTCTGCCCTGGCAACCTTTTTTTCAGCGACCTTTGGCGACGCATTCTTTGATCCGATCTTTCGCAAAAGGTGGCTTTCCTATTAGCCATCACATCTGCTCGACGGGTGTCTGAGTTGGCGGCTCTATCATGTAGGTCTCCATATCTGGTCCTACACAAGGATAAGGTGGTTCTGCGACCATCAACTTCTTTTCTGCCGAAGGTGGTGTCATCTTTTCATATCAATCATTTTCCTTCCTTCACTCTGCCCACGTCCCTCTCATCCTAGGGAGGTTGCCTTGCACTCCCTGGATGTTGTTCGGGCCCTGCGGGTGTATCTGGCGACCATGGCCTCTTTTCGGAGGTCGGATACACTTTTTGTAGTGATGGATGGCCCACGCAAGGGTCCGCTATTTCACGTTGGATTAGACAAACTGTGACCCGAGCCTATGCTGTTTGGGGTCTGGAGCCTCCTTTCCCGGTAATGGCTCACTCTTAAAGGGTGATTAGCACTTCCTGGGCTTTTCAACATCAGGTGTCTGTGTCTCAAGTGTGCAAAGCGGCAACTTGGTCCTCTGTACACACCTTCTCAAAGTTTTACAAAGTTGATGTTTTAGCATCGTCGGATGCTGCGTTTGGCCGCAAAGTTTTGCAGGCGGCCGTGTGAGACACGTGTGATTCCTCACTGAGGGTTCAGTTGGGTGTAGTTCTGTTGTTGTTCTGTTACCCACCCCTCATTTTTGGCACTGCTTTTGGACATCCCACTTAGTCCTAAGTGTCGCTGTGCCTGCCGACGAACGAAAGAGAAAACAGGATTTTTTGACACCCCTCTGGATGTTGCACTGCTTGTTACGAACTGAGCTAGCAGTGCTGGGTGTATGGTTATCTGCCAGTGGGGACTGCCCCCTGGGAGGGGCTGTGTCTGTTACTGTTCTTTTTGCTCTTAGAACTGCCTGTTCTGCCTAGCAAACTCCTGAAGAGGGCAGTATAACTCACTTAGTCCTAAGAGTCGCTGTGCCTGTCGACAAACTCAGAGAAATGGATTTTATGGTAAGTCAAAAAATCCAGTTTTTTCCTCCCGGTGTCATGTGACTCAAGGTCTCAGGTGTGAATGGGGAGCAGGTGTGTTAAATTTGGTGTTATCGCTCTCACTCTCTCATACTGGTCACTGGAAGTTCAATATGGCACCTCATGGCAAAGAACTCTCTGGGGATCTGAAAAAAAGAGTAATTGCTCTACATAAAGATGGCCTAGGCTATAAGACGACTGCTAAGACCCTGAAACTGAGCTGCAGCACGGTGGCCAAGACCATACATTGGCTTAACAGGACAGGTTCCACTCAGAACAGGCCTCGCCATGGTCGACCAAAGAAGTTGAATGCATGTGCTCAGCGTCATATCCAGAGGTTGTCTTTGGGAAATAGACATATGACTGTTACCAGCATTGCTGCAGAGGTTGAAGGGTTAGGGGGTCAGCCTGTCAGTGCTCAGACCATATGCTGCACACTGTATCAAATTGGTCTGCATGGTTGTTGTCCCAGAAGGAAGCCTCTTCTAAAGATGATGCACAAGAAAGCCCATAAACAGTTTGATGAAGACAAGCAGACTAAGGCTATGGATTACTGGAACCATGTCCTGTGGTCTGATGAGACCAAGATTAACTTATTTGGTTCAGATGGTGTGAAGCGCGTGTGGCGGCAACCTGGTGAGGAGTAAAAAGACAAGTGTGTCTTGCCTACAGTCAAGCATGGTGGTAAGAGTGTCATGGTCTGGGGCTGCATGAGTACTGCCGGCACTGGGGAGCTACAGTTCATTGAGGGAACCATGAATGCCAACATATACTGTGACATACTGAAGCATAGCATGATCTCCTCCCTTCGAAGACTGGGCCGCAGGGCAGTATTTCAATATAACGACCCAAAACACACCTCCAAGACGACCACTGCCTTGCTAAAGAAGATGAGGGTATAGGTGATGGACTGGCCAAACATGTCTCCAGACCTAAATACTATTGAGCATCTGTGGGGCATCCGCAAACGGAAGGTGAAGGTGCGCAAGGTCTCTAACATCCACCAGCTCCATGATGTCATCATGGAGTAGTGGAAGAGGACTCCTGTGGCAACCTTTAAAGCTTTGGTGAACTCCATGCCCAAGAGGGTTAAGGCAGTGCTGGAAAATAATGGTGGCCACACAAAATATTGACACCTTGGGCCCAATTTGGACATTTTCACTTAGGGGTGTACTCGCTTTTGTTGCCAGCAGTTTAGACATTAATGAGATATTTTGAGGGGACAGCAAATTTACACTGTTATACAAGCTGTACACTCACTACTTTATATTGTAGCAAAGTGTAATTTCTTCAGTGTTGTCACATGGAAAGATATAATATAATAAAGATATAATAAAATATTTACAAAAATGTGAGGGGTGTACTCACTTTTGTGAGATAGTGTAGGTACCTGTAATAAATAAATTAAATAAATAAATAAGGACTTTTTGTGCTCTTCCATATAACACTTAGTGCACAGAAGTACAACCACTGAAATGAAAGTGTGCGTAAAGCCAAAATGTTTACTTTTAGTTTTGAATGGAGTAGGGAATGAGTAGAACCTGTCTGTCTTCCTGTTGATGAGATGTACCTTCTCTATTTGTCCGGTTGGTCATTGTATCCAATTAAGAGAGTGAAGGGAAATCTCTCCATTGGACAAAAATAAACCTGACCATACCTAATCATTCTCCATTTCATTCAAAACTTGTATGAGCATGATGGACAGGAGATGTAATAAGTGTACTAGGGATTTTGTGTATAGGCCTGTATCAGTCTGTTTCTTTAGGATGTACCCATGACCTGTAACTCCACTTTGAAAATGGTTCACACAGTTTGCAGCTGCAACCCTACCAAACACTGCCATGTTAGAAAGGAGAGCTACCACATTACAGGATAATGTAATTATACGAATGACTGGCAAAAATGGCTATATTATAATAAAATATTGCAATATTGGAGGCCAAGAAAGGAAAGGATGAACCAACTTCTTAACTTCTCTTTTACCATTTTTTAACTTTTATTTTTTCCAGTTCAGATCTATATTGATTTAAAGAAGCATTATAAAACATACAGAGTTGGTCATTATCTACAAGGGACACTATTTTACAGTTAGTGTAAGAGATTAAATATTTTGTTCGTAAAGTTTCATGAATTCGGATTTGGTCCACTATTAACTGCCCAAAATTAATAGGTAGATATTTAAAAGTGTATTAATACCAACTTTTCATGGCACACAGTTTACCTGTTTTAAGTTGTGTTATGATAGTTCTACTAGAAGCATTAAAAGGGGTGATTGGAAGTGTACCCACAGCATCCTTTAGAACAAAGCAGAACTTGACCCTGATCAAGTAATATTAAAGGTCACAAGTGAATTGACTGGCATATCATTTATCTGGGATGCAATTTACATCTAATTACTCAGCTCAGGTAAAAGTTGATATTGGCGCATGGCCCATCACATTTTTGTTGTTTTTGCATATAAATATTTTTTAATAAATAGAAGCTGGATATATTTAAGTGTGAACTTACCGTGACCAGTCCTTTGTTTTGCCTGTACAACTGTTCATTATCCTTATTTTCACAGACAGAATGTGTTCTGATTCCTGTGTATAATTCCTACTCTATCTCTCAACATATAGCAGTCAGTAGAGATGTTGGAAAGGCAGGATTTTGCAGATACCGCTAATGTATTCACAGTCATGGCACACAGACTTGTTGTAAACCTCACTCCCTCGGGTCCAGTGGGCCAATATTATTGGCTTTAACCTACACAGACTGCAGCCAGTGTGTAAATTCATTCAGCTCATAGCATTGTTCTTGGGCTACTGAATAATTTACAATTGGAAGAGCCCAGTCTGGCACAGGTCACTGAAGTTCATAGGTTAATAACAGGTTTTAGTTTCTGATGTCAGCAGCTGACTTGATAACATATGAAAGAATACTATCCCGTTGATTAGATTTTGAAATGGATCAATTTTTAATCAGCAGAACATCTGACTCGCTCAATGAGATGAGCATTGTGGGGAACGAGTCAAGGTTTATTTAGCAGGTTGTTTGTCTATTGTAATATACAAATGACCCTTCCGCTTTCTGTGCCTAATGAAAAATGCGAGCACATAATCTTCCCACATCTGTTTTGTTCTCCAGGTGACAGTCAAAACCATGGTCAACTGAGATGTCATTTGATGGCCAAGTCTCTCTTGAAAGAGTATTGCATGTCTTTTAACATCACACTGGTTGCAATTTTTATTTTCCTGGAAACACTGATGTTTAGTATACAGCAAAGATGTTTTTAATGACCAGAAAATGTAGAGGTCATAGTTTACATAAGACTGATTTCAGATAGACTGTATGCATTTCCGCAATTTTTAATTGAATTTCTTTTGCTTTTTTTTTAAATATTACAGCTCAACTCCAGCCAAAATTTTACTTTGGCTTTGTACAGAAGTTGGAATAATTTGAGCCACTGAAAGATTTTGTTGCTGTCTGCATCTCCTTTGGGGAGATTTGTGCTCACTTTATGCTCAGGGTGTCACAAGAACAGGAAGTGATGGGATATCTGTGTGATGAGGACAGAGATAGCAACAAAACACATTTATTTAGCAGAGCACTGGGACATCTGTCAAGTTTATTTTCTCTGTCTTCCTGTTCTGGTAACACCTGTACTCTCTCAATTCAAGCCCTGGTGTCCCCAGGATTGAAAAAGGGGAAATCTCTGCAATGAGCACACAAACAACAATAAAAACTTGACAAGAGTTCTGACTCCAACCCATTCTTATAAGAGAAGAAAACAAGTTTGACTTGAGTTGGGCTAGTTAGTGTAATCCGTGAAATGAAAATTATGGCAGCAGTTTCTATGCCAGCATAAAGCAACCATAGTAGTGAGATAAGTGTGAGAAGCATAAAGTGACCATAACAATGAGATAAGAGTGGAAAGTTTTTTTTAAAAAATCATGGCGCAAACTTGGAAACAAGGGTTCTTAGTCAGCGTTTTTCTTCCTCCAAACATGGTGAGTCAAGTTAAAGCCAAAGAGCTCAATTTTGGTCTCATCTGATCACAGCACTTTCTTCCATTCCTTCTCTGAATCATTTAGTTTTCAATATTTTTTATTGTTTTCACAGTGGATAAACACAAAGATACTATTACAATCATAGGTCTACACAGAATTGAGAATGAAAGATTGCATATAGCGCTGCAAAATCAAGCACCCAACGAACCATAAGCTGGTGCATCATAGGAGTGATGAAACATTAATAAATGGTTGTTATCTCGTTAGAAAAATAAAGAGGGGGGTGGGACCCCCCGCCCGTGACACCCCAATTGGGAACATTCTGTGCCAATGGTTGGCTAGCAGCACCCCCCAGATCAATTATACAAAATTGCCATTCTAATTTCCAGTGGCTTGTCCAGATTTATCAAAAAAAGGAGGGACCTAATCGGTGCAAAAGTAGTGTGAAAAGAAAGAAAAGAAAAAAAAAGAGAATAGAAGGGGGGGGGGGGGAAGATAGAGGAGAAAGAGGAATTAAGAAAAGTCCAGCAAAGAGGAGAAGAGAGAGAGATCGCTCCGCCAATGGTCCCTGGGCCCCCAACCCCAGCCCCCCATCTGTGCTCTCAGGGCGCCTGTAGGTATCTGATCCAGGGGTTCCAGATTTTCTCAAATCGCTGTTGTTGGTCACGAAGGATGCTGGCCAATTTTTCATTGACCATTATCCAAGAGATCTTATTCTTAACTGATGCTATATTTATCGTAGGGGTTTTACATGCCTTTGCTATATTAATCTTGGCTGCTGAGGGAATAAAGAAGATAAGGGATCTGAGATGTCTAGGTATGTCACTTGTAAGGTCGGAAAATAAAGCTATTTTGGCATTCTTAGGTAGATTTGTTCCAGTGACTGAGTAGATCAAGCTAAATATTCTTATCCAGTATCTTTTAACTTTGGGGCACGACCACCAAATATGAAACATAGTTCCCTCCTGACCACAACCCCTGAAGCAAAGAGGGGATATATTCTGATAAATTTTATGTAGTCGTGTCGGGACCAAATACCACCTGGACAATACCTTATAATAAGCTTCTACCAGGAACGTGTTTAAAATTCCCCTATGCACCATAGTCGACCACCCGGACAACACCTCCACATCAATACTCTCCCCTAAGTCCGTCAACCGGGCCTGTTGGTAAGGAAGTTTGGGGTTCCAATCAGTTAACTGGTTATAAAGCTCTCAAATGTTACCTCGCGATCCCGGACCAGATAAACATTTGTTTTCATAAAATGTCCTAGTGGTAATATCTGTTTGATCTCGGCAGAGCGATCTCAAGTAGTGAGTGATCTGGTGAAATCGAAAGACCTCTGATGGGGGCATATCCAGGGTCTCCTGAAAGTATGAGAGCTTTTTGACTCCTCTATGATCGAGGAAGTCTGCAATTTTATATAGTCCTTTATTGATCCACCAAGAAAATCGTTGCCTGTGTAGGCCTGGAGGAAAGTGTGGGTTACCAAACATCGGGGCCACCGGAGTATGTGGAGATTTCAGGGGAAATGATTTACACACCCTATTCCATAAGCTCAACGAGTGAGAAAGAGAGGGGCTAAGGATATCTCCGCGCCCCCTAGGAGACAGCCATAGTAACAAATCCATAGGTATTGGGGAACTAACCTGCGACTCCAATTGCACCCAGTCTGGGCGATATGTCGTAGAGTGAATTTGGTAAAGTTGTGCCAATTGGGCCGCTTTGTAATAGCGTAAAAAATGTGGAACTCCCAGGCCTCCTCTCCATTTTGAGATATATAAAGATCGAGCCACCCTGCAACCCCCAGGACTCCAAATGAATTTAAAGACTAGCATTTGTAATAGTTTAAAATAGTAAAGAATTCTGGGCAGGACCTACATTTTCACTGCCCCAATTCTGCCCATCCAGGAAAGGTCACCATTCTGCCATTTCTGTAAGTCCTCCATTGTAGACTTAAGAAGGGGAGTATAGTTTATCCTATATAGAGAAGAGATGTCGGGTGTGAGTTTTACTCCCAGATAGGAATGGGCCTGCGGACACCACCGAAAAGGAAATGAAGTACGTATTGAGTTCAAAATTGGGGTGGGAAGGTTGATATCCAAGGCCTCTGACTTAGATTGGTTAACTACCAGGCCCGACACTTCTCCAAACCTGTTTAACAGAGACGTCAAATTGGGCAGTTTGGAGATTTCTGGTGGGTTCATTCTGGTTGACTTAACACTTTAATGCTTTATTGAAATGTTGTCTATTCATTTTTTTGTTTATTTATTTTCACAAAATACTGTGATTATGTAGCATATATGGATATTATTATGTCTTTATCTCACCATATACTTTCTCATGTATAGTATTTACTTCAATACAGAGGAAGCCTAATCAAAACGAAACAAGCTGTAATGTAATATGTAATGATTTTATGCAAACTTCCAAAACATATACTCCTTCTAAACTTTTAAATGTACTCAATTAAAATTGTTGGGTTTTAATTCCACAAAAAGTGTATTTCTTTTATTTTTGGCACCTTAAAAGTCCTATGTCCTTTAAACCTTTTTTTCGACTTACCTCTGTGCTTGCCAAAAAGGGTTTCTCCGCCAAGTACTAAGTCATATTTGGCTTGGGGATCAAATACTTATTTTACTCGCTGAACTACAACTCAATTTATAATATATGTATCGTGTGTTTCTTTTGGATTTTTGGTTGATATTCTGTCTCTATCATTTGAAAAACATCATATGTATGTATATACAGTGTATATATATAAATATATATATATATATATATATATATATATATAATCCTTAGATGGCAACAATGGCATTGGATGACCTTGATGACATATGTATTCATTGCACAAACATCTAATGCAATGTTGTTCCAAATTTTAGTGATCACGGACGTGTGAAAAAATCACTGTCATACAAATTTGTGCCCTTGTCAAACTGACTTATTTGTCTTATTTTCATTTTAATGCTATGCTAACAATTTACACAAACCGTGTTTTTTCCACTGCATGCATCACAGTAGAGCCTTGAAATGGGAATAAAGCTCTCCTAAGGTAAAATGCATATGTTCGCTTTGAGCTTCACAATTCCGCTATGTTAACTAACAGTTACACTGTCATCTTGTGTTAATCAGCAGACTTTACTTTTTATATTTTGGGGTAAATATACAATATGTTGGTGTTCAAATTACATAAATGTTGCATTAGAAAAATTACAGGAGAACACATTTTTTTCAATTTTTATTATTTCCAGTAAAGGCAAGTTAACTACCTTAGTGGCATTCCTGGTTGAGTTTTCTTTACCAAAAGCGGTAACCCCGAGCCACACTCGGGATTGCATCGCAGGATCAGGGCAAAGTTATTTACCTTGGCTCCAGGATCCTGCAATGTCTCCCAGCTGTGTCCTCCGGCGGAATCTTTTGCCCAATCCCTCTGGGTTCCGGGCTCTGTTCCCTGCGAGCGTCGGATGGGGGAGGAGCCAGGCGGCAAATTCAAAAAGTGAAGCACAAATAACACATACAGTACACTGCAATCTGTAAGATTACATTACTGTATCAAATCATTTCACATCCCTTTTGTCCCTAGTGCTTTGTCCACTGCCCTGCATGCACTTTTATATTATATATGTAAATCTTTCTGCCTGGAAAGTTGAGAATGTCCATTGCATCCAAAAAGTGTCCCTTTAGGTCAAAAGCATCTTTGGACCAGCTAGAAAACAGTGATAGTAAATAAGAATCACTTGCAGAATTGAGCGATACTGATTCGTGGGGAAATTCGTCATCAGACACTGAAAGTGACGGCAGCGACAATTCTGCAAATGAGCAAATTCAAGTGTTTTTGACTTAATAACATTATTGAATACATCTTATTATTATATTATCATTTTTGATAACTATTTATAGTTATTTATTATATCATAATTTATGATTTCGTTGTTTCAAACGTTATCATACCCGGGATGTCTACTAGACTCTTGTTTTAGACAGATTTAAGTGAGTTATTCCTAAGAATTACAGGCCTACAATATAAAACGCCATATTTCTATGCAAAACAATGTACGGCTTTGAGGCGCAAAAATCTGACATAATCATACCGCCAGGGAGGTTAATAAAATCACATACAGTATCTCACAAAAGTGAGTACACCCCTCACATTTCTGTAAATATTTTATATCTTTTCATGTGACAACACTGAAGAAATGACACTTTGCTACAATGTAAAGTAGTGATTGTACAGCTTGTGTAACAGTGTATATTTGCTGTCCCCTCAAAATAACTCAACACACAGCCATCAATGTCTAAACCGCTGGCAAAAAAAGTGAGTACACCCCTAAGTGAAAATGTTAAAATTGGGCCCAACGTGTCAATATTTTGTGTGGTCACCATTATTTTCCAGCACTGCCTTAACCCTCTTGGGCACGGAGTTCACCAGAGCTTCACAGGTTGCCACTGGAGATATCTTCCACTCCCCCATGACAACATCACGGAGCTGGTGGATGTTAGAGACCTTGCGCTCCTCCACCTTCCATTTCAGAATGCCCACAGATGCTCAATAGGGTTTAGGTCTGGAGACATGCTTGGCCAGTCCATCCCCTTTACCCACAGCTTCTTTAGCAAGGCAGTGGTCATCTTGGAGGTGTTTTTGGGGTCATTATATTGGAATACTCTGCGGCCCAGTCTCCGAAGGTAGGGGATCATGCTCTGCTTCAGTATGTTAAAGTATATGTTGGCATTCATGGTTCCCTCCATGAACTGTAGCTCCCCAGTGGCGATAGCACTCATGCAGCCCCAGACCATGACACTCCCACCACCATGCTTGACTGTAGGCAAAACAAACCCGTCTTTCTACTCCTCACCTGGTTGCCGCCACAAAATGCTTGACAGCATCTGAACCAAATACGTTTATCTTGGTCTCATCAGAACACAGGACATGGTTCCAGTAATCCATGACCTTAGTCTGCTTGACTTTAGCAAACTGTTTGCGGGCTTTCTTGTGCATCATCTTTAGAAGAGGCTTACTTCTGGGACAACAGCCATGCAGACCAATTTGATGCAGTGTGAGGCGTATGGTCTGAGCACTGACAGGCTGACCCCCCACCCCTTCAACCTCTGCAGCAATGCTGGCAGCACTCATACGTCTATTTCCCAAAGACAACCCCTGGATATGATGCTGAGCATGTGCACTCAGCTTCTTTGGTCGACCATGGTGAGGCCTGTTCTGAGTGGAACCTATCCTGTTTAACTGCTGTATGGTCTTGGCCACCATGCTGCAGCTCTGTTTCAGGTCTTGGAAATCTTCTTATAGCCTAGGCCATCTTTGTGTAGAGCAACAATTCTTTTTTTCAGATCATCAGAGCATTCTTTGCCATGAGGTGCCATGTTGAACTTCCAGTCAGTATGAGAGAGTGAGAGCAAAAACACCAAATTTAACACACCTGCTCCCCATTCACACCTGAGACCTTGTAACACTAAGAAGTCACATAACACAGGGTAGGGAAAATGGCTAATTGGGCCCAATTTGGACATATTCACTTAGGGGTGTACTCACTTTTATTGCCAGCGGTTTAGACATTAATGGCTGTGTGTTGAGTTATTTTGAGGGGACAGCAAATTTACACTGTTATACAAGCTGTACACGCACTACTTTACATTGTAGAACAGTGTCATTTCTTCAGTGTTGTCACATGAAAAGATATAATAAAATATTTACAAAAATGTGAGGGGTGTACTCACTTTTGTGAGATACTGTATGTCCTCATTTGCTACCAAATTTAATCCCTTTTTGTTCTGTATAATACATTAAGTAGACTAGAAAACCTAAAAGATATAATGTATGGACATCGCACCAAAATTTAAAAAAAATAACTTTCTGGGACTCACAGTGATTTAGGGAGAAAAAGGCCCGGGACGCAAGTGGTTGAAATCAGGAGAGCCCTCTTCGTATTTAGGAGATTCATTCTAATTGTCCTAATCTGAAATTTCACCAGGAATAAAAGTGAAGGAAAATCCAAAATCTTTAGCTGCCACCAGAACAGGAATAGATGGGAAATCCTCCAATAGAGACACTTGCTCCTGCGACAAATGTGTAAGAGGAGATATCTCTCAAACTTGAAAGATTTTCTCTCACTTCTTGTCTACAGGAGTCTATAGGAAAGGAAGTAAAGGAAATTCTCCCTTATGAGACACAGATGATAGAAAAATGAAAATAGACAGTGGTTTACTCCTCCCCACTATGTCCAAAATGAAAAAAAAAGTTTTGCCTTTAGACTATTGACTTTTTGGACTTAAAGTATAGTTAAAGGCAAAGCTTTTTTTTTTACTTTTTTTTTTATGAAGTGAAGAAGGATAGGAACACTTGTCATTTTTTATCACTATCTGTAACCCCATTAAGAAGACTCACCCCCTCGATTTGTCCTGTTTACCGTGATCATTGAAAGTGAAAGTAAGGTGCTGTCGTGCATGCACTCTTGATGGCTTACAACTTACTAGTCAATCCAGCTGAAGACTACCAACCTCCCGGCTTGTTGAAGTGGGAACGAGACCTAGACCGCACCTTCAGTCCTTCACAACGCAGTAACATATTACAATTTAGGCATAAATCCTCTATCTGTGCGAAAACACAGGAAACAAATTTTAAAATCCTGTCGAGATGGTACCATACACCATCTAGACTACATCAGATCTTTACTTCAGCGTCGGATAGATGTTGTGATGCCAGGAGGATCGGGGAACACTTCTGCATGTTTTCTGGTCCTGTCCTAGTCTAGAGCAGTATTGGAAGTCAATACGACAGATTACACAGAAATTCACAGAGAGGGCCATACCCGATGATCCTGCTTTTTTCCTCCTTCACGCCATGGATATCCCAGTGAAATCGATAATCAGACATTTACTTGATGCGGCTAAGATGTGCATTCCCTTACTGTGGAAATCTCCGACCTCGCCGACAGTGGGTATGTGGTTCAGGAAGGTGGAAGAAATAAATAAACTGGAAGATCTGGTTCTATCAGCCAGACACCAACACAAACGGTACCAGAAGACCTGGACCTTATGGAACATGTTTGTCTTCTCTGAGGAGGGAAAAGCACTGTTCGATTCTACTGCGGTTGGATGACCTTGCGGCATGTCCCACCTTCTCACGGTGGGCAACCTGGAATAGCTACTAAGGCTACTAAGCTACTAAAGCTACTAAGGCTACTAAGGTACATGCTCTCAGAAAATGAATATGGAAGCTAACACAACATGAGTTGTGAGTCCTACCCCCCCCCTTTTTTTTCTCTCCCTCTCCTTCTCTACTTCTACAGCTAATTGCCTTCGGGTATCCTTCTCTTTCTCTCTACCCTCCTTACTGCATTTGTATTCTCTATCTCTTTCTTTCGCAGCTTGTTCTTTGGAATATAAAATGGAAAATCAGGGTGAGACAGGACCCCTGTTATTTAGTCTGGAGCTCCTAGAGGTTCCAATGGTAAGGTGTACTGGATATACACGTTTCAGGATGTATTATATGGTCACACAAATTGTATTGGAAACCTGTACATTTCATGTCTTATTAATGTGGTATCTGTCTCACGCCTTTGTTTGTTTAAATAAAAAATGTGAAAATAAATAGAAAGTGATAGTAAAAGAAAATCCCAAATTTTTGGTTGTCCCCAGAAAAGGGAGAATCTTCCAATGGAGGCACTAGTTCTGGTGACCTGCGGGTCCCCAAGGAATTCCCTTAATTTGCAGGGATTTCCTCTCACTTCTTGTTTGGCTATGGGACAGAAAGTGAAGGGAAATCTCTGCAATGGAACACAGATGTTGCGAAAAATTGTGACGGGGTTATAGCCCTCCCTTGTTCTATCCAGTATAAAATGTTTTGCTGATACGTCAAATGGCTGTACAGACATCCTTGGTAATAAATCTCTTTTCCTCATTTGTTATAGAGTAAACTGAAATCTGGTTGCTGTAGGTTATTACACTTTGCACAAAGTTATGACCATTCCTAATAAAATAAATCCATATACTGTATGTTGCCACTGGTATCTTTGTGGTGTATGTTTTAGCTTCTGTGACAACCTTTATTTACTAACAGTTTTCTCATTTGCCCTAGGTCATGCCATAGTGCCATAGTCAAAGTAATGTCTGTCTCTGACATGAGTGCTAATATTGCATACAGGATCTAGGATATAATACTGCAGTGGCATTAAGAGGAGAATGTCATTGCACAGCATAGATCAGCAATAGCTGTTTAGTCAAATATCACCGCTGAATGCAGGTCATCTTTCTTTTGTATTTTTTTTATCATTTCCCTTTACTTTCTCTAAAGACATAAATAGATTTCTTTTCCTTTCTCTGTCTGATTTGACGTCACAATATAGACATGGGGGTGGGGGGGGGGGGAGTAAAATGTCAGCACATGATGGATCATGTGAAACCTCCTTGACCTCGTCTGGGTCTGCAGTATATATCCATAACAATTGCCTTGAGGATGAATAATGGGGGGAGGGTTGGTTGCCCCTCAGCTTGTTCACCTAGACAGAACTAAACAATAAAATAGTTTGATGCCAAGAACAGCAGTATAGCTGGCCATACAGCAATAAAGAATGTTGCACAATATAACATTGTTTTATGTTGTGAAATAATCTCACCAAACATGGATTTTTATACTATAGCATTTTGGATCTGGCAGGCTAGATTTTTCCACCCAATACTCTGCTAAAAGCAAAGCTGAATACAGTTGACCCACCTTGTAGATATTAATAGGGAAACCTCCTGACACCCTGAAATGTTAAGGACTGCATCAGGTTAAATAAGTTTGTCTGTGGGCTGGAAGTTGCCCAACCATCAATGTGTGGGCATTCTAATATCTTCTTTTATAACTTTTTGTACTTTTTACCAGCCTCACTTTTACCTTATTCCAACTTTATATTTTTTGCTGCAGGTTATTGTGTAATGAAGACTCTGCATTACACAGACAATGTAGCACAAAAATGTGCCTTGTCTGACATATAGGGGTTGAATTACTAAAACTGGAGAGTGCAAAATCTGGTGCAGTTCTGCATGGAAACCAATCAGCTTCCAGGTTTTATTGTCAAAGCTTAATTGAACAAGCTGAGGTTAGAAGCTGATTGGCTACCATGCTCAGCTGCTCCAGATTTTGCACTCTCCAGGTTTAGTAAATCAACCCCATAGCTTTGTAGTGACAGCTGTTGAAACCTTTGTTCATAATGCAGCAATAAAACATGTCTTATGTTTGGCCTTTTTCATACTTGTACCAGTATTGTCTCAGAGGAGAACTGTCTATATTGGCATCCATACATCACATAGTCTTTAATTCAAGGCACTATAAAGCATATGTAATCCCAATCACTAACATCTCATATAAGCTTTAACATGTATGTGCGTTGTGGTGCGTTTTTAAATGAAGCCACTGTCTTAACATGATGATGTGTAAAAATGTGTGTTAATGCATGTGCGGTAACTATAGTGTTTGTTGCTATAGTGAATATTAAGCACAGTGGGCATGCTATATGTCAAGTAATTTCAGCGATTTTTGGTTATACCAGTGGTTCTCAACTCCGGTCCTCGGGACCCACTAACAGGCCAGGTTTGCAGGATAACTGAAGTACATCACAGATGATATCATTTGCTGCTCAGTGGTTGCAGCATTCTAGTCTGCTTCTCCCCCAAGGTAATACTTAAAACCTGGCCTGTTGGTGGGTCCTGAGGACCGGAGTTGAGAACCACTGGGTTATACCTTTTATTGGATATATTTTTAAAATTTTTTGATCTGAGCTATACACTATCCACATGCAATATGAAAATACACTTTTATTTGGTCTTTGACTTTAGAAACCTCTATGAATGAATTAAAGGGTAACTCTGCTTTCGTGGGGAAAAAGAGAATAAAATAATATAGTGTATACAATTGCTGCACAAGTCATATTGTAGATGAATGTTATTAAAAATGACCTTTCCTTTTCAGTCTACAGCGCTGTAATTTTCTGTAAAGTGCAATGCAATATGGCTAACTGGAGGCTTCTTGCTTTATTGGCTTGCTGATTTTCCCAGAAGACTGCACTAACATACAAGGCAAATTTAGGGCACAGCCTGCAACAAAAATTAAATTTTTGGTGAGATACTCTCAAAATGAAATCACATCTAAAGGGATTCAGACCTTGTTACTATCTAGTGTGCACCTGTGCACAAACTATGGACATTAAAGTGATTGTAAAATTCCCCCTTTTTCCCTATAAAAATAGTAAACATGTTATACTTACCTGCTCTGTGCAGTTGGTTTAGCACAGAGCAGCCCAGTTTCTCCTCTTCTCGGTTTTCTCTTCGGTGCTGGCCCCTCCCTCCTGTTGAGTGCCCCCACAGCAAGCAGCTTGCTATGTGGGCACCCAAGCCGAGCTGCAGCTTCCTGTGTCCATTCAGACACAAAGCTGTGGTTCGGCGCCACCACCCCTCTCTCTCCCAATTGGCTAACTGAATTTAATTGAAAGTAGCGGGAGTCAGTGGTGCTGCTGCTGTGTCTCAGCCGATCAGAAGGGAGAGTTATGGACGCCGAGACACTTGTGGATATCGCTGGTCAGAGATGGGGCTCGAGAAAGTATTAGGGGGACTGAGAGGGGCTGCTGCACACAGAAGACTTTTTATCTTAATGCATAGAATGCATTAAGATAAAAAAAAGCCTCCTGACTTTACAAACCCTTTAAAGTATATGCATATTTTTATAACTGAACTGTGGGATCTGGCCCTCCTTTTCCTCTAAAGGCCCCCTTGGTAGTTTTATGTGCTTTATATCTTTTTTTATACCTTGCTTTTCCAAATTTCTTTAGGAAGATCATGTGACACACATGAATGGACAGCTGTCAATATATTATTACACTGTGATTGCAGGGGCTGTGGTGACACTCCATGTCCTTGTCCTGTTGTGATCTTTGAGGATGAATTACTCAAGAGTGCCTGCAGCTACAGAAGTCAGTGAGTTTAAAGCTCTTTTGCAGCTTGTAAATATGTAAATAGATTAATGTTTAGACTAGAGTCTGTGTACAAATGCAAAGAAATCTGTGTTGGGGAAATATTTTCCAGCTGTCCTAAATAGTTAATTGCATTCACCAATAGAGGGCTTAATATACAAATATAAACTTAAGGCCAAGTCTGTCATGCCTCATAACACAAATATAGGGGAAAATGAAAATTATTCTCAAAAACTTTGGATTTTGTTTTAGATGATTCACCATTAGTTTATTTAGAAATCTAAGCAAATGGAAACATCACAAACACAAGGTGTCTGTAGCCCTCACAGGTAAATGAATAACCTTCGTAACCTAATTAAATTGCATTATGTTCTACAGAAAAACACTTAGTATGTTGTGAAATAAAGGAAACAACAACTGATTAAAGTATAAATTATAGCAAAACTTTTTTGTAGTCTTGGATAAAATAGAGAGGGATAAGCGCATCTGTCTGGTTTTTATTGGTGTTTGCGCCCCCTTTTGGGAGATTCACGCTCTCTTTTTGTCCCGTTTACTGTTATCACTGAGTAAAAATAAAATCCCACATTTTGAGTTGTTACCAAAACAGGAAAGGAGGTGAAATCCTCCAATGGACAAACTAGTTCTGGTGACCCTGGTGACAGGAAATTAAGGGAAATCTCTCCAGTGGAGTGGCAAAAACGTGTTTTTACTCTATCCAATACAAGTTTTGCCTTTGGGCATTTACTATGACTGACTACAGTAGTGCCAAACACATACATTTTATATATGGCACCTATATAGCACTGTCAATTTGCACAGCACTGTACATATATAGTATATTATACATTCACAACAGTCCCTACCCTCAAGGAGCTTCCATTCGAAGGTCCTTAAGTCTGGCCATACATTATACAATTTTCTTATTCAATTTCCTTTAGATTTACCTTACACTATGTAGTACAAGGGCCTGCATGATTGCATTTATATTAAATGTGTTTAGGCTTGACTTCGTATACATGGTTTTTGGTAAATCTAAAGGTAGAATTGCACAAGAAAGTTGTTTAATGTATGGCCAGCCTAAAGCTCCGGACACACGGGTCGGATGGCGGGCAGCCAGTCCGAAACGGCCAGTTTCTGTCAGACAAGCATGCAGGAAAACCAGCAGCTGATCAGAGTGTTCTAGCTGGGGGTGGGGGGGGGGGTGGAGACACACACACAACAGCTCAGCATGGGGGAGTGCTATACTAACGTCAGATGGTTAGTACAGTGGTGTTTTTTTTTTCTTCAACCTGCTGGCTTGAGCGGAAAAACTCATAGTGTGCACCAGGCTTAACTCATATTCACACACTTTAATTTAACTACCAGGATGTTTTTGGAATGTGGGGGGAAGCCGTGCTATGGCTGAGATTTTAACCAACAACCAAGTACTACTAGGCAGAAGTGCTAACCACTTAGCCACTGTGCATGCTGTGCATTTCAAGATTACAATTGTTTGTAAAACTGGAGACCAGCACATTTTTAGACATGACACTGTTCACTGTGTGAGCATTACATTTCGAAACACATAAGGGCTTTTCACAGATATAATTTACCCTTTTGGTGGTTTGTTGGCATCCAGATAATGGTCAGACATTAGGCAATTGTGATATTGAAGTAAAAGTGTGCCTCATAGCCTTTCTACTATTAAGCATGCTTGTTTCAGCAGAGCTCTGAGGCCTCATTGGTTGTCATTTTCCATTCTGCATTTGCACATACCATGAAATGCAGTAATGACCATGAACCATGAGTTGTTCACATGGTATGTATACAGTCCTTTCTATTTTCCGAACAAGAGAACGTTGACTGACCAAACAGTGTTACTATGTAACATGTCTGATCTGTCACGTCTGTTAATCTGTTTTCTTTCTCCAAATAAAGAACAATGAGTCATGCTAAATAGTCGCCAATGTCTATTAACCTCATCTTTATGCCAATGTGTTATGCAGCTCCGTAAAATTATGCAGAAATGTGTTAAAATTACATGTGGTGTTAATATAAACAGACCTTCTTGATAATGAGATGCAAACTATATGCTAATGATCTCATCCACTGATGTCCATTAATATTAACTCAAATGACAAATGTTATGTTAAATAAAAGGGAATTAAGCTTGAGTTCTTTCTAATTATTGGTAAAGTGGATAGCCGCAAAACATAAATTCTGATTGATTTAACTCTTCAGGCTTATTTTTTTTTATATACTGTTATCTCCTCTTACAAAAAATCTTTGAGTTAGTTGGTTGAAAAAAGCCTTTCCTTTGTCCATGCAGGCAAAGGAAAAGGGTCACTTAACACCAATCCCAACCCCACCCCACCCCACAGCTTACCTTATTTCATCTCACATCTCTCTTGCCAGGACCGGGTAAAGAAACGCTTGTTTAAGCTCAAAGCTGCCTTGATGGAGCTTACAGTGGGCTGCAGACTTCTTCCCTCAGAGATGGGGTGTGACCCACATGCTTACTCATACCAAAACATGCTTGGTATTTCTCCCTGGGCTTCTTAAGAGCATGGAGAGTGTGTAAGCAAGAAAAGGTGAGCACATGCTGCTGGGAAGAAAAGTATTTAAAAGAGAAGTTTGAGATATGTAAGAAAAAAAAAACTAGATACTTATTTCCATTCTGCAGCATCTGTGTCACACTGCAGCTATCCCATGCTACCACTAAGTCTGAGAACTGAGCAATCATGTGACTTCTGAGCACTCAACTCTCAGCTTGCTTAACCTGCTGATTACTCAAACCTCAACTGTCAGTCATTGCTCTCCTCTCTGCTCCTGCAGTGCTCACTGGATGGCCAGTGGGAGGGGCAGGAGCAGCTGGTTCCAGCCTCTTATCTGCATGCTGAAAGGCAGAGACAGTAGTCAATCAGGAAGCCAGGTGGATGCTTATAATATTGTTTGGATGCTTCCCAGGCCTGGACCGGCTCTGCCCCATCAACTAACAGCAGGTATTAGCTATAGCCATACTTCTCTTTTATGTGACCCTTCTCCTCTTCGGGGCATATGTAAAGAAAAGGTGCACGTTCATTAAAGCTATAGCTGGCTGTGCAAATATTGTAGCTATATATAGAGCCTAACATAGGAGAAAAAAGAGAAATTGTTTTTTCCAAAACACAATGGTTGGTAAACAAAAATAGGGGCATGGTAGGTTCAGGGGCAGGAATTGTAAATGGTTCAGTGTTCTCAGTAACGTACTGCAGAATGGGTCAGCATTGTCAAAATGAGTAAAATAAGGTAAATGTATAAAGATAAGGGACCTTTATAAGATTACTGTAAAATCATTTACTGTGCTCCACTGTTTTTTCTTTTAGAATGGTGGAAACTTCAGTGGAAGGATTACCTGTAAAATATTAATTTGCAGGAAAGAAATTTGCATGATTCCCCCATCAACACAGACATTGTTGACAAGGGAATTAGCAATTGTCTTCTCCCGGCAGGGGTTCACGGGAGAAGACAGTGATTATTGCTAGTGGCTATAGAGGCCACTAGTGATAATTGCAAGATGATTCGACAGGCCGGTTGTACCCAAGTTGATCAATCGATCAGCTCGGTACGTTTTGCCTGCCCACTAACGGTTTGAGATTTGAGCCATGTATGGCCGGCCTTAGGCCCCTTTCACATGGGGCTGACTATGTTAAGATCAGCAAGGGATGTATCTGCTAGAGCAGAGTGGGCGGATGAGTTCAGATTATGCAGAGCGGACATGGACAGAGCCCACTCTGCGCTATTCGCAGCTTGGAGTAAACAAACTCTGATGTCCGTTTACACCCGACTGCCCTCCAATCTAATTCCCTTAGATGGAGGAGGACAGATCCTCTGTGGACCATATCTGACCAGAGGCAGGCGGGTGTTAACAGACACAAGTCTGTTTACACCTGCCTGTCCATAGGGGCGAATAGACCATCTGTTCAGGTCTGCCTCTCAGTTTTTCAGCTCAGACCCTTCAAATGAAAGAGGGCTAAGAAGACAATGACTTTCCTAAGTCCTGTCTCTGTGAATAACTAACACTGACTGAGTGAACATGGAAATAGTGGGGAGGGTCTAGCCAGGGTTAAACTAACTAGCACTAAACAGAAGGGAATTACAGAGGAAAATGCCAAAATCACATTAGTAAACAAGTTGTAGTGGCCAGAAACCACCACTAGATGTTGGCATACTGCAGAAAACTGATAATCTAAGGCAGTTCAACACAAGGCATACAAATTACATGACAGTGAAGCAAAAAAAATGTTACATACTGTATATGTTTAGCATCTATTTGTATAATGAGGGCAACATTGTACATTAACATAAAAAAACTACATGGGGTTTTTTATTATGATTGCACTGCAACACATTATTGTCTTGCAATCAGAATAGGACTTTGGAAGTTGTTTGAACAATTGGTTACAGAATCTGACTAATCACAGAATCTGATTGATCACGGTGACTGCTATTTTTTAGCTGCAGGAAAAGTAGTTCAGCGAAAACACATTATGGCATATAAGATGTGCTATTCAGCTTTATATACTTTGGTCCCTGTGCTTCCATGGACATACATGCTCCTGAATATTGAAAACTATATTAACCACTTCAGCCCCGGAAGGATTTCCCCCTTTATGACCAGAGTACTTTTTGTGATTCGGCACTGCGACGCTTTAACTGACAATTGCGCGGTCGTGCGACGT
>BLSH010230219.1:1748468-1774945 GCA_018402905.1 Glandirana rugosa
CGAGAAGTGGGGGAAAAAAAGACTGTCGAGTCTGTTCCTAATTCGACATCTCTTCTTTTCTTACCTTTATTTGTCCATGTTGAATACATCCTCCTAAACAAAGTAGAGATACATACTCCGGTCAATGACATGACCCATATACATTCCCAAATGTTAGTCAAATTTAGAACGTGTGTGGACAGTTTGATTTGGTCAATCTGTCTTATCTTATACGACGTTATTTATGTAACAGTCTCCAAGAGTGGAACACAAAAAAGTTGTACCTGTTTATTTCCATTCTTTTCTTCTCTACAGCTTAATCCTTGTCTGAGCTGTCAGAAAAAAAGGGGGTGAAGAGCTGACATTACACACTGCAGAGCTCAGTGAGGAGAGCTCTGACAGCTGATTGAAGGGAAGGGACACCCCCCCCCCCTTCTCACAGGATCAGAGCTGAAACTGTCAATCAGCTGGAGCTCCCTCCACACCACCTTTTTTCTCTTGATGCCAGGAAAACTTAGTGCTCCTAACTGAGACAAGTACACACTTTATAAGGATATGCTTTGTTCATGTTCATTTCATGTCTGAGGTTTACAACCACTTTAAAAATAGCTTTGTGCTGAAGGTCTTGTATAAGAGATCCCGGGTTTTTTTTTTTTTTCTTAAAGATACTCTTTATTGAGCATTTTGAGTTTAGGGTGCAAAGCCTATTGGGCATACCCAGAGATCCCCAGGTTTAGTAAGAACCCGACACTTGTGTAATAAGGACAAGGTTGATGGGCTCTTTAGCCCTCTTCCAAACAAGTAGTCCACCCAAAGACTCCATAGTAGAGAATTATTGCTGCTGTGTCAATTTAGTACCATGCAGCATGTTCCATATATCCTAATTTTTTTTATATTGCGTTGGCATCAGAACCAAGTGACGAGAGCTCTATTTGGGCACTTTTGTGCATGAGCCCTAAGCCCTGAGGTTACATGTGAGGGACAATGATAGGAAAACATGCACTACAATGATCAGCAGTCCTTTTACACAAGCAGCCAGAAGGTAGACCTCTGAGCTCAGTTACACACATTTTCTTGTTTCTCCTTACTACCTGTTGTAAAAAAAGCCTTTTGTGTACAGTGCTCAATAGCTCAATTTGAAATTTACACACAGTGGAACGTGTCTGAACAGTGTCTCATCCCTTATTGGGCAGCTTTATCCAAGCTTTAAGTGAGAGCCAGCATGCTTGTAAGGGAAGTATTTGTACTGTGCTCTCATTTTAGCTAGAACTCAGGGAATCGTTTTCCTCATATTAAAGTGTATTTAAAGTCAAAACATTTTTAGGCATGGATATAGTAGGGAAGGTTTAACAACCCTGTCAAGTTTTTATTGTCCTCTGTGTGCTCGCTGGGGAGATTCTACCTCTCTGTCATTGTCAGCATAACTTAAAATTAACGTAAATCCAAAATATTGAGTTGTCGCCTGAACAGATAGAGAAGGCGTACAATGGAGACACTTGTTGCAGGGACAGCTGTCTAAGAGCGCTTTTTCCTTACTTTGCAGAGATTTTTTGTCACTTTCAAAAGATTACCCTTCACATTCAGTTGGGACAGGAAGTGACAGGACATACAGAACCTTGAAAAAGTATTCATACCCCTTGAAATTTTCCACATATTATCATGTTACAACACAAAACGTAAATGTATTTTATTGGGATTTTATGTGATAGACCAACACAAAGTGGCACATAATTGTGAAGTGGGAGGAAAATGATAAATGGTTTTCAAAATTGTTTTCAAATTAATATATGAAAAGTGTGACATGCATTTGTATTCAGCCCCTTTAATACTGATACCCCTTACTAAAATCTAGTGGAACTAAATGCCTTCAGAAGTCACCTAATTAGTAAATAGAGTCCACCTGTGTGTAATTTAATCTCAGTATAAATACAGCTTTTTTGTGAAGCCCTCAGAGGTTTGTTAGAGAACCTTAGTGAACAAACCGCATCATGAAGGGCAAGGAACACACCAGACAGGTCAGGGATAAAGTTGTGGAGAAGTTTAAAGCAGGGTTGGGTTATAAAAAAATATCCCAAGTTTTGAACATCTCACCGAGCACTGTTCAATCCATTATCCGAAAATGGAAAGAGTATGGCACAACTGCAAATCTACCAAGACATGACTTTCCACCTAAACTGACAGACCAGGCAAGGAGAGCATTAATCAGAGAAGCAGCCAAGAGGCCCATGGTAACTGTGGAGGAACTGCAGAGATCCACAGCTCAGGTGGGAGAATCTGTCCACAGGACAACTATTAGTCGTACACTCCACAAATCTGGCCTTTATAGAAGAGTGGCAAGAAGAAAACAATTGTCGACAGAAAGCCATAAGAAGTCCCATTTGCAGTGTGTGAGAAGCCGTGTGGGATACACAGCAAACGTGGAAGAAGGTGCTCTGGTCAGATGAGACTAAAATGGAAATTTTTGGCCTAAAAGCAAAACGCTATGTGTGGCATAAAACTAACACTGCACATCATCCTGCACACACCATCCCCACTGTGAAACATGGTGGTGGCAGCATCACGTTGTGTGGATTCTTTTCTTCAGCAGGGACAGGGAAGCTGGTCAGAGTTGATGGGAAACTGGATGGAGCCAAATACAGGGCAATCTTAGAAAAAATCCTCTTAGAGTCTACAAAAGACAACAACCCTAAACCTATAGTCAGCTACAATGGAATGGTTTAGATCAAAGCATATTCATGTGTTAGAATGTCCCAGTCACAATCCAGACCTAAATCCAATTGAGAATCTGTGGAAAGACTTGAAAATTGCCGTTCACAGATGTTCTCCATCCAATCTGACAGAGCTTGAGCTATTTTGCAAAGAAGAATGGGCAAAAATGTCACTCTCTAGATGTGCAAAGCTGGTAGAGACATTCCCAAAAAGACTTGCAGATGTAATTGCAGTGAAAGGTGGTTCTACAAAGTATTGACTCAGGGGTGCTGAATACAAATGCATGTCACACTTTTCAGATATTTATTTGTAAAAAAATTGGGGAACCATTTATCATTTTCCTTCCTCTTCACAATTGTGTGCCACTTTGTGTAGGTCTATCACATAAAATCCCAATAAAATAAATTTACGTTTTGGTTGTAACATGACAACATGTGGAAAATTTCAAGGGGTGTGAATACTTTTTCAAGTCACTGTATCCCCAATGGGACACATATGGCAAGAAAAATACCCTTGACATGGATATTAATACTTCTTCACACTATTCAAAACATCACAAACATACCGTAAATATTTATTTGTAAACTAAAGATTGTGCACATATATTGTAAAAAAAATAAAAAACATCCGTTTAAAATGAACAAGTTAAAAAAAGCACTTTAGAAAGTGTCCGAAAGCCATTCTACTTTCAAAGTGAATATTTTACCTTACATATTTTTGGGTGATCATTATTTTTTTCTGTTGTAATATATATATTGTAAACTGTAATTGCCCTGTAAGAAAAACAATTATTGTTATTGATAACATTTCTGGAAAAAAAAATATTTGCAGAGAATATGCCCTAAGCTGGAAATAGTGATGACAAATAAAATGGGAGATGATCATTGAAATTATATTTCCTATTTTATTTGTCTCCAGTGATTGTCTTTATAACCACAATGCTGAATAGTTTTTTCATATTCATAGGGTATTCTTTAAATGTTCAAATAATGTTTGTAGAATATTCAGAAAAAAACAGCCCATGGCCTACAGCATGTGGATGCAACAAATGTGCAGTATGAATATAGTGGACACAATCTGTTGTCCAAGAAGCTTAGGCCTTTTTCAAGCATGGCTTTTAAACAAAGCCCACTTTGGTGTTTCAGTTTTTGGTTCTGTCTGCCTGGTGCAGTAACGCTATTGAAGTAATGCTTACTATTAGTAAAATCTATTCTTTTACTAAAGATCCCTCCCTTACACTACCTTAACACTTAGACCTTAAGTTATCTTATTCACTCTTTACACCTCCTGCCAAATGTTTACCCCTAAACCTTTGTCTTTCTCATCCCTCAGTGCCTTCCTTTTTGGCAGAAGCAGTATGTGACAGTGCCGGACCACTACTCACATTGCCTATGCCTAAAAACTTACAATGCCAGGATACCAGTGTTAAAAAAGATCTCTGCTTACTTTGGCTATGCCTTCTTGTAGATTTGATGTACCACTCATGTAGTAATGTTTCATTCTTGGAGAAGGTTTGAGTCCTTCAAAGGCTTACCAAGACCTATAACTATTTAATATGGCCTTATGACTGTTGTAAACCCATGCAAATGGCAGCAGTAATTTAATGGATTATTTGCTTTTAATTGAATTATCTGCAACCATGCATTCTAAATGCCTTGCACCCTTGCATTCTCTTTAGTTGGGTCTGTTGTGAAAGGAAGGTAGGCATATTCTGGTAGCAAACTGCTTATTTTGGAGGCCTGGCAGTCTATTCATTGATGCACTGTACTGTACATGATAATTCAGCTGTGGAGAAGGAGGACATTAATAGTGTATGGCAGGTGCATAGACAAAGCCATATATTTTAGGGGACGGGTGCACTTATCGTGTATATTCGGAGTACATAAAGGTTATATATCTCTCTGAATAGAGGCTGTAAAATGAATCAAACTTCGTTAGCAGAGCAGTGAATTCACAATGCATTTTTGATAGACTTTCGCTGCAGCAGGGTCACAGAGAGACATATCAACCTAAGGCTTTATAAACCAAGCATTTATTTAATGAGGACATATCTGTGCTAAGGCTAATAAGCACTTATAGTCAACATTATGACTTTTTATGCCTAACCTATATATACATTTTGAGGCTGCTGGAATTTATTTTACTGCCATCATAAGATGAATCATAATTTTTCTCTCAATTTGGGCATTTTATTGTCTTAAAATTAATGCATGTCTTGAGTTCATGACTTTCAAATTAAGTTTATTGTAATGATAGAAGAATGGCCATAGTAATTTTATGCATTCAGTTAAAGAAGAAATAATTTCTGAACTGGAAAGGTTTACATTTTATTTTAAAGAAAGAGCTTGGAAAATATTAAGCCTGTCTGTGATGCAGTTAACTATCTTTTGATAACTTTGACAGTATGTCAGCAAGGCCTTGAACAGCTATGAGTATTCTTTCCAATCTTCTATATGGATGTTCTCAGGCATTCATATTCTTCGTGCAACATGCATCAATGTGTTGGTACCGTATCTTTGATCAGGGTACATTGATCACCAACATAGGAAGACAGTACACTGGCTACCAATGTAAAATAATATTTTACCACTGACCATTAGAGATGACACTACAATTTTCACTGTTTAAATGTATTTTTGGCTGTAATTATTATTTTTTTTATTTTACCTTAATCAATGAAAATGATTTGCTTTGTACTGTCAGCTCTAGATGTTATCACTTTTTAGTAGGAATACCCTGAGACCTGAAAAGTGTTTCAGTGGTGGCTTCAGAATAAAAAGGCTGGGAAAGGCTGGTTTAGATGTTAATATTGTAAAATAGGAGTTCAACAGCTGACTGGGGTAGTTGCAGGGGTATAGTGAAATAGATCTGTAATATTGGGCTTAGGGGGAACATGCTGTTTATTGCAGTAACAACTTGCTCCTAATCCAAGACTTATGTAATAATCTAATACTGTATAGTTGTCAGGCGTTAGCTAGCATTTTCAATCTAAGCAAAGCTGTACCGATAGTTTTTAGTTGTCTGTCCATTATAAAAGTGGGAGAAGCAGAAATGCTACATGGCAATTGGTTATAGATCAGCAAATCAAAGAACATTTACTGAATGACAAAAGATCTGTCAATTTTAAAGGTAGTGGGTCACATGACTCAAAAACTTGCCACACACCTTTGTTTGATTTGGTAGACCATGTGACTTCTATGGCTATCTGCAGACATTGCAAAGCTGAGAGATCTTGAAGGAAATAGTACATAGTTACATAGTCGGTAAGGTTGAAAAAAGACACAAGTCCATCCAGTTCAACCTGTGTTTGTGCTTATATGTTAATAGTACATTGTATACCCCTGAATGTTGTGGTCGTTAAGGTGCCCATATAATCATTTTTTGAAGTTAGCAATGCTCCCTGCTGATACCACTGCTTGTGGAAGAGAATTCCACATCCTTACTGCTCTTACAGTAAAGAACCCTCTAGGCAGTTTAAGGTTAAACCGCTTCTCTTCTAATTTTAGTGAATGACCGCATGTCTTTTTAAATTCCCTTTCACGGAAAAGCTTTTTCCCTATTGTGGGGTCACCAGTACAGTATTTGAGCATTGAAATCATATCCCCTCTCAAGCGCCTCTTTTCCAGAGAAAATAAGTTCAATGCTTGTAGTCTTTCCCTATAGTTGAGATCCTCCAGTCCCTTTATTAGCTTTGTTGCCCTTCTCTGGACCCTCTCCAGTTCCAGCACATCACTCCTGAGCACTGGTGCCCAGAATTGGATGGCATACTCGAGATGCGGCCGGACCAGAGTCTATGTGGGAGAATTATCGTTTTGTCTCTGGAGTTAATCCCATTTTTCTTTTACTGAAATGTTATTGAGATTTTCCAATAAAACAAGTGAGATTGGTACAGAAACACAATACAGTCTAAGCATTAACAAAAGCAGTAAACTTTGCACATATACCGCTCCCCAAGTTCAAAATGAGAATGACTACCATCTTATGCCTCATTAGGTTGTGGCTAAAGCAAAGTTTTGTAAACATCAAATTAAAACAGAGTTTAACGTTTAAGATATAAGGGCCATTAATTTGCATGGAATACTGATTATAAAATAAAGAAAAATGACATCTAGGCAATCATAACTATATCATCCAATAACATGCGTTAGACCATCAATGTCCTGGAGATTCTGTAACTTAAATGAGGGAATTGTAAGGCAGACCTGGCCCCAAGTAAGATCCAATCTAAAAAGGATATCTAAGATGGCCACGGCCTACTCTATTCATCTGGAGCTCACAGGAGTTCCACAAAGAAAGGGGGAAAAAAAACACGTAAAAGCGAAAAACAGGAAAAGTAAGGAGAAAGAGAGGGAAAAATGGGGAGGGAATAGACACCCCAGGGGTTTTTAGGTTGTACCGCATGGAACCTTCACAGTTCCAAGAAGCGAGAGGTTCTCTGAAAAGGAGGAAAATGGTCTATCCAGGGCTGCCAGACCTGTCTAAATGTGTCGTATTTGTCCTCTAAGATCACTGTCAATTTTTCATTAATTAGCGTACCATGGATCCAGTTTTTGACCTCCTCAAAGCTGAGAAGCGGTGTTTTCTGCGACTGCACTATAGTTTGCTTCCTTGCCATAAAGATATGGGTAATCATGGCACGCTCCCGACAGGTGACGTCTGCAATGGGTTTATGTAATAGTGCCTCCCATGGGTCTCTCCCCAAGTTCACACGAAGGACCGTGTTAACCAATGTGTACACCCTGATCCACAACCTCCGGACCTTGGGGCAGGTCCACCATAAAAGTTTCATATCACCTAAGTCTGGGCAGCCTCAAAAGCAGTTGGATGGGTATGATGGCAAACCCGTTGCGATCCTTGCTGGGGTAAGATACCACGGGACATCATTTTGAAAGTTTTCCAGAGCTAGGACGTTACGAGATGATTTGCACAGGTCCTCCCACATCCTCTGCCAGTCCCTTGGTAGTGGAGTAGCACCAAAGTCCAGTGTCCATTTCACAATACCTAGGAGTTTGTGGACCTGTGTTATTTGATATGGAGGAATAAATTAAGGAAATTAGACCCTGAGTAGTGGGGTTGGTGCGACATTTGGTCTCAAAAGTCGTGGACAATAGGGGGTGTTCATGATGTTTTGTGATGGACTCCATAAAGTTATGAATTTGTATATATCAGAAGCGCTCTGATTCAGGGATCTCGTAAAAATCCCGTAGATATTGGAACAAACTCCCCTTGTTGTGAGCAAAGAGTGAACTGTTACGAGACCCTTGTGCTTCCACCATTGGAAACTTTGGGGATTCTCTGACCCAGGTGGGAACATGGGACAGTTGAGCAGTGATAAAAGGGGAAGATGAGGGGACATCAGGCATGCAGAGTATTTAATACAGTCCCAGAGAGAGTGTGGGCTAGAATAGAGTTTAGGGACTTAGGACGGTACACAGGAGGAATCCATGGTATAGAGGAGAGAGGGGTTTGGTCAACATCCAAGATGTCTCTAAGGGTCCAAATGGGTGCTGAGTTACCTGCGTGTAGTTGGACAATGGGAGCGATCTTGGCAGCCTTGTAATAATGGATAAGATTAGGAACCCCCAACCCTCCCCTGACTTTAGATGTGTACAAAAGGGATCTGTTGAGCCTTGGCCTAGTCCTACCCCAAATTAATTTTAGAATGCAGCTTTGAATAGGATGCAAAAGGATGTGAGGGGGGACAGGGATAAGAAGAACTATTTTGGGGAGGAGGGACATCTTGATAGTGTGGATACGACCCATCCATGAGATTTGGGGAATATCCCAAGTATCTAACAAATGTTTTAAAGAGGATATGAGAGGGGGATAGTTAGCAGTGTAGTAGTAGTGAGGAAGTCCACTGGAATGGGAATTGCGCTCGTAGGGAAGCGTAGAGGGAATCAGGTAAAGAAATGTTCAGAGCCTGTTATTTGGAGGATTGAGATGTGGTTGCAAAATTGCCCATAAGGGAAAGAAGGCATGGGAGGGAAGTATGCGGGGAGGATGTATAAATCAACATATCATCCACGAACATTACCAACTTGTGGGTTAATCCAGCCTACTCCACCCCCCTTATATTCGGGCCAGCCCGTATGTGGGCCGCAAGAGGTTCTAGTGTAATAATGAACATAAGCGGGGACAGGGGACAGCCCTGCCTTGTGCCTCTCACTATGGAAAAAGTGGGAGACTCGTAGCTCATGTATTTTACAGAGGCTGAGGGGAAACTATAAAGGGAATCGAACCAGGACAGGAATCGATCACACAGCCCTCTATGGTGCAACGCTGCTCGTAGGTAGGTCCAGGATAGGGTGTCAAAAGCCTTGTGAGGGTCCAGGGAGAGCAGCATAAGCTCCTGGGACCTCTGGCAAGCATAGTGATTACAAAGAATCATGCGTCATATGTTATCCGCTACTTGACGTAGAACGAAACCCACCTGATCTTTATGGATTAGGGTATGGATGAGTTTATTTAATCGAGATGCAGGGACTTTGGTCAGTAGTTTGAGATTTATGTTCAGGGGGGATATTTGGTGAAAGTTAGCCCATGATTGTGTGTCCTGATCTGGCTTGGGTATCTTTACTATGTTGGCTTTTAGGATGTTGGAGGTGAAGCTATTTCCGTCTCTAAGGCTATTGAACATGGAAGTGAGGGGTGGCATCACTATGTCTGGTAGCTTTTTATAAAATGAGGCTGTGAAGTCTTCAGATCCTTAATTGCCTGACGCACCTCCAGCTCCGTAATGGGCGTGCCCAAGGCGTCGAGCTGCGCAACTGATAGGGCCGGAAGAGATGACTCAGATAAAAAGGTGTTAATGTCTATAGCGGGTCAGGAATCCGGTGCTGTATATAGTTTGGACAGATGATGGTGGAATTCGTCAAGTATCTTGACCGGGTTAGCAGTCCGTACCTGAAACCTAGGTTTCAGCGAGAAGGCTGAGCATCTAGGTGCAAAAGATTTTAATTTATTAGCCAACATTGAGCCAATCTTGTTGCTGTTTGCATAAAATTTTTGCTTGGTCCAGCGAAGATGGCATTCTGCTCTACATGTCAAACATAGGTCAAGATCTAATCGGAGGCGCTCAACCCTGTCACAATTTAACTGGGAGGGGTTTTGTTTTAACAGAGTTGTAGCTGTGTCCAGCTCCGATTTCAGACATGTAACGTGAGCTGCCCTCTCCTTCTTTCGTTTAGATGCCTGTTCTATTAAATGACCGCGAATGACAGCTTTGTACACCTCCCATAATGTGACGGAGGAGCGGACAAAGCCTGTATTATGAGTGAAATATTCTGTTGATTTGGCCCGGAGCTCCTCCACTACTTCAGAGCGAGACAGGAGAGATTCGTTGAGACACCAAGATGTCAACGGAGGTTTAAGCAAAAGAGCCCCGCATGTAACCAAGATAGGATCGTGGTCTGACCATGGTGTTAATCCCATTTTTAATGCATGCCAATATTCTGTTAGCTTTGCTTGCAGCAGCTTGGCATTCCATGCCATTGGTGAGCCTGTCATCTACTAGGACCCCCAGGTCCTTTTCCATCCTAGATACCCTTAGAGGTGAGCATTTTTTTTTTTTAACAGGAAATGTTATAAAGTTTGACAAATTAGACAAGTCAATCAGCAGTGGTACAATGTCTCCATCAAAAACAGCAGATAAATTGGAGGTAAAATAGAGTACAATTCAGTTGAATGTATCTATTTCTTGCTGAGATCATCAAAGGAAGGCATTGTTGTATGCCCTCAGTGATAGAACAGTGGTTTGTTCATGTCTGAAGGATGATAAAATGTGCATGTGATTTTGCAGTATTAGTGTAATTGTACTTGCTTTTCCCGTACTGATGTTCTTGGTCTTAGATTTTACAGCTACCAGTAAAGTCAGTGTCTGCAAGTGGTTTGTTTGTCTGCTGGTCTAAATATTTTATGCAGAGAAATTTATGACATGGTGTTGATAGGGAGGAGCAGGCAAGGTGATGAACATTTAGGAAATGTATAGACTGTTGTAGTATCCAGCAAATTGTAAAATATGAAAGCCACTTATGAGGCTTTGGGCTCATATAATGAATACATTAAATCAGAAAAAAGAATACATTTAAAAAATAAATATATTATACTTCCATTCCTCTTCCTGCTTTTGAGTGAGCATTCAGGGCCTGATTGTGACCATCTTAAAGACAGACCCATTTGCCTATTTTGGCTCAAGAGTGTTGAGACATTCATGCTGCATGGGACAAGATGGTGCACTCTCTGGATTCAGCAATTCATCTGACGCCCAGGACAGGTTGTCTCTGACCTGGTGACTTGAGCATTAGTTTGCAAAATTATAATTTATTCCATAAATATGAAAGATTCTTACAATCAATGCCTGCCTGACAGGCAGGGAACACCCTTTGGTGCACATGACATGGTCTCCAGGGGAAGCTTGCCTCCTTATCTACTTACTGGAACGATGAGTAATTCAATTTTTCCTTCAATGCTGGACCTTTCAACTGCAAGGTCGTCCGGCCTGGACTTAATCAGGGGATGCCACAGCAGTAGCATATATTAACAGTCTGGGAGGAACTAGAAGTCTTTGGGCCCAAACAGAAGCCAAATAGATTATGACTTGGGTAGAATGCCATGTTCCAGCCCTGTCTGCTGTGCCAGTTCCAGGTGTAAAAGTTTGGCAGGCAGACTTCCTAAGTTGACAATACCCAGATTCAGTAGATTGGTCTCTTCACCTGGAGGTGTTTCAAGACTTCTGTTGGAGGTGGGTAAGACCAGGTGTGGGCCTCCTGTCTTCCAGATTCAACAACAAATTAGTTTGTCTCCAGGTCTGGGGATCCTCTATCCATAACAGTGGATACTCTGGTCACTCCATGGTATTAGTTTCACCTGATCTTTTCTTTTTCTTCTCTGACACTCTTTCGTCGTCTGCTTGGCAGAACCAAGATGGAGGGCATTACAGTGATTCTCATTGCACCAAATTGACCCAAGTAGATTTCATATTCAGACCTCATCATGCTCCTGGCAGACTTGCTTGTAACTCTACCAGACTGCCCAAAACGTATGTGCCAAGGATCGGGGACATCGACACAATTCTAATCTTTTTGGCTCTATACACCACCACAATGGATTTGAAATGAAACAAACAAGATGTGCTTTAACTGCAGACTTCCAGCTTTATTTTGAGGGTATTTACATCCAAACCAGGTGAACGGTATAGGAATTACAACAGTTTGTATATGTGCCTCCTACTTTTTAATGGACCAAAAGTAATGGGACAATTGGCTGCTCAGCTGTTCCATGGCCAGGTGTGTGTTATTCCCTCATTATCCCATTTACAAGAAGCAGATAAAAGGTCCAGAGTTAATTTCAAGTTTGCTATTTTCATTTGGAATCTGTTGCTGTCAACTCTCAATATGAGATCCAAAGAGCTGTCACTATCAGTGAAGCAAGCCATCGTTAGGCTGAAAAAACAAAACAAACCCATCAGAGAGATAGCAAAAACATTAGGTGTGGCCAAATCAACTGTTTGGAAAATCATTAAAAAGAAAGAACGCACCCGTGAGCTCAGCATCACCAAAAGGCCCGGAAGACCACGGAAAACAACTGTGGTGGATGACCGAAGAATTCTTTCCCTGGTGAAGAAAACACCCTTCACAACAGTTGGCAAGATCAAGAACACTCTCCATGAGGTAGGTGTATGTGTGTCAAAGTCAACAATCAAGAGAAGACTTCACCAGAGTGAATACAGAGGGTTCACCACAAGATGTAAACCATTGGCGAGCCTCAAAAACAGAAAGGCCAGATTAGAGTTTGCCAAACAACATCTAAAAAAGCCTTCACAGTTCTGGAACAACATCCTATGGACAGATGAGACCAAGATCAACTTGTACCAGAGTGATGGGAAGAGTATGGAGAAGGAAAGGAACTGCTCATGATCCAAAGCATACCACCTCATCAGTGAAGTATGTTGGTGGTAGTGTCATGGCGTGGGCATGTATGGCTGCCAATGGAACTGGTTCTCTTGTATTTATTGATGATGTGACTGCTGACAAAAGCAGCAGGATGAATTCTGAAGTGTTTCGGGCAATATTATCTGCTTATATTCAGCCAAATGCTTCAGAACTCATTGGACGGAGCTTCACAGTGCAGATGGACAATGACCCGAAGCATATTGCGAAAGCAACCAAAGAGTTTTTTAAGGCAAAAAGGTGGAATGTTATGCAATGGCCAAGTCAATCATCTAACCTGAATCCGATTGAGCATGCATTTCACTTGCTGAAGACAAAACTGAAGGGAAAATGCCCCAAGAATAAGAACTGAAGACAGTTGCAGTAGAGGTCTGGCAGAGCATCACCAGGGATGAAACCCAGCGTCTGGTGATGTCTATGCATTCCAGACTTCAGGCTGTAATTGACTGCAAAGGATTTGCAACCAAGTATTAAAAAGTGAAAGTTTGATTTATGATTGCTAATCTGTACCATTACTTTTGGTCCCTTAACCACTTCAGCCCCGGAAGGATTTCCAGCTTTAGGACCGGAGCCCTTTTTGCGATTCGGCACTGCGTCGCTTTAACTGAAAATTGCGCGGTCGTGCGACGTTGTACCCAAATGAAATTTGCGTCCTTTTTTTCCCACAAATAGAGCTTTCTTTTGGTGGTATTTGATCGCCTCTGCGTCATTTCTGATCGCCGCTATAAACAAAAGAAGAGCGACAATTTTGCAAAAAAACCCAAATTTCTTACTTTTTGCTAGAATACAAATAAAAAAAAATTCTTGGCCGATTTATATTCTTCCTCATATTTGCGATAAAAAAAATTGCAATCGGCGTTTATTGATTGGTTTGCGCAAAAGTGGTCGCGTTTACGGATGATGAGAATTCATTTTTGGGGTTTTTTTGTTTTTTTTTTTACTATTAATGGCGGCGATCTGTGATTTTTAGCGGTACTGCGATATTTCAGCGGACATGTCGGAACATTTTACCACTTTTTTGGGACCATTGGCATTTATACAGCGATCAGTGCTATAAAAATGCACTGATTACTGTGTAAATGCCATTGGCAGTGAAGGGGTTAACCTGCAGGGGGCGCTGTAAGGGTTAACTGTGTTCCCTGGGCGTGTTCTAACTGTGGGGGGACTGCCCTAGCTGGGGAAGGGAAGTGGTCACAGCCTTTGTATACAGGAAGGCTGTGATCACAGCCCTTCCCCCTTCACACAGAGCGGAGGTCCGTGTTTACATACACGGACCTCCGTTCCTTCGCTCGGGGGGGCCATCGCGGGTAGCCGGCGGCAATCGAAGCCGCCGCACCCGCTCCCTGGCCCTCCCCGAACACAGTGAGCGCGCGGGCGCGCCTCCGGCGGCGCGCGCTCACTAAGCTCGATCCCGCAGCCGCCGTCGTATGACGGCGTTTTGCGGGAACGAGCCACTTTGTCGCCGTCAATTGCCGACCAGCGGTCGGCAAGCGGTTAAAAAGTGGGAGGCACATATACAAACTGTTGTAATTCTAACACCGTTCACCTGATTTGGATGTAAATACCCTCAAATTAAAGCTGAAAGTCTGCAGTTAAAGCACATCTCGTTTGTTTCATTTCAAATCCATTGTAGTGGTGTATAGAGCCAAAAACATTAGAATTGTGTCAATGTCCCAATATTTATGGACCTGACTGTAAATAGGCCCAAAATAATTAAATGTCTAATTCTACACAAGCAGATATCATTTTAATTGTTTAATTATCTTTTGTAAATATTTTTGTGACTAGAGGTCATTGATACATAGCTACACAGGAAACATTATGCAGCATCAGCATGTATTAGATAACTTAGCGATAACCCTATAGAGCTTATTTTTAAAGCAGTGAATGTGACATTCACCAGTAATTTACTGCAGTTGTATCTTCCTTGTGCATGTGTTTTAAATTACACCTGTGAATGTTTGGTGATTGTCACTTTCGCTGCTTTATAAATTACTAATTTGTATAGCTTGTTCCTTGGAACAAATTAGGTTTTTAGTCAGTACACTTGGATTACGAGCATAGTCCGTTCCAGGAGAATGCTTGTAATCCAAAGCACTCGTATATCAATATATATCTGTAAACTTAGTTAATTTCTTCCACAGTCACTGTTTGTCTATGCAGTAGTATATTTGGCCACTTGTCCAGGGGCGCCTGGTGTATGCAATACCGCATGTGGCCAGAAAAGTGGTGGCGCTGGTGAGCCTCTAAGATGTCGGAATCACTCAGAAATGCTCAGAAAGTGTTTACACTTTAGGTATTTCCGAGGAATTCTGAGTATTTCCGGCCCCCTCCGAGGCTCACCAGGACACACGCGGTATTGCATGCAAAAAGGCTAAATTGTGCTTGTTAAGCGAGACACTACTCGCAAACCGAGTCAGAATGTGAAAAAAAATGCTCGTATTACAAAACGCTAGTTAACGGCATTACTCGCAATCCGAGGTTCCACTGAAGATGTTTAAGTGATACCCTTTTTTGGCTAACTTGAGTTACTAAAGATGCAGCTTTTGGGAGCCATTAGGTTCCTTCTTCAGCCTTCTCCTCAGCATGGGGCATTGTGTCAGGGATTATGCAGATTGTGGGCAAAAGCAAAGACAATAAAGACACATATACTGATATGCCTTCCTCCCTAAAAATATGTTAGCAATCCCCTGATTTGTGGTCTTTTGAAAAATACAAATATGTGCATGGGGAGTTCAGTTTATGTTATTGTACATATCAGAGATTTGCAGCAATACATACCATACAAACCAGTGTTCATTAAAGGAGAAGTAGGGCCAGACTTATATGAATCACAGGAGTGTAGTTTGTTTTGCACTCCTGTGGTTTGCATTCAGCTGACAGAGGGCTAAAGTCTGCTTAGCTAGTTTAAACTCTGTATCGATCCCGCCTTTATGGTTGGGATCCACCCAGATGCTTGGACCGGCAGCTGGCTCAGCCTCTCAGCAAGTCACTGGGAGACTGAGCCAGCTGTTCCCGCCCCTGCACAGCCCAGCGCTCCAATGAACGAGCACTGGAGGAGCAGAGCGCTGACAGTCACCGCTCTCTGCTCAGAGTGGAGGGCAGAACTGAGTGATTAGCAGCCTTTGATAGCTCAGTTCACGGTGCAGAGGTGATGTGGGGACAGGTTCAGCATCAGATCAGTGCTGCATCCAAGTAGGTGAGTATAAATTTCTTTTTTGGGATACACATACTTCTCTTTTAACCGCTTGCCGACGGCTGATCGGCAATTGACGGCGACAATGTGGCTCTGTAACGCGAATCGCCGTCCGGCGGCTTCGATTGCCGCCGGCCACCCGCGATGCCCCCCCCGGAGCGAATGAGCGGAGGTCCGTGTATGTAAACACGGACCTCCGCTCTGTGTGAGGGGGAAGGGAAGTGATCACAGCCTTCCTGTAAGTGAAGGCTGTGACCACTTCCTTTCCCCAGCTAGGCAAGTCCCCCTACAGTAAGAACACGCCCAGGGAACACAGTTAACCCTTAGAGCGCCCCCTGCAGGTTAACCCCTTCACTGCCAATGGCATTTACACAGTAATCAGTGCATTTTTATAGCACTGATCGCTGTATAAATGCCAATGGTCCCAAAAAAGTGTCAAAACATTCCGACATGTCCGCTGAAATATCGCAGTACCGCTAAAAATCGCAGATCGCCGCCATTTTTAGTAAAAAATAAAAAAAAATAAAAACCCCAAAAATGAATTCTCATCATCCGTAAATGCGACCACTTTTGCGCAAACCAATCAATAAACGCCGATTGCGATTTTTTTTATCGCAAATATGAGGAAGAATATAAATCGGCCAAAAACGGTGAAAAAAAATGTTTTTTTATATTTTTTTTTTGGATTTGTATTTTAGCAAAAAGTAAGAAATTTGGGTTTTTTTGCAAAATTGTCGCTCTTCTTTTGTTTATAGCGGCGATCAGAAATGACGCAGAGGTGATCAAATACCACCAAAAGAAAGCTCTATTTGTGGGAAAAAAAGGACGCAAATTTCGTTTGGGTGCAACGTCGCACGACCGCGCAATTGTCAGTTAAAGCGACGCAGTGCCGAATCGCAAAAAGTGCTCCGGTCCTAAAGCTGGAAATCCTTCCGGGGCTGAAGTGGTTAAGGTTGTCACAGTTAAAGAGTAAAAAATGATTTGTGCTTGGTTACTACAGATTGCTATAGTTTGTGCATTGTCCTTAGCATTTTTAACCACTTCCCGCGAATCGCCGTAAATAGGCGGCGGCTGGTTTTGAGTAGCTGTACCAGGACATAGCCTGCAGCTGCAGGCTATATCCCTGTATTGATTTTTAGAGTGGACGGTCGGCTATCCGGGGATAGGGACCGATCCAGCTTGGGAGCCGCTCGGTCGTAATCCCAGGACATCCCCCCCGCCGATGCCTATCGCGGGTTTTCTCCAGCCTCCTGTCCCACCAGGAGACCGGAGCTGCGATCCGGCGCCTCCGCCGGCTAGAAGGAGACCTGACAGAAGCCGGAATCGGTTCCGAACGGGTCTCCTTTGGCAAGTCCCGGAAGCGATGTCACAACGTCACTTCTGGTTTACTCGGCTGCTAACGGCGCCAATTTTAAAAGAATGACGGTATTCAGAATCGCCCTTTTTGGCTATCTGAATACTGTGAAGTGCAAAGGAGGGATGGACCCCCCAGCCCTCCAAAAAGTGTACCTGTCACCATCTATTACTTTCACAAGGGATGTTTACATTCCTTGTGATAGCAATAAAAGTGATCAGATTTTTTTTTTTAAAGGAACAGTGTTAAAAATAAATAAAATAAAAAATTTTAAAGCGCCACCGTCCCCGCGAGCTTGCGCAGCAAAGGAAACGCATACGTAAGTCGCGCCCGCATATGAAAACGGTGTTCAAACCACACATGTGAGGTATCGCCAGAGTGTGAGCAATAATTCTAGCAAAAGACCTCCTCTGCACCTTTAACCTGGTAACCGTTAACATTTTTTAAAGCGTCACCTATGGGAATTTTTAAGTACCGGACTTTGTCGTCATTCTGCGAGTGCGCGCAATTTTCAACCGTGTCATGTATGGTATCTATTTACTCAGCGTAACATCCTCTTTCACAATATACAAAAAAATCGGGCTAACTTTACTGTTGTCTTATTTTTTAACTCAAAAAAGTGAAATTTTTCCAAAAAAAGTGATTGAAAGACCGCTGCGCAAATACCGTGTGACAACAAGTTTTGCAACGATCGCCATTTTATTCTCTAGGGTGTTTGAAAAAATATATATATAATGTTTGGGGGGTCTAAGTAATTTTCTAGAAAAAAAAACAGTTTTTAGCTTGTAACCAACAAATGTAAAAAAAAGGGGCCGGGTTGGTAAGTGGTTAAATAATAAAAAACAATGTTTTCTATGCCAACTAGAAGTTTTTAGGCAAATAAAGATTTGCATGTTACATAAAGTTGGCCATACACGGGGCGCATTTTATTTGGTTCTCAATAAACCAACCAAAATCCGCATGACATCTCTCAATTAAAAAACTGTTGGGCAAACAGCTCCTCCATCAGATGCAGGCATTGTTTGGGTATTTTGACTTCCAGTGGGTTCAAAATATAATAGCCACAGCAGGAGATTCATTCATTCAATCTATTCTAGTGTTGATGGAGGAATCTGGGTAGATTCTGCAGTCTGCACAGGAAAAAAAATCATATGCGTATGACCAACTTTACCCACCTGCAGAATGAAAAAAAATAAGCTGTGCACCTTCACTGAATAAAGCTGACAATACAGCCTTAATTCAGCCTGGCTGAACAAAGAAAGTATATCAGATTTCTCCATCCTTGCATGACTGGCCGACTCTGCCATAATGGCTATTGTATTCTGGCAGCCTTCACCCGCAGCTGTCCAAATACATGCACAACGGCTGTACCAAATTAGATGTGGGCTGCTGTATGGCAATTTTCCTGCACGGCTCCTTCAATTTTTCATTCAAAGGATGATGGGCAGGAGGATGCCGATGGGGCCACCACCCACGAGGTGCAATTTATTCATTATATGGCCAGCTTAATAATGAAAGGATAGAACACACTTCATATTATTGTGTGTATATATATATATATATATACACATATACATATACATATACATTATAGCTGTGTGTGCAGAGTAATGCAGAGAAGAAGCATCCATATTATTTACCACATTTGCTGTTGTCAGTGAGAGATTTCTTCCCGACCATTCCATTACTTACTGTCTGTTCTGCTACTGTAACAGTTAAAGAAAGAAAAACACCGTCTGCTTGAAGCAATTATTGAGCCTTCCCCTGAGGTGGTCTCAGCAGCAGTTTTCAATAATGGTTTTAGCCATTACAGCCACCTTTTGTACCGAAAATCAGTATAACATTCCTTAGCGCAAAGAAAGGCACAGACCGAAGGATATTGATATACAGCCTACGTTTCAGGTTTGGGAAACCCTGCTATAAAGTGTAGCATTATTTTATTACTAGTGCTCTGTTTTTTTTTCCAAGAGGACTGAGCTGATGTTTATCTATAATAGTTGTTATCAGATGAAACAAAATACCAATGTGTACTTTCTCTGGAGACCATGTAGGATTTATAAATAAGTGTCTAATAGAAGAGGTTCCTGGGCAAGGAGCAGTGTGACAACAACTTATATATCATTATCTGTAAGTAGGCCTAATCCCTTTTGCCTGTTTTTTGGAGAATGGTTTATTACCTCATCATTGACAAGCTCGTGATTGCTGGGTATTTGAGACAAGACAAAATAGCATGAGCACTTACTGATCTAGAATCAATACGACTAGGATGGACACAACCTAAGGATTGGAGATACATAGGTAAGGTATTTTGTCCTGCGAGAGCTGGGAAAAACAAGGAATTATTTTTAGACACATCATGATCAAGTAAAAATATTGCTTTTTTCAGTGGTTGTTTTAACAAACCACCATCTAAGGAGTCCTTCTTGTAAAGCATTGGAAAGCCACTGTCTCACTGAAAATCAATGGCCTACTAACACACTTATTTTAATGGTCTTGTCACATGTGGCACTGATGCATTAGTACACAAATCCTCACTGAAACATGCTACATTTGAAATTATTATCATTATTATTATAATGCAGGATTTATATGGTGCCCACAGTTTGAACAGTGCTTTACAATATAAAGGGAAACAGTACAGTAGCACCACAATTCAATGCAAAAAGTTAGGAGGGCCCTGCTCCTGAGAACTTACAATCTAATAAGGAGGGGCAAGTGGAATAAATGGCAATAACAGTGAGGAATGAAGGGAGAAATAAACGATTGAATTGTTAGCTGAAGGCAGGATAGGCTTCCCTGAAGAGATGAGTTTACAGCGATTGCCTAAAAGTGGACAGAGTAGAATTCATAGAACAATTTCAACATTCTTAAAATGTGCAGAATCTACAATAAACTTCTGTGTCCTGGCACGACTCTGTCCCCACTCACATAATGTGTAACTTAAAGGTTAGTATGCTATCACTCTATAATAATGCACAGAAAATAGACCACAAGCAACTGAATGTTAGACTGAAGGGATGTATTATGACAAAGCAGTTAAACAAGGCATGAATCAACAAAAAGGCAATTCAACGGATTTAAAGATGCTGTACTAGAGGATGTGAAGGCTGACCCATACAATGGTGATCAGCTGAACTGTAAAGGTAAAGGCATTAACTAACCCAAAGAAATAAATGTACTTGTGTGCACACTGTAGTGAAAAGATTGTTGGCAACATGGACACGCCTGGGTGTCTCTTCTACCCCACTTGAATAGCTTCTTCAGAGTTCTATAAGTTCTGTGTACTATAAACAGTTCAGTCAACATCTGCGCAGAGGACACCGACACCGAGGGCACTCTCTCTAGAATGGTCTGCCAATACTCTTCTGAAAGTTCCCCCAGGTCCTTCTCCCACCCTCTTCTGCCTGGGCAATTAAAGTGATCCTGGGATCTAGACATTAGCTGGAGAGATGAGATAAGACCCTTCTTCCCTGTAGCTGTGGCTAGGGAGGTAATGAGTGGCGTGGGGTTAACTTCTAGATTGGTGAGTTTACTCTGAGCCTGCAGTGCATGGCGTATCTGTAGGTATTTGAAAAATCCTGCCGAGGAAACTTAAACTCCTCCTGAAGATCTTGAAAGGATCTCAATATGTTTTGAGTATACAGTTGTGCGACATGTTGTACCCCTATGGATTTCCATCTCTCAAACCCCCTCCAGTTTGTCTATCTCTCCGTAATTCCTATTTCCCCATAACATTGTGTATTCTGAGGCACCTTCATAACGCATGGTATGCTTCATTTCACACCACACTTTATCCATTAGTACCAATGTACAGCTAGAATGTCTGTGAGCAATATTCCCCGACTCTAGCTGTGTCAGCAAGTTGTATGGGGAATCATGTCTCAACAGCAAAGCTTGTATAGGGTCCTGCCAATTCATCTCCCCCCAGCCAGCAAGGTGCTAGAGCTGGAAAGCCATGAATTATTTCTTTCGGCTGAGGTGCCACGAACCCGCCCTCATCCTTAGGAAGTTGGAGGGTACTTTGTTTTATCCTGGGATTCTTACCCTTCCATATTAATATGCGGAACAGTGCCTCTATCTGTTTGAACCACCTTAGGGAGATCCAAATTGGGGAATTATGAAGAACGTACAATAATTGTTGTGCCCAAACCATTTTAATAAGGTTTGCGCGACCCACCACCTTTAGGGGCAATTTTGTCCATACATATGTAATTAGCTGAGCCTCCGTCGGAACCGACACCTGAGAATCATCTAGGGGAAACAGGACTGATTTGTCCCAATTGATAACAAAGCCGAGAATGAGCCAAAGGTGTGTTTAAACAACATTAATGAGGTTAAAGATTGTTCCGTATCTCCCAAAAATAACAATGCGTCATCCGCATAGAGTACAATTTTACTCTTACGTTCACTGACAGACGCAGCTCTTCTGATGACACGTGGGGTTATGCTCATATCACTAGGAGTAGACTAGGCAAAAATAAAACAAAAGTATAGGTTGGCCCCTCCCAGGGGGCCGTCCTCACCCTATAATCCCCCTGCTCTGCATAGCACATCAGTTTTTATTGCCTAGTGCAAGGAGTAGACCTGGTTCCCTATGGGATCTGCGGTCTCCTGAAGGTTTTTCTGATGAAGACTGCTATCAAGAAGCCGACTGGCGGTATAGAGGATATCTAGAATCCAAAAACTTTCCCCAGTCCGGCCAACGTCTATGCGAGCTACCCTTAGCGGGGGCACGCAACATAGCGCCCGTTCTGTACGGGCGGCCAGTGGCTAATCCCACTAGAGCCCAGTGACTGGTTCTGTTCCTACCCAGGGGCCTGGCCAGCAGCATGCCTCTCCGTGGAGAGGTAAGTCTGCCCCGGGTGGCTACCCGCTGCACCTGTCGGATCGGTGAGTAGACCCCTCTTCCGTTTTAGGGCGTGAAGAGTGGGCACCTGGGCAGCTTCTAAGGTAGCCGGCCGCTGGGGGCCTATTAGTGGGGATGCATCTGGGGTGGTCATCTCCCATTCCCCCCCCACACCCCCCCCCCGCAGTACAGCACCCCGCACTGACCGTTCTGAGACTGCATTTGGTGGTTCACCGCCATTCGGTGTGGATCACCGTTCGTTCATCTGCCGACCGCGCCATTTTGCCGTAGCTCGGCTTGTGTTGATGACAGCAGCCATTGTTTTGTAGCCCATGCGGTTTTCAGCCTGTCCTCTGGCGGCCCCCAGTGGTCGTTCTCGGTATTACAGGAAGTGATAAAAACAGCAGAAGCACTTCCGTTTTTGCTTGGACAACTTGGCTGACAGATGGCGGAGCAGGCTCTTGAAGTGCAGTGGATCGTTGGCATTGCTCATTCCGGTCACAGTGCTGAGGCATTTAAAACAGCAAGTATAGCTGGCTATCCCTGGGTGCTGGTAGGTGCAATCCTCCCGGGTCTCCCTGGCTGATTGGTGGGGTAGAGGTGGTGGTCACACAGTGGGGGTGCTGGAAGTCTGGGATGTCAGAGGCCGGCAGTGCTATGGCAGGGGTACCTGCGGAGCAACAATCCACCACGGGAACCTTGGTGTCCTTGGAACAGCTGAGGGCGGTATTTTGGGGGATCCGATTCTGGGGGGCCCCAAAAAATGTCCGCCCCCCGTCATTCTTTGGGGGAGGATTTGGAACTAGAGAGCGCCTCGGTGGTCACGGGAACCCCCGTGGACCTGTCAGAGGGTGAACTGATACCCTCAAACGGCGAAGGTGGTCAGGAGGCTCCATTTTAGCGCGACAAAGCGGTAGTGGCCGCTTTGATCACTGTTATCCGCGACTCCATGCGACTTGACCAAGCAGGGGAGTCGCTTGAGTCCACATATATTTGTGGATCGCTTAAGCCCTCTAGGTCCCCTAGGGCCTACCCTTATGATCAGGTGTTTGAACAGGCGGTGTTCAAGGAATGGCTACGGCCGCAAAATTCCTTTGCTTTACCCAAAAGCTTTGCTGTTCCCTATCCCTTTGAGGATAGCTTTACTAAGAGATGGGCTTCCCCAGCAGTGGACCCACCAGTGGCCCGTCTAAATAAGGCAACAACCATTCCCTTGGAGGGGTCTCCGTCTTTTAAACAGGCGGCCGATCGCCGCACGGAAGCAGTGTCTAAGGCACTGTTCTTGTTGGCTGGGTCAGCCATGCGGCCAGCTCTGGCGGCTGCTATGGCGGCGCAATCTCTTCACGAGCACGCTGCCACACTACACACCGGTTTAACTTGTGAGTGTGCACAGGCTGAGGTGCAACGTGCACAACACTTGGAAGAAGGTCTCCGCTACATATGCAATGCGGCCTTGGACCTGCTTCCCATACTGTCAGAAATGTCTGTTTTTGCAGTTGTTATCAGGCGGGTGCTATGGCTCCGCTCTTGGTCGGGCGACCAGGCTTCGAAGAAAGCTCTTACAGATCTTCCCTTTCAGGGAGGGCGTCTGTTTGGCCCACAGTTGGATGAAATCATTAAGGATTTCACGGGAGGGAAGAGTACTTTCCTTCCGGAGCCAAAACGGCGAGATTTCCCTCTTTCTTCAGGTCAGAAGAAGTTTTTTTTGTGCACCAGGCTCAGTGGGTAAGGGCTTCAAGTCCGGTAAGGCTTCCGCTGGGTCCAGTAAAAGGCCCTGGCAACATAAGTCCGAAAAAACGAAGGATTAGTCAACCTCTGCATGATGGGTTGCCCCCGCCCGACTCACGAGTGGGGGGGCGGTTGCTGGGGTTCGCAGACAGATGGGCTGCCCGCATCACCGATCGGTGGGTGCTGGAGGTGGTGTCCTCCAGGTACAGGATAGAGTTCATCTCTCTACCCCCAGAAAGGTTCTTCCCTTCAAACTTAAAACTCCCTCAGGGGCGTCGGGAGGCGCTTCTGGGCGCCGTTCGGGCGCTTGCCGAACAGGGGGTGATTGTAACGGTACCCACGGTGGAAAGATTTCACAGGTTTTACTCAAACCTCTTTGTGGTGCCCAAGAAGGGCGGTGTCAGGTCAGTTCTGGACCTGAAAGCACTAAACTGCTTTGTAAAGACAAAGAGATTCAGAATGGAGTCTATCCGCTCGGTCGTGGCCGCCCTGCACCAAGGGGAACTCATGGCGTCCCTGGATATCAGGGACGCGTATCTTGACATTCCAGTTTGTCACAGTCACCAGCGTTTTCTACGCTTCGCAGTGGGAGATCTGCATTACCAGTTTGTGGCACTTCCCTTCAGGCTGGCTTCGTCTCCCCGAGTGTTCACCAAGGAGGTGGCCCCGATGCTGGCACTGTTGAGACAGAGAGGTATCGCGGCGGTAGCGTACCTCGACGATTTACTCCTGAGAGAAGAGTCAGCTGCGGCTCTGGAGGAGAACGTGATGATCACGGTGTCCACGTTAAAAGAATTCGGTTGGCTGATCAATCTGCAGAAGTCATCGTTGACTCCATCCTACCGGCTGGAATACCTGGGTCTGATTCTGGACACGGTGCAGGCAAGGGTGTTTTTACCGCCGAGCAAGCTCCTGACATTACAGGCAGCAGTGTGAATCCTGTTATCATGACAGTGGTCCTCCTTACGGTTCTGTATGTGGTGTCAGCGTTCAAAGCGATACCTTACGCCCAGAGTCACACTCGGCTCCTGCAGAAGGTGACCTTGTTGCAATGGGACAAATCTCCCCTATCCCTATACAGACTGATCAGGTTGGATCATCAGTCCCGAGGATCCTTGATTTGGTGGATTTGGACTCCAGCCCTAAAATTGGGAAAATGTTTTCTCCCCCTCAATTGGTCCATAGTAACGACGGATGCCAGCCTGTCAGGCTGGGGAGGGGTCCTGGGGCAGTTCTCTGCCCAGGGTCGTTGGTCAGTTCAGGAAGCTTGCCTTCCGATAAGTGTACTGGAGCTGAGAGCGATCCGGCTTTGTCTGTCCCGTTGGTCGGCGAGGCTGCGAGGCCTCCCTGTCTGGGTTCAGTCGGACAATGCCACGGCTGTGGCATATGTGAACCATCAGGGCGGAACGAGAAGCTCGGCAGCAGCCGCGAAGGGGGCTCTGATCCTTCGGTGAACTTCACGTGCCAGCTCTCTCTGCAATCTACATTCCAGGCGTGGAAAACTGGCAGGACTTTCTCAGCCGCCGGACTCTGGATCAGGGGGAGTGGTCCCTACATCCAAAAGTGTTCCGCCAGATTTGCCTCAAGTGGGGCACACCAGAGGTGGACCTCATGGCCTCCAGGTTCAATCACAAGGTACAGACCTTTGTGTGCAGAACAAGACATCCGTTGGCAGTCGTCTCGGACGCACTGGTAGCACCCTGGGGTCGGTATCGGCTACTGTACATCTTTCCTCCCCTAAAGCTTCTACTGCGGGTTCTGAGCGGGATAGAAGCAGAGGGAATCCCGACAATCCTGGTAGCTCTGGATTGGCCTCGGCGTCCTTGGTATGCCGACGTGGTGCGGATGGTGACAGATGTTCAGTGGCGTCTTCCATTTCACGGAGACCTACTGCCTCAGGGGCCCATCTTGCACCCTGCTTTACCCTCGCTGGCTTTGACGGCTTGGCTATTGAGTCCCAGGTGTTGAGGGATAGGGGTGTCTCGGACTCCATGATCCCAACTATGATTGAAGCACGTAAGGGTACTTCACATAAGAGTTATCATAGGACCTGGAAGGCCTATATTGCCTGATGCGAGACAGGGGGTTGGAACCCCCGCTCTTATGCAGTGTCCAGGGTGCTGACTTTTTTACAGCAGGGACTGGACAAGAACCTGGCGTTAAGTACGCTTAAGGGTCAGATTTCGGCCCTGGCGGTTCTTTTTCAACGGCCTTTGGCGTCACATTCGTTGATCCGTACATTTGTACAGGGTGTACGTCATGTGGCCCCTCGGATACGGTCGCCTCTGGCGCCATGGGATTTGAATTTGGTGCTTTCTGTGCTGCAGAAGCCACCATATGAAAAGATCAGGGACATTCCCTTGGGACTGTTGTCGCAGAAAGTGGCCTTTTTGGTGGCTGTTACATCCGCTAGGCGGGTGTCCGAGTTGGCAGCATTATCCTGCAAGTCACCTTACTTGGTCCTTCATAAGGACAAGGCGGTTTTGCGACCTTCCCCTTCGTTTTTTTCCGAAGGTGGTTTCTTTTCATTTGAATGAGGATATTGTTCTTCCCTCATTGTGCCCGCACCCGTCGCATCCCAAGGAATTTGAACTGCATTCGTTGGATGTAGTGAGGGCTTTGCGGGTGTATTTGATTTCTACAGCTTCTTTTCGGAAGTCTGATTCTTTATTTGTGCTGACGGAAGGGTCGCGCAAAGGCATGGCAGCCTCATCA
>BLSH010230219.1:1779516-1790708 GCA_018402905.1 Glandirana rugosa
GTATATCTGTGTATAGGGATCTTTTTCGACTGGCCAGATCTAAAATGAGATCTACAGCGGTTAAACTCCTTCTCCTTTCTTGACCGGTGTACGACCGCCATTATCGCTTAAGTATCCTGTCATGATTTAAATATAGGAGATAACGATATAGGCTCCCGTGGACGAGGAAACTAGTGTTACTATCTATATAACACGAGTAAGTTGTGGAAGATATCATTGGAAATAGTCTCATTCCAACTAATGGGATACTGTCACGAATTGGTGCGCGGGAAGCGCGATTCTGGGAGGACGTCAATAGACATCCTCCCAGAATTAAGCAACCGCCCTGTAGACGTCAATTGTCTATGGGGCGGTTGTTAAGTGGTTAAGCACTGTCATAGGGTAATCAACCTTACTCTGATAAAGGTTACTATAGAAGGTGTTGAATGAGCACAATATATCTATCATTGTGATCAAAGGAGCAGGTGCCCTCGGATATAGCAATAGAGGATATAAATTTAGTACTGTCCTATGAATTCGCTATTACCGCCAGCATGTGGCCAGTTCTTTCCTCTTCCTCAAATTGGCGACATCTAGAGTAAAATCTAGACCGGTCAGCTTTTTCTAGGGATATGTGTCTATATGTTTGTTGTGCATCTTTCCATGCGGATCTATTAGAGGGTGTGGGATCCTGAAGAAAGTTAGATTCTGTCAGCTGTACCTCACCTGCCCAAAGATTTTCCCACTCCAGACTAGATTTTTTGTGAACATTAATAGCTTTAAGCAACAGGAATAAACAAATATAGGAAAATGGGATTTTTATGGTGCCAACACACAGAGAAACAAAACTTAAATTTAAGTATATGAACTTTTATTATATCATATAAAAAATATATAAAAAGGAGTTTCCAAAGATATACAATCCATCACATGTGGTTTTCAATACCACCACTGGAGTACAATTGAATGGTATACTCTGAGTTTTATCTCATTGCCTGTATGTTCAACATGTTTCGCAATTCTTTGCTTCATCAGGAACTTTTTATAGGCGTAGATAAATTCTAAATAGACGAGAAACACATTAATTATACAGCAGTATCAACACAGTGTGCAAACAATGCATAAACAAGATTATTTTGTTCAAGTTGTACCAAAAGAACCATATGCTCCCCAAATTCATTATAATTATTATTTTTTGGATTTACCTGGTTAAAAAACCTCAGGATACGAGCACTTCTGCCAAAGGAATCACAAAAGCCAGATCCAATCCCGGGAAAAAAAGGGCGTCCCAAAGACTAGGCTGCAGAGTAGAACAATATTGCAAAGATAAATGGTCCCAATGAGTGGAATGTTTTATTCATATTTATATTAATATTAGTTATCTACCCAAACACTCTATCAAAAAGAGCAGTTTAGGATAAATATATATAAGATCAGGGCAAAGCCCTCTTGCAGGGGGGTCCTTCTCTTTTTTTATAATCAAATAATTTGTTCAAAAATAATGATCAATATCCAACAAACGGGACAATAAATAAGGGGATAACTGTAAGGACGAAGTCTAGGAGGGTAACGTTCACAATGCCTCCTTAGTAGGAAGGGAAAGCGGTTTAATAAAATAAATTAAGTTACATCTAATTTAAAGTCGTACCTGTTCGTTTGTCTTGAATTCAACGTCAAAAAATGATTGCTCCAGAACGCAACCACACGCAAAATGGTGGACAAGGTCAGACCATCAGTTATTTTTGAATACCCCTTGTGAATTTGTGGGATTTTTAAGGCAATTTCAAAAAGACTTTTTCCTTTTTTCTAAAAAAATTATACAAATTTATTGAAAAATATGGATGTCATAAATAGCATTAAACATTTTCATAGATTTTGAAACATTTTCACAAACGGCATAAATACAGTTGATTGTACAATATATGCATTTTGACAAAGGGTGATATCACCCGGCCCTGGTGGTCCCTTGAAATTGGGGTCACCCCAAGGCACGGTACATTCCAACGCGTTTCGGATTAACTTTATTACTTCCTTCTTCAGGGAGAGATATCACCATCTATGAGAACAAATAATCAATAAACTCGGTTGGTAGTGGGAACCCTTGAAAATGAAGACATTACGTTGCAACACAAATTCCAACATTGTTAGAATGAAGGAATTGAACTTCCACTCATGAGTAGAGTGCTGACGTAGGACTCTCTCCACGGCAGCAACCCCAAGATGGTGGGGGATGCTGCCGTAGAGAGACTCCACGTCAACAGCCACTAATATTGCTGTTTCTGGAATCACCAAATTTTCAAGGATCTGCAAAAGGTGGATTGTATCCTTGGTGTATGAGGCCAGACTTAATACATGGGGTCTTAAATGCCAATCAATGAGCTGACTCATTGCCTTGGTCAGACTACCATTCCCAGAAATGATCGGTCGTCCCGGGGGATCCTGTAAGTTTTTATGCACCATAGGACTCATGGCGGAGGGGGATCTACCCAGGTTGTTGATCTCTAGGAAGGTTGAGTCCCTGCTTGCGATGTGAGTATTATTTTATGCACAAGAAAGATGATTCAGGTACATACATGTATGGTACTAGTTTATTGATTATTTGTTCTCATAGATGGTGATATCTCTCCCTGAAGAAGGAAGTAATAAAGTTAATCCGAAACGCGTTGGAATGTACCGTGCCTTGGGGTGACCCCAATTTCAAGGGACCACCAGGGCCGGGTGATATCACCCTTTGTCAAAATGCATATATTGTACAATCAACTGTATTTATGCCGTTTGTGAAAATGTTTCAAAATCTATGAAAATGTTTAATGCTATTTATGACATCCATATTTTTCAATAAATTTGTATAATTTTTTTAGAAAAAAGGAAAAAGTCTTTTTGAAATTGCCTTAAAAATCCCACAAATTCACAAGGGGTATTCAAAAATAACTTATCATAGGGATGATGGCAATGCACATTCCAATCTGTGGTGGCACTTTCAGCTATTTAGGTCAGACCATCAGAATACCCAAATCGTGCTTCAATAATCTATTCCACATGAAGTGAAACAGATAATTGTGCTATGGGAAACAAAGGAGGGAAAAGGACGATAATAAGATTAAAGCACATCGGGTGTCCCAGGGTGGGGTGCCACCAAAGGTGCACCCCCTCACCGGAGACCCCATAGTGTTCTTTTTAACTTAAATACAAGGGTAGAACGAACATCTGAGTACAAACCAAAAGAGGAAGGTTAAGTAAACGTACTCGAACAGCAGCTTCAGGGCTTCAAACGTTATCCCGCAATGAAAAGCATCTGGGAAGGTCTAGCACACCTAGAGCATTGATACATCATGCCTTATATAAGGCAGTGTTTTAACTCCAATCTGGCGGCGTCTGACGTCACCGCCCGGTGATTGCGGACAGAAAACCCATTAGCCATGCGTGGATGTCAGGGAACGTATCCGGCGCGTCACCTAGGAGACGTCAGAACGTGCACACGACGCTCCGCGCATGGTGAATATTCCTCAAACGCCATTTTGGAAAATCCCTGCTGGGAAAAGATCATACAGTGACACAGACAACAGAAAAAAAAGAGAGGAGAAAGGAGGAGACGAATCCAAAAAAGGGAGGGGCGGACCCCAATGGACGGATCCCCCCAAGTCCCAGAAAGGATCCAACTCCTCCCAGATGGAAAAATCGCCTCCCGAGGGCGGGGGGGGAGAGAGAGAGTGAATCCCCACCAAGCCCTTATCTTACTGGCGCCTTCTAGCGCTGGAAATGGCCTACTGCAACAGGACTCGGGACAAAGTCCATGGGCAGTAACAAATTGAGGAAAAGATGGAAAAAAAGGAAGGGTAAATTTTGAGGGACACAGTGGGTCCCAAAACGGGACTCCCGGTCCGGAGATTCCCGGAGGAGCCGATTGGGTCACACGGTGTCCCCCCAGTCCGTACAGCCCACGAAAAAATAAAATATAATATAAGCTTTAAGCAACAAACCCCTCAGGAAGGCCTTCATGGTATCCCAAACAGTCTGCACAGAGGCCGTTCCATCATTATCATGAAAAAAGTCTGTCAGGGCCTTACACATTACCTCCCCCTGCAGCAACACCTTTAGCCAGAAGGCAGGAACACGCCATTTAGGCTTTATTCTGGGTTTGATCCTATCCAGGGTGACCAGTATAGGAGAGTGATCAGATGAACCTCTGGGTAAATATTTTATGTCTACCACCTAGAAGAGAGTGATGTCTGTGCCCAGGAGTAAGTATATTCTGGAAAGGGTCTGGTAAGTACTGGAGCAGCAGGAGTAGGTATGCTTCAGCGGGTTTCTAAGTCGCCAAATGTCGTGCAGGCCTATCTATGAGGGCTGGAAACAAAATGTGGAGTCATGGTTTCCACCTGACATTGTGAGAGAACTTTTCCTTTTTAACCACTTGCCGACCGTCAACCGCAGGTTGACGGCGACAAGATGGCTCTCCTGGGCAAACCGCCGTCATATGACAGTGGCTGCCAGATCGCGCACTGTGAGCGCGCGCCGCCGGAGGCATGCTCACGCACTCACTGTGTCCGGGGGGGGCCAGGGAGCGGGTGCGGCGGACTCGATCTCCGCCGGCTACCCGCGATGCCCCCCCCGAGTGAAAGAACGGAGGTCCGTGTAAGTAAACACGGATCTCCGTTCTGTTAGAGGGGGAAGGGAGTGATCACAGCCTTCCTCTATATGGAAGCTGTGATCACTCCCCTCCCCCTGCCAGTCAAACACTAAGACAGTTAGAACACGCCCAGGGAACACAGTTAACCCTTAGAGCGCCCCCTGCAGGTTAACCCCTTCACTGCCAATGGCATTTACACAGTAATCAGTGCATTTTTATAGCACTGATCGCTGTATAAATGCCAATGGTCCCAAAAAAGTGTCAAAATGGTCCGACATGTCCGTTGCAATATCGCAGTACCGCTAAAAATCACAGATCGCCGCCATTACTAGTAAAAAAAAAATAAAAACCCCAGAAATTAATTCTCATTATCCGTAAACATGGCAACTTTTGCGCAAACCAATCAATAAACGCCGATTGCGATTTTTTTTTTATCACAGATATGAGGAAGAATATAAATCAGACAAAATTGATGAAAAAAACGTTTTTTTATATTTTTTTTTTTGGATTTGTATTTTAGCAAAAAGTAAGAAATTTGGGTTTTTTTGCAAAATTGTCGCTCTTCTTTTGTTTATAGTGGCGATCAGAAATGACACAGCAGTGATCAAATACCACCAAAAGAAAGCTCAATTTGTGGGGAAAAAAGGATGCAAATTTCGTTTGGTTACAACGTCGCACGACCGCGCAATTGTCAGTTAAAGCGAAGCAGTGCCGAATCGCAAAAAGGGCTCTGGTCAGTAAGGGGGCAAATCCTTCCGGGGCTGAAGTGGTTAAAAGAGATTGAATGACAGGTGATCCACTGTTTCACATTTACCCACTGTAGATGCTCTATTCATGCATATTAACAAACATTCTATCAAATTGGCTGAACTATATGGACTTGTGTCTTTTTTCATGTAAATGGGTGGATGATGTTTTTTACCTTTAGGGATTTCACTGCTTATCAGTTTACCTTCTTAGGGCTCAGGTTGATTTATCTGGTAGAACTGTCCACCTCTTATTGGCATTGACTCAGATTTGCATAGCCATGTCAGTATAGATTAACTATTTTAAACGAGACTGATCAATCTTGAGATTAAACACTCATGTGCTAGGGTATTTGAATCAATTGTCTGGAGCCCTGTGGTTCAACTGGGATGGTCCCTTGCAAGCATCTAGGCTGGTATCTTGCATGAGTGTCAGGTGCATAGGTTTGCTTTGGCTTTGTGCATGGCATGCCAAGGATATGCGAAAGGAACTTTTAATTTACTCACTCTTTAGGGGTAAGTTCCTCTTTGGTTCTGCCCTTGACACCGTTATTCCTGATGCCTCTAGTGCTTGGAATGTTTACCTTCCTCAGTGCAGAAGATCTTGGCATGGGGTGGAGGATCCTAATCTTCTACTTTTACAGTAATAGGTTGCATTCAATCACAGTCTAACTCCCACTCAAACCACAGATCCCAAGACCAGGTCAGATTCAGTTGCTCAGACATTCACATGAAACGTACCTGTATACATTTTTATTATCTGATTCTGGCACCACCGCACTGTAGTGCTTTTTCCAGAATTGTTTGCTTTCAGGATGCTATAGTATTAAATCTCACACTCCTCTCTGCAACAGAGACCTCCTTTTTTTCCCCAACATCTTGAGTTGCATTCTTTGAGATTCTTCACTTTCCTCAGGACCTATCCGCTTTTGGGGGATTTTGTGACTTGCTAGATTAACAGGGGATCTGTTTCCATTACAGTCTTGTCCTTTCAGAGCCTGACTCTTCTGAGTACTCCAAATTACACCCTACTCACAGCACTCATGGATATGTCTACCTTAGTACCAGTTTATTTTATTTACTTCCCCATTCTGGAATGTCCTGAAGATCTTCACCAAAAGAGTCCTAGTTTTCTGAAGGTTCCTAGTTAGCTAAAAATCCTATTGTCTACCTGATTTGAGCATAGTGGATCTCAACCCATTTACCTCTTCATGAAAATGAGAAATTGTGGGAGTACTCCTTTTCTCATTTTCTCTTTTCCCATGTTCCTCAGTAATTTCCATTCTCCACCTGTGTGGAAGAGGCTGACATTTTGACAATGAAAAACACTAATCCTTTTAGCCAGAATCTGATCAAGATGTTTTTTTTTTATCTCATTCCTTTTCCTCGTGTTGGCATTATTTTCCAAACAATATGGCTACCACCCTATTTTTGAAGTCTAGTTCATTGTCACAGTCAGTTTCCCATTCTTGATCATTCTATCTTTTGCTCAATTTTCATTCAGGCTGCAAAATTGTATTCCTCTTGCAGCTGACTGGATGACTAGTTTCCTACTCTATACAGTATTAAACGTTGTATTTCATGTCCATGATGTTTTTCCTTTTTCTACTCTCAAATGTTGCTGTCAGATCCCTGCATCTGCTGTCCCACACTTGACACAGTCAAGTGCTTTATCTTCTTCCTCACAAGGAAATGTCCTTTTTTTATTAGTCCTGTACTGCCTGTAAGGTCTGCAGACACGACTACGTTATCTAGCTACAGAACTTCCTTTAGTGGCATAGATTAGTGTACTTCTAAAGCCTCAAGGTGTTTTACCTTAATGCATTCTTTGCATCAAGGTAAAAAACCTTCTCTGCTGCAGGATCCCTCCAGCCCGCCCCCCCCCCATCCTTAAATTAGCCTGATCTGATCTAGCGACGGGTGCAAGAGCCGTGGCTCTCGACCCTTTCTCCCTCCTCATTAGGCAGATAGCAGCAGGAGCAATTGGCTCCCACTCGTCAATCAACTCCAGGGACAAGGGAGTGGGGGGCGGGGCTCGGGAGCGCGCGCACACAAGTGCCCCCATGGGAAGCTTTTTCCCTTGGGGGTACTGGACAGAGACGTGGAACCAGGAGCATTGGTGGGGGACCTGAGAAGAGGAGGATCGGGGCCGCTCTGTGCAATTCCATTATAGATATATTTATTTTCTTTTTTTTTTCCTATGCAATCGCTTTATAGTCGACCATACATGGATCAAAATTTGGCTGGTTCAGCTAGGACTAGATAAATTTTGATTTATGTATAGGCACCCTGGTTATACACAAATCGATTTATCAGTCGACTTGTGTACAACCAGCCTGTCAAATTTTTCTGAACAATTAGCACGGGTGGCTATAAGACAGCAACACAAAGCATTGTGTTTTGCCTGCAGGGAAGGCTCCCCGCGCTCACTGCAAGCAGAATACAATAATCAGTGCGGGAGGATCAACACTGATCGTGTTGATGGGGGAATGTAACAATTTTCTTTCCTTCCACCTATGGTGGAAGGAAAGAAAATTGCATGATGTATAGCCTGCCTATCTCTAGAAATCTTTAAGGGGCCTAATCCTCTTCTTACCCCCTACCAAGCTAATTGTCCAATGTACTAGCACATAAATTCTCCACCTGGTCTCTACTGGGAAAATCCTTTTGCCAGTTATGTTTTGTTTCATGATGCCTTGAATCATTCATTTACTAAATGGACAAGCATTCTAAACTGTGGCTCTCACTTTCCTGATACACCTTTGGGCATGACCTAAAATGTCTCCTTCTCACCTTTCTGGCCCTTGTAGGCAAATTGCTTTTTTATATGGATACTGAGATTCTTTTCATCCTATCTTTTGAAGTTATCAGTATTACTACCTTTTTTTTCATTACAGTTATTCTCTCTCTTTCTCTATGTAGCTTCTCATTGAGACAGCTGTCATACCCATTTATGAATTTTGAGAGATTCCTTACTGGTCAGGTCCATCCTGCATAAATAAGATTTTTGTACTTATTGTTACATTTTTTTATTGCAACTGAATAAAAAAATATTAAGAGGCGCCTGCCCAAATATACTTTTCAGCAGTGATATAAGATAATTTAAGTGGTTGTTAACTAAGTAAAATTTACAGTATCCTCTCTGTGTGTTCATGTAATCTGCTCCTGTGGCTGTCCCTTATTAAAAAATGCAGCTATATACCTGTTTTCAGAGCACCGTTCGGAGCTCGCGTGACCTGCCGCCTCTCGCCTCTCTTAGCCTGACAGCTGCAGCAGACAGGCCGAGGATCCCCCGCTGATATCAGTCAGGAGGAGAGGAGAAGAGAGGCGGCCCCACCCACTGTAGCTATCAGGCCGAGAGAGGCGGCAAGTCATGTGAGCACTCTGAAAACTGGTATATAGCTGCATTTTTTATAAGGCACAGACACAGGAGCAGATTACATTAATAAACAGAGAGGATACTGTAAACATTTAACAGTAATTTCAGCAGCAGGAGGGGCGGGCACAGACATGGAGCTAACAGGCAGGGAGGGAGGGGGAGTGGATGGAGGAGAGCACAGAGGAGAGAGCGGATGATGGAGGCATGTAAACTGACCACGGTGGCAGGGCTCAGCAGCCATGATTAACCATAGTCAGTTTACAAAGGAGAGGGCAGAACCAGGCATGATCAGTCAAGTATTTCAGGTGATACAGAAAGCCAAATGACACAGCACAAGCACTGTGCTGTATAACATGCTCTACAGGAGCAGGATCTTTTTTTTAGGTTAACAAACACTTTAAGACTTTACAATGTGTTCAAATGTCCATACATTCCACATACACAAACTAAAATGTGCATGTGTATATTATACTGTAGGATCACAATTTTTATTATATCCTTCATCAATTTATTTGAGCATTTTTTATAGAGGTTTATAGAACCTAGCGCTCACTTTGTTATTGTATATAAATCTTTTGACTGAAATACATAAAGGGACACATGTCCAGCCTCTCTTTGTTATGGCCTTATGTACTGCTTGCTCACAAAAGTGAAGCATGATAGTTGGAGGCGGGGTTATATGGAGGCTGGCATAAAGTTTCTTGTTTTCCAATATCCTAACCTGAATGACCTACAAGAAAAGAGTAGGCTGCATTGTTAGTGAAATATATATACATATACAGGCTGTCCCCGGGCTACAAACAAGATAGGGACTGTAGGTTTGTTCTTAAGTTGAATTTGTAAGTCGGAACAGGTATATTTTTTAAGTGTAGCTTCAGCCAAAAAAAATATTTTTAAGCTTTGTGGATAGCATAGGAAAGGGTTAACCCCCCTGTAATGTTTATCTTGCTGTCTTTGTTTCTGTTCAGAAGATTTCACCTCACTTCCTGTCCCAATGATAATTGGATTTTGAAAAATGTTGGTTTGTTGTGGAAACAAACCTTGGTGATAAACCATCAGTGGAGACACCCTTTACCCATAAGAACTGTTATAGGAATGAATTTCCCCTCTTAGGGGTAGATTTCCTCTCACTTTCTGTTGTCTCCCTCCTTTTGTAAGTAGGAGTCGTTCGTAAGTCGGATGTTTGTAACTAGGGGACCGCCTGTGTATATATATATATATATATATATACACATACAGTGGGTACGGAAAGTATTCAGACCCCCTTAAATGTTTCACTCTTTGTTATATTGCAGCCATTTGCTAAAATCATTTAAGTCCATGTTTTCCCTCATTAATGTACACATAGAACCCCATATTGACAGAAAAACAAAGAATTGTTGACATTTTTGCAGATTTATTAAAAAAGAAAAACTGAAATATCACATGGCCCTAAGTATTCAGACCCTTTGCTCAGTATTTAGTAGAAGCACCCTTTTGATCCAATACAGCCATGAGTCTTTTTGGGAAAGATGCAACAAGTTTTTCACACCTGGATTTGGGGATCCTCTGCCATTCCTCCTTGCAGATCCTCTCCAGTCCTGTCAGGTTGGATGATAAACTTTGGTGTACAGCCATTTTTAGGTCTCTCCAGAGACGCTCAATTGGGTTTAAGTCAGGGCTCTGGCTGGGCCATTCAAGAACAGTCACGGAGTTGTTGTGAAGCCACTCCTTCCTTATTTTAGCTGTGTGCTTAGGGTCATTGTCTTGTTGGAAGGTAAACCTTCGGCCCAGTCTGAGGTCCTGAGCACTCTGGAGAAAGTTTTCGTCCAGGATATCCCTGTACTTGACCACATTCATCTTTCCCTCGATTGCAACCAGTCGTCCTGTCCCTGCAGCTGAAAAACACCCCCAGAGCATGATGCTGCCACCACCATGCTTCACTGTTGGGACTGTATTGGACAGGTGATGAGCAGTGCCTGGTTTTCTCCACACATACCGCTTAGAATTAAGGCCAAAAGTTCTATCTTGGTCTCATCAGACCAGAGAATCTTATTTCTCACCATCTTAGAGTCCTTCAGGTGTTTTTATAGCAAACTCCATGCGGGCTTTCATGTGCCTTGCACTGAGGAGATTCTTCCGGTGGGCCACTCTGCCATAAAGCCCCGACTGGTGGAGGGCTGCAGTGATGGTTGACTTTCTACAACTTTCTCCCGTCTCCCTACTGCATCTCTGGAGCTCAGCCACAGTGATCTTTGGGTTCTTTTTTACCTCTCTCACCAAGGCTCTTCTCCCCCGATAGCTCAGTTTGGCCGGACGGCCAGCTCTAGGAAGGGTTCTGGTAGTCCTAAAGGTCTTCCATTTAAGGATTATGGAGGCCACTGTGCTCTTAGGAACCTTAAGTGCAGCAAAAATGTTTTTGTAACCTTGGCCAGATCTGTGCCTTGCCACAATTCTGTCTCTGAGCTCTTCAGGCAGT
>BLSH010230219.1:1816998-1852095 GCA_018402905.1 Glandirana rugosa
TATAATAATAATAATATGTCCTAAATATATCGTCTTCGCTCCTCCCAAGACCTCCTGCTCTCCAGCTCCCTCATCACCTCCTCTCATACTCGCCTCCAAGACTTCTCCCGAGCCTCTCACATCCTCTGGAACTCCCTACCCCAGTCGGTCAGAATGTCCCCAAATCTATCCACCTTCAAGCGATCCCTGAAAACTTTACTCTTCAGGGAAGCCTATCCTGCCACCACCTAATAACTACACTCCTTTTTTCTCAATCAGCTCATCCCCCACAGTTTACTGCCCTTTTGTATCATTTAACCCTCCCTCCTAGATTGTAAGCTCTAACGAGCAGGGTCCTCTGATTCCTCCTGTATTGAATTGTATTGTAATTGTACTGTCTGCCCTAATATTGTAAAGCGCTGCGCAAACTGTCGGCGCTATATAAATCCTGTATAATAATAATAATATATCACTGTTATAGTAACAGGTTCTTAAAGTGAAGAAAAACCGGGTAGCTGCTTCACCCTGCTCCTCAAAAGTGCCAATCGTTCAAAAGGAGCAGGGAAGGAGTCCTTAAAGTTGAACTTCCTCTTTTGGGTGGAGCTCTGCTTTGAGCCAATACTTATGGATAGAGTGAAGAGAGAAACCTGTCCGTTTTCTTTTTTTGCTGTCTCTGTCAGGGAGAGTCACCCTCTGTTTGTCCTGTTCATTGAAAATTAAAGTAAGAGAAAATCCCACATTTTGAGTTGTCCCCAGAACAGGAATAGAGTGGTCATCTTCCAATGGGGTCACTAGTTCTGGTAACACCCCAGGATTCCCTCACTTTGGAGGGATTATTCTCACTTCCTGTTTTGGCTATGGGACAACAAGTGAAGGGGAATCTCCCATAGCCCCACCCCTGGTTGTGATTGACAGCAGCAGGAGTCAATGGCTTTTGCTGCTGTATCTGAGCCAATGAGTGCATATTGCTGGAGCAAGTTCGGGTTCAGGTATGTATAAGGATGGGCTAGGGGGGAGCTGCATTTAGAAGGTTTTTTACATTAATGCAGAGATTGAATTAAGGCATTAATGTAAAAGAACTTTCTGCCTTTACAACCACTTTAAGGACAATCAAGACTTTCTTTTGGTGATATTGTTTTGTAATTGTTTTTGTTTTCTAAGCAATCTATAGACAAAAATACACAATATACCAAAAAAAAGTAATATTTTTTGCTCAATATGATTTTTAAAACAACAGTTTATAAAATTGCAATTCTGGTGCAATGCATTGTAAAGTTATTTGCAACTTAAATAAAGGTAGTTTTAAGTATGTTTATAATGCAACAAATAAAAAAGGTTTCATATTAACCTCCCTGGCGGTATTCCCGAGTGTGGCTCGGGGTTAACTTTCACTGCCAAAAGTAGCAACCCCCCGAGCCACACTCGGGGTTGCATCGCTCGATCCAGGCAGCGTTACTTACATTGTTCCCAGGATCCTGCGATGTCGCCCTGCTGTGTCGGCGGGCTGTCTTCCACCCGATTCACTGTGATGTTGGGCTCCATTCCCTGTGAGCGTCGCATCGCATGGGAGTGGAGCCCGGCGGCAAGTTCAAAAAGTGAAATACATACAGTACACTGTAATCTGTAAGATTACATTACTGTATCAAATCATTTCACATGCCCTTTGTCCCTAGTGCTTTGTCCGGTGCCCTGCATGCACTTTTATATTATATATGCCATTCTTTCTGCATGGAAACTTGATTATGTTCATGGCATCCAAAAGGCATCTCTTTACATGAAAAGCAGTTTTTGACCAGCTTGAAAACAGCAATAGTAAATAAGAATCACTTGCAGATTTGAGCTATACTGATTCGTGGGGAAATTCGTCATCAGACACTAAAAGTGAAAATTTCAGTGTTTTTTATTTGATTACATTATTGAATACATTTTATTATTATTATATTATTTTTTTTTTTATAATTATTTATAGTTATTTATTATATTACAATTTATGATTTCGTGTTTCAAACTTTATCATACCCGGGATGTCTACTAGATATTTTTTTGGGCAGATTTAAGTGAGTTAGTCCTAAGAATTATAGGCCTACAATATAAATGCCAAATTTCTATGCGAAACAATGTACCTCTTTGAGGCGCAAAAATATGACATAATCGTACCGCCAGGGAGGTTAATGGTAGAAAAAAAATGACAAAAAGGTGAGGAATGAGTTAATAAGGGTAGATAAGGGTTAACTAAAGGTTAATAAGGGATTAAATACATTTTTTTATCTTGTAAGTTGCAAAGTTGCTTTACCTGAGGTCAAAGGCAGATCAAAGGTCATTCGTTTGATGTGCACATGAATTAAACAGAATAATTTTGCTGCAGCTATAATGTTGTTATAGTGTATTTCTCAAGGCAACTTCCAAACACTGTTCGAAACACATTATTCAGAGGCTGCATGTTCTGGGTGGTCAACTGGTTACGTTTTTTTTTCATAGGGAATATATGCAGTATGTACATGAGGGCATATACTGGTAAAGTAATATTCCAAAGTAGTCTTCAAGGAGGCGTAGACATTTACACAAATAAAAGGTGTACAAAACGACTTCCCTTCACAGATTTATAAAAAATAAAAGATTCATATTTACTTGACTAAAAAGAAATAGAAATATGTGTTTGCTTCTGAACATAAAACATTAATACAGAGAATTTTTGCAAAGCACTATTTAACCCTTAATTAATTATCTAAGAGTTAGTTCATCTTTTAAAAAAGCTATCTGCCTATGCAGATAAAGGACATATGTAGACATAAACAAACTGTGCAGCTTTGACTAAAGTTAAATAATGCCTTTGATATAGGTGTAGGCCATTTATGTAACACCTGAAGCCTGACTGGAATCCTCCCAGGACACTGCTAGAGAGACCTAGTCATTACTGCTCACTTCCACCATCACAGAAGTGAGCTCTCAAATGCTGAGCTCAGAGCTACTGCATCAGGGGAGAGGAAGAGCGTGTGAAGAGATTTGAATTAGAGAAATGTGATGGTGAAGGTGAGCAGTAAGTGCTAGACCTCTCTTAGCAATGTCCAATAACTATTACAGTCAGCCTTCATGAGATACAACTGTTCTTGCTTGTTCTTGCTATAGGTTTAAGTGGCCTAAACTTATAGCAAACACAATTTTTCAGCTTTAGTAAGAGTTTTACAGTTGTTTTTATCTATAGATGCCCCTTATCTGCATAGGCAGTTTTTTGGTAAAATCAAACAAGTTAACCTTTGCGCTTGACCAAGATATCCTACTATCAAGTGTAGATGCCCCATTGATTAGAAGTGTCACACTTCTAAACAATGCATAAACAAAAGGGTGGCACTTCACACTTTTAAATTACAACCAAACTAATGTGGTAATACACCAAATCAAATATCAAAGAACCCACATGTACCATGAGACCATTTAGTAAATCAACCATCCATGTGTGCCTCAAGGCAACAGATCTTGCTATAGTGTAGTAGTCCAGATTCGGTAACTGGAACGCACGCCGGATTCGGTGAGAGCAGGGCAGCAGCATCAAAGTGTTATTAATCCAGGCTGTTTATGTAGGTGCCCACTATAGGCAACTTTTAAATGTGAGTGGGAATTTTTCTTTTGTCTTATTTGCTATTTATCAAAATAAATACTACACTATGAGACATTTTTTGGCACATGTGCATCTGATGTATGACATGGGGGAGAGATGACTGCAGACCACAAGATCCATTTGAAGTTCCTGGGAGACCAGACATCTGTGGATCAGGAGGAGAAGTTACAGTAATAACCCATAAGCGCAGTGACCTCCTTGTAATAAAGAGATCATCAAGCGTGGCATCTCTCCACGTTAAAAAAATTCTTTACACTTCATATTTATTTTTGTAATTTTTATATGGCAAACAATAAAAATTTCAATGAAAAAAAAAATAAACTTATAAAAAAAAGATCATATAAGTGTGGTGAGTGAGCACATAAGCACATGGTGGCCACTTTGCATGGTTGGTGTGGAAGAAAGAAACTTATATTTGGGCACTATAGCTGTTGGTTCAGGGAACACATGAATGGTTGATTTACTAAATGGACTCATGGCACATGGGCTTTTTTTTTAATATTTGATTTGGTGTACTAGCACATTAGTTTGGATGTAATTTTAAAGTGTGAAGCACCACTTTTGGTTTATGCAGTTTTTTTGGTAAAGGAGAATTAACCCTTTAAGGCCTCTTTCACATGGACGTTTAGTTTAGTCTGTCCATTTTTCATCCATTCATTCACGGATAAAAAAGAAAATGGGCAGGAATGCATTTCTATGGGCAAACAGATGTAAACGGATGATCATTCATGTACATCCATTACTGTTTAGGCCCGTTTTTTTTAAATTGAAGAAGCGACCTGAACAGATGTAAACAAATGTCAGTTTTTACATCCACTGGGGACTGATAGCCAGCAGGGATGAGCCATTGGTTGTTAAGGAGCCATCCCTTTATGACATGATTGATGATGGCTGTACATCGAGGGACATTTTTTATTTTTAATAAAGGTATTGTCAAAAACTTTTTTTTATTTTTATTTATTTTTATTTTTTTGGAGGATGAGTAGCTCTGTACTATGTACCTTTCTTGTTCACATGGCCGGGGGGGGGGGGGGTCAGGATCTGGGTTCCCCTTTTGTTAAGTTATAAGTTGGCTTCCAGATTCTGATGACTCCCCCTGCCCACAGATCCCCACAACCACGGGTTGTGGGAAAAGAGGCCTCTTTCTATATCAACATGGGAACAAGGTGCCTTGCCCAGTGAGCTCCCCCTATGTTGAGGGCATGTGGCCTGGTATAGTTTTGGGAAGGTGGGGCTTGTCTGCTCATTTTCTTCCCCTTTCCTGGCCTTCCAAGCTGCATTCTTGGATATGGGGGGACCCTACATCAATTTTTAAATAACCTTTTTGGCGTGTGGTCTTCCTTAAAACTCATACCAGACCTAAGGGTCTGGTGTGGATTTTGGGGGGGGGGGGCACACATTTTTTATTTTCCACTGGCACCTCCTTTGTTTACATTCTGCTGTGAGCCCTGAATCCCTTGGTGACAGCAGAGATGAGTCATGGTTGTTAGGACACTGGCAGGCGGATGTAAAAACGGATGTAAAAACTAATATGAACTGAACTGATCTGAACTGAAAACAGATGTAAAACAGATGAAGGCTGAATCTGTTCTTTGAAAAACTAACTGACCATGACTCCAGTGTGATATGAGCCTACCTGTATTTTAATGTACCGCTACTATATCTGCTTCAAATCTGTTTTTTTATATTATATACTTGTGTAGCACCCCTGTGGGCTACTAGTGTTAAGTTTAGGTTTTGGCCTCCCTGTAGCCAGGGAGAGCAACAGTTGCTTAATAGTGTCTGTTATAGGCTTTGCTGTTGCAGGCTCGGTTACTTTCTCCTGCATCCCGCTGAGTTATGGGATATAGTGGGTGGAAGAACATAGATTATAGGTTGCATATTAATACCTGTTCAGCCAAACCCTGGTCAAGTGAGTGAATTACCAGCAGGTGGCTGAGAGGGGTATAAATATATCAGGATCCAGAAAAGAGCTCTCTTGTTCCTGGGGGATTAAGACTCAGCCTGGGGGTTGTGGCATCTCTGGGAGACTACCTACAGCTGCAAGAATCCTTTTTGGGGTCCCAGCTTCTGCTTTATTTGGGGTACCTCTGGCCTAGCCTCCTGAAAATTTGCAGAGCGCTCATCTAATGATCCAGGATACAGGCAACTCAAGTACAGAAACTGACTCATATTGCAAGCGGCAACACAGTATTCAGAACACAGTGGGGGGTTATTTACTAAAGCTGGAGAGTGCAGAATCACTTACTTCTGCATAGAAACCAATCAGCTTTCAGGTTTTATTGCCAAAGCTTAATTAAACAAGCTGAGGTAAGAAGCTGATTAGTTTCTATGCAGAAGTGAGCTGGGGTTTGCATTGCCCAGCTTTAGAAAATAAACCCCAGTGAGTACCAGCCTCTTGGGACTGGGAGAATTTCTTTAGTTTTGTTTGGGAGAGTTTTTTCTTATTGCATCCAGAACTAGTACCTTTCTTTTTAAAGGGGTGCCCTCATCCTGAAAGAGTAGATCAGTGTTAGTGTCGTCTACTACCGTTTGTTGAAGTTGAAGTTCTCTTTAACAAAATAAAACTACAAAAAGACATTAACAGCCTGTTCCTTGACTGTGAACTACTGTGTGCCTGACTGCTGTGTGCCTATCAGGGAATGGAACCTGGGACTAAACAGCCAGACCAGTCCCCTACAACTTGCACAGCAATAATCAGGTTAAAGCTAAAGATACACAGTCAGTATTAAAGTGTTACTAAACCCAGGACCCTGCATTCACTATATCTGGGCTCCCACAGTACAAAGAACATGGAAATGTAATTATTTTAATAAATATGAACTACTAAATACCTTTTCTCATCAGCAGTATATGCCGTGCCTCTGTTTGCCGGGCTCCGTTCCCTGCGAGCGTCGCGTCTCACGGGGGCGGAGCCCGGCGGGAAATTCAAAAAGTGAAACACACATTATACATACAGTACACTGTAATCTGTAAGATTACATTACTGTATGAAATAATTTCATATCCCCTTTGTCCCCAGTGCATTTCCCAGTGCCCTGCATGCACTTTTATATTATATATGTCATTCTTTCTGCCTGGAAACTTGAGAATGTCCATGGCAACAAAAAAGTGTCCCTTTACGTCAAAAGTGGTTTTTGATCAGCTAGAAAACACCGATAGTAAATAAGAATCATTTGCAGAATTGAGTGATACTGATTTGTGGGGAAATTTATACAATTCTGCAACTGAGCAAATTTCAGTGTTTTTGATTTGATTACATTATTGAATAAATTGTATTACTATTACATTATTATTTTTGATAATTATTTTTAGTTATTTATTATGTTATGATTTCATGTTTCAAACTTTATCATACCCGGGATGTCTACTAGACTCTTGTTTGGACAGAGTTAAGTGAGTTATTCCTAAGAATTACAGGCCTACAATATAAAACGCCAAATTTCCATGCAAAATAATCGTACCGCTTTCAGCACCAAAAATATGACATAATCATACCGCCAGGGAGGTTAAGTGAACAATCTTTTAAGTTTGGATGGTATTGTACAGCAATCTTAATGTGGTAAGCCTACAAAATTGGATGAGGTTCCATAAAACAGTGATTGGATGAGTTGGAATTCTATCATTAGCCAAGCAGACTGTAAAACAGGATATATTGGGGTTGACTTACTAAAGGATTGACAAAAGTTCACTTCAAAGTAAATTTTCATTTCTCTTTCGTTTGTCGACAGGCACAGCGACTCTTAGGACTAAGTGGGTTATACTGCCCTCTTCAGGAGTTTACTAGGCAGAACAGGCAGTTCTAACAGCAAAAAGAACAGTAACAGACACAGCCCCTCCCAAACCCAGCTCTGCTAGCTCAGTTTTTTTCTGCCTAGTGCAAGGAGTAGACCTGGCTCCCTGTTGGGATCTGTGGAACCTTTCTGGGTCCACTTCGGCTGTCCTGGAGGACAGCCTTACAGATGAAGACTGCAATCAAGTAGCCGTGCTGGGTGACAGGCTGGGTTTTAGTTCCAGGTAGTCTCCCCAGCCGGCCATCGAATGCGCGCAGACCTTAGCTCCAAGCTGGGTCGGCCGCGACAGGCCCCAAACCGGACGGGGTGGCCCGCTGGTTAAACGTCCCGCCGGTGCACATATGACTGGGCTCCTGAGTCTGTGTCACGGTGTTACCATGGCCGACAGCTCCCCCCAGCCTGACGGGTGAGGCAGATCTGTCTCGGGTGGGATACCCGCTCCGCCCGACTGGATGAGTGCCCCCCCTCTCCCACTAGGATCTGGGGGGGAGCAGGTGGGTTTCCCCCCTGGGGTTTTAGGCTGGCGGGTTGGTCCCCCCTCCTCTCTCCTTCGCTTCACCCCCCTCCCCCACTCCCTTCCTCCGGTGCTGTGCTGTCGCTGTGCCCCCCTCCCCCCGGGGCTCCCAGGAGGGTGTCCAGGGCCTTAGCTGTCCCCCTTCTTCTTGCCTCGTGCTGCTGGGTGATCAGAGATCAATCGGCGGCCATTTTCCCGTGGTCCGGCTGCCATTTTCTTGTGGCCGGCCGCCGTTTTCTTGTGGCCGGCCGCATGGTTCAGCCTCTGGGGTGCCCAGTGGCCATTTTGGTTTAGCAGCGGCGTTCCTGACTGGGGGTTTGGCCTCTAGTGTGCAGCGGCGGCCATTTTCTTCTGGCCTATGCACGTGTACCGACCTGTGAGTGTGAGGGGCGGTCCCTGTGGATCCTGGCACTATTTTACCCCCCACACAGCACAGAGAGCTCTCCTGTGGGACAGCAGCAGAAGCAGTGGCAAGTGTGGAGGACGGGCGGGCAAGGCACGGCTCCTCTCCTGGACAGTTGAGCGGACAAGTGGTGAGTTACCCTCCTGTAGTAAGTCCTATAGTAGCTGAAATACCGCGCTACCTGCATAACTATATAATACAAGCTGCCAGCACAATCAATTTTAACAAAAACTGAACATAAATTAGGTACCAAGCAGTGCAGCGCTATTAAACCTCCAAAACAATCCCACTAATAGTAGTGATATACATAAACAGGATAAATAAAATTTCCATATGTTAGACAATAAAGTGCTTGTCAATGTCAATAAATATTACCCAATGTGCAACATACATCCAGAAAGGAAAAAACATATATATGTGAAACTCATAAATAAATTAAGTTAGTCCATAAAGGTCAATACGGTCTTGTTAAATCTCTCCATGTGCGTTGAGTAGTGAACTACAGTCCTAGAATCCACCAGCATGCAAAGTGAACCTCCACCATTTCTAGATAAGGTACTCTTACCAGATAACTCTGGATGTATACGCATTGACTGGAAATGAGATCAACCTTACGGGACATCAATTAGACTCCGTGGTTATACTCCCACAGCACAAGGAACATAGAATAATCACTCCACAGAGATCCGAAGACCGCTCAGATCGAAAATCCGGGCAAAGAAAAGCCCAAGGAACATCACAATAGACCTCAGCAGGGACAAAAAAGGAGCTACATAGTGTGATATCGTTTAAGCAAAAAATTTTATCAAAAAGAATCGCATTTACATGCTATAAACTTGTGATAGGCGATGTGGAATTCCAAACATCTGGCAAACAAATAGCGCAGTAGAAATTGAGAGCAGGATCGCCTCACTTGACGCGTTTCATCCACAAAGACTTCAACAGGGGTATGCTAGGTAGTCCTGTGCAGCGTTTTGGGGTGGGGGATGCCTGGTCTCCTGGTACCTAGACCTCAGTTAGGTGGTGTGTTACCAGGGTGGGTGTCACAATGGATGCGGGTGCTTCCCCACCAGACCCCTCTGTGGTTGCAGCCAGCGCCTCAGGGACTGTGATCCCTATTGATGCTCTGTCGGCGGTCCTGGAGTCCTTCGTCTCCTGGGTAGAGACAACATGTGGGCGTTAGGCAGCGAAAAGGCGGACCCTACCTCCCCCCTCTTCTGGTGAGGACTCGGACCCTGACGGGGGCTCCACCATGACGGGGACCCCCCTTGAGCTGTCGGATAGCGAGACCCCGGATTCTACTAATAGTGAGGAGGAATCTGGGGCGGCCACTGCTGCGCATGAGAAGGCACTAGTCAGCGCCCTGATCATAGCGGTGCGTGAAAGCCTGAAGTTGGATGATACGGCGGGAACCTCGCAGGAGGTCCCCGTCCCCTTCGGGTCGCATAAACCGGCCCGCGGGGGTAAGGTTCTCCCCTATGTGTCTTACTTGGATAAATTTGTCTACAGAGACTGGGAACAGCCTCCACTATCCCTTCGAGGACAGCCTGTTAAAAAAGTGGGCATCACCCCCCCCGTGGTTGACCTCCCTGTGTCTCGCCTGAACAAGGCAACCACGATCCCGGTGGTAGGCACGCCATCCTTTAAGGACCCGGCGGACAGGAAGGCTGAGACCATCGTCAGATCCATGTTTGTTCTGGCAAGGTCGGCCATGCAGCCTGTTGTGGCCTCTACTCTGGTGTCGCAGACGCTCACGGAATGGGCGAAGCTGTTACACCGCAAAATCAGCGATGTTAAGGTTCCCCCTGCTTGTGTGGAACTTGCTGTACAGCTTGTCCAGGGGCTTAAGTATCTGTGCGTTGCAGCCCGATACGCCCCCCGATCTCCAAATTGTCCGTGTCTTCGGTGGTGGTCAGACGTTTGCTCTGGCTGAAATGTTAGTCGGCAGACCAAACATCTAAGAAGGCCCTGACGGACTTGCCTTTTCAGGGTGGGCGGCTCTTTGGAGCCTCCTTGTATGAGATTATTAAGGATCTCACGGGAGGGAAAAGTACCTTTCTCCCGGAGTCCAGGAAGAGTATGGAGTTCCATCGCAAACCGGATCCCTCCTTTACGGCCCACAAGCGGCTTTTTCGTCTGTCCCCGCTCCTCGGACAAGGGCTCAAAGACCGCCAAGGCCCCTGCAGGTGGACAGAAGCGTTCCTGGCAGCGTAAGTGCGACAAGCCTGAGGATAAGTCCTCCTCCGCGTCAAGGGCTTCCCCCACCCGCACTTCGGGTGGGGGGACGTCTCCTGGGGTTTGCGGAACGGTGGACTTCCCGCATTTCAGACTGCTGGGTGCACGAGGGGATCTCGTCAGGGTACAGAATAGAATTTCGTTCCCATCCTCCGGACAGGTTCTTCGCCTCCAACTTGCAACTGCCCGCTGGCAGGCTGCAGGCCCTGTTTGGGGTGGTGCAGGACCTACTCTGTCAAGGGGTAGTGGTCCCTGTTCCGCATGCGGAACGTTTCCATGGGTTTTACTCCAACCTGTTTGTGGTCCCGAAGAAGTATGGGGTCTGCCCGATTCTGGACCTGAAGGCCCTCAACTGCTTTGTGCGTGTACGTAGGTTCAGGATGGAGTCTTTGTGGTAGCGGCTCTGCTCCAGGGTGATTTCCTGGCTTCCCTCGACATCAAAGATGCATACCTGCATGTTCCCATATGCGCTCAGCACCAGCGCTTCCTGTGCTTTGCGGTCGGGGAGCATCACTATCAGTTTGTGGCTCTCCCGTTTGGCCTGGCCTCTGCGCCTCGAGTATTCACCAAGCTGTTAGCCCGGTTCTGGCTCTGCTGAGACAGAGGGGCATCGCAGTGGTGGCGTATCTGGACGACCTTCTCTTGCGAGCAGAGTCAGCTCCAGCTCTCAGGGACAATGTGACGATCGCCTTGCACACTCTGCAGGAGTTCGACTGGGTGATCAATCGCCCGAAGTCGGTGATGACTCCATCTCACCGCTTGGAGTATCTGGGTCTGATTCTGGATGCGGCCCAGGTGAAGGTCTTCCTTCCACCATCCAAGCGACAGATGCTTCAGTCTGCGGTTCGGTCCCTGCTGTCCCAGAGGTGGTCCTCCCTACGCTTTTGCATGCGGGTCTTGGGCCTCATGGTGTCCACCTTCGAGGCGGTCCCATACGCCCAGTGTCACACCAGTGTTCTGCAGTGGGAGATTATGCGAAAGTGGGACAAGTCCCCCTCATCCCTGGATCGCTTGATCAGGGTGGACCACCGGACCAGGACTTCGCTGCTCTGGTGGATGCGGGCTCTGGTGATCTTTTTTCAGCGACCTTTGGCGACACATTCTTTGATCCGTACTTTCATGCAGGGGGTTCGACATGTTGCCCCCCCAGGTACGGTCGCCTCTGGCGCCATGTGACCTCAATTTGGTACTCTCGGTCCTTCAGAAGCCGCCCTTTGAGAATATCAGGGAGATATCGCTACAATTGCTTTCGCAAAAGGTGGCTTTCCTGGTAGCCATCACATCCGTGCGGCGGGTGTCTGATTTGGCGGCTCTATCATGTAGGTCTCCGTATCTGCTCCTACACAAGGATAAGGCGGTTCTGCGACCATCACCTTCTTTTCTGTCCCTCTCATCCCAGGGAGGTTGCCTTGCACTCCCTGGATGTTGTTCAGGCCCTGTGGGTGTATCTGGCGACCACAGCCTCTTTTGGAGGTTGGATGCGCTTTTTGTAGTGGTGGATGGGCCACGCAAGGGTCTTGTGGCCTCATCTGCCACTGTTTCACGTTGGATTAGACAGACTGTGACCCGAGCCTATGCTGTTCGGGGTCTGGAGTCTCCTTTCCCGGTCACGGCTCACTCTACCAGGGCGATTAGCACTTCTTGGGCTTTTCGACATCAGGCGTCTGTGTCTCAAGCGTAAACAGGTTACTTGGCCCTCTGTGCACACCTTCTCAAAGTTTTACAAAGTTGATTTTTAGCATCCTTGGATGCTGCGTTTGGCCGGCGGCCTGGTGAGACACGTGTGGTTCCTCACTGAGGGTTGGTTGGGTGAAGTTCTGTTGTTGTTCTGTTACCCACCCCTCATTTTTGGCACTGCTTTTGGACGTCCCACTTAGTCCTAAGAGTTGCTGTGCCTGTCGACGAACGAAAGAGAAAACTGAATTTTTTTGACTTACAGTAAAATCCCTTTCTCTGAGTTTGTCAACAGGCACAGACCCCTCTGGAGCTAGCAGAGCTGGATGTGGGGTTTTCTGCCAATGGGGACAGCCCCCTGGGAGGGGCTGTGTCTGTTACTGTTCTTTTTGCTGTTAGAACTGCCTGTTCTGCCTAGTAAACTCCTGAGGAGGGCAGTATAACCCACTTAGTCCTAAGAGTCGCTGTGCCTGTCGACAAACTCAGAGAAAGGGATTTTACGGTAAGTCAAAAAATCCAGTTTTTTTTATTTTTTTTTTTTTTTTGTGAATGAGGTGAACCAAAGTGAAAATTAACTTTGCAAAGAATACACAATCATTTGCAAGGTAAATAAATAAAAAAAAAAAAAAAACAGCATTTTTGCTTGCACATGTTTGGATGATTGAAGTAGGCAAAACTTCACCTCATTCGCTAAGCTAAGTAGATTTTCTCTCTGTAAAGGGGATATTTACTGAGCTTACTTGTGCTGACTTCATTCATTCAGTCACATGCAAGCACAAATCTAGCTTTTTTAAATTTCCTTGCACATGACTGGATATTTGCAAAATTATTTTTTTTTTCATCTCATTCATTACGGTTAACATTTGGGCCTCTTGAACACAGGACATATTTTGACTGTTTTATAGCAGCTGGTTTTAGCTGCAGACGTGTTTTTTCTACAGTCAATAAACTCTCCATCATGTTATCCTATGTGTTCATGCACACATAGGCTGTTATCACCTGTTTTTGGCTGGGACGTTTTTGAGCTGTCCATAATCATGAGATTGCTGTTACTGAACTTACTGTTTTTTTTGTTTTTTTTTTCAAAAGGTAGATTAAGCCTTTAATGAATTTATACTAGGGTTGTCCCGATACCACTTTTTTAACACCGAGTATAAGTACCAATACTTTTTTTCAAGTACTCGCTGATACCGATACTTTTTTTAATGTCATGTGACAGTGGCACCAATATGCAGCACTGATGGCCATTGATAGGTGGCACTGTTAAGGCATGGACTGTGTCAGTAGTTTTTAATTTTTTTCAGAATTTTATTTTTTACAATGTATTTATTTTTATTATTTTTTTTTAATTTATATATATATATTTTTTTGCTTAATTTTTTTTTGGGGGGGGGGGAGTGGACAATGTTATCATTTTTTTATTTTATTTTTTATTATTTTTACAATTTTACTTTTAAATATTTATTTACTACAATGTTTTTGTTTTTTTTAATCAACCCTGTTGGGGGTGCTTTGGTGGGATTTCAGGGGTCTAAACAGACCCTCAACATCTCCCCCTCCCCTTTGAGACATGGAAAGGGACTGATGATAGAGATGCCCCAGTCCCTTTCTCAGCAGCCTCATCTGCACTGAAGATGAATGAAGAAGAGACAGCGGCTCCTCTCCATTCCTATACTGAGACTTTATAAACACAGTTTATGAGGCTCACTTATGAATGGACAGAGTCAGTGACTCTGTCCATTCAGAGAAGGAAGGAGCCAGTAAATGACATATTTACCCGCTCCTTCCTCCGCTCTCCATCCTGAATGGTCCCAGGACAAGGGGAGAACAGGAGGAGGACAGAGGGGACAGGAGGGGGCTGGGGGAACTGGAGGAGAACATGAAGGAGTACAAGTACTCATGCAAATGCTCGATATCGGTACCGATACCGATACTAGTATCGGGACAACCCTAATTTATACCTTAACTCAAACAACTTTAGAGTTTACATAAAATAGCTGTCAACACTGCCTAAAATTGCCTCTGTACTTAATTGTAATTTTGAAAAGCCTATACACATCAATACTATTGTTAGTGCACTTGCACTGCACTTTTCAGGCTAGGTCAGGTACACTTTGTTTACATTGTTAAACACTTCAATACCTGACACTTACCCCCAGATCAATTTTCAACTTTCAGCGCTGTTGCATTTTGAATGACAATTGCGTGGTCATGCAAAACAAAATTTTTATCATTTTTCCCCACAAATAGAGCTTTCTTTAGGAGGTATTTGATCACCTCTGGGGTTTTTATTTTTTGTGTTACAAATAAAAAAAAGACAACATTTTGAAAAAAAAAGGTTTTCTTTTTTTCTGTCACAAAATTTTGTAAATAAGTACATTTTCTCCATCACTGACGGGCACTGATGAGGCTACACTGACGGGCACTGATGAGGCAGTACTGATTGGCACTGATGAGGAGGCACATATATGCAGCACTGATAGGCGGCACTGATAAGCAGCACTGACAGGCACTGATAGGTGGCACTGATGGGCACTCATAGGCGGCACTGATGGGCACTCGTAGGCAGCACTGGTTGGCACTGATGGGCACTCATAGGCGGCACTGAGAGGTGGCACTGGGCACTGATAGGTGGTACTGATGGGCACTGATAGGTGGCACTGGTGAGCACTGATAGGTGGCAATGACAGATGGCACTTTTTTGGAGGCATTCCCTGGTGGCCCTGGGTGGCATCCAAGATGGGCACTGAGTGCCATCCATGTTGAGCATTGTGCCCCTTACCTGGTGGTCTAGGTGGGCTCCTGGTGGTCAGGGTGGTCTTCCCTGTGGTCTCCCTGGTGGTCCTGGTGGGCTCCCCGGTGGTCCTGGGTGGTGATCCTTGGGGGGGCTGCACTAATAAACAATCAGTGCAGGCCCCCTCTGTCAGGGGAGCCACCGACCGGCTCTCCTCTTCTCGTGTCTGCAGATGCCAGTAGAGGAAAAGCCGATACACCGCTCTTCCTGTTTACACTGTGACCAGCCACAATTGGTCACGGCTGACCACGTGGTAAAGAGTTTCTGATGGAAGCTCTTTATCGAGATCAGTAATGCGGTGTGGTGTGTCAGTCTGACACACCGCACCATCATCGCCGCGATGTGCACACCTGCGGGTGCGCAATCTAGGGTTATCCTGAAATGCATCAATATGTCGCCCAGTCAGGATAACAGAACCACTGCCCAGCCGTCATTTTGCTATAGGCCAGACAGGAAGTGGTTAAGGTATCTGCTACTGGCACATTTATTAGCTGATCTCTCATTGCAAGGAAAACATGTTAATTGGCTATGTATGTAGTCTTTGTTTAGTTCACCAACAAATAAGCAGGTAACTTCATTAAGCATTTGGTGTAAATGAATTTATTATACACTAATAACTAAATATAATCTGAACAAATAAAAAAAGGAAAACCCAAAAAGAATAAAATACAAATATTTAATAATTTGACATATGTAAGATCCTGGCACTAATTGCAAAATATATTTCAGGGGGGATGTGGGAAATAATAACATTACAATAACAATTTATAATAACATTATAATTAGCAATTTAACAACAAATATTTATAAGTCTAAGAGACGATATTGTAGCTTATTTTACATTGGTGTTCAGTGAAAGAAGGTTCAGTTTTCACTGTTGTACAGTGAGGGAAAGTCCCCTTACATTGGTGGTCAACGAAAGAAGGCTCCCATTACACTTGTGTTTAGTGGGAAAAGAGCCCGTTCCATTGGTGTTCAGTGAGAGAAATTCCCCTTATATTGTGGTCAGTAGGAGGAGGACCCACATACATAGGTGGCCTTTGGAAGAAGGGCCCCATTACATTGATGGTCAGTGGGAGAAGGGTACCCTAAGGCCCCTTTCACACATGCGGACTGTTTGTTTCATCAGTTAAGTCACTTTTTTTCAAAGTTTTTCATCTGTCTGCCAGCTAGAGTCCTTAGCCACTTGAGTCCCGGAGCCCTTTTTTCATGCAAAAACTGACTGTTTGTCCGTTTACATCCTTCTCACATAATTTTTCGTCCACTCTGGTTTTTTAACCTACGAAAAATAGGGCATTAATCTGTTCAAAAAACGGATGTTGATAAAAGCGGATAGAGATGCATTGATGTCCGTTTTTCATCTGTCAATGGATGGATAAAAAATGGACAAACAGTCTGTATGTGTGAAAAGGCCCCCTTACGTTGGTGTACATTGAAAGAAGGGCCAATTTGTGGTTATTGGGAGGAATACATTGGCCGTCTGTGGGGTAAGGACCCCCTTACATTGGTGTTCAGTGAGTAAAAATCTCCTTACATTGGTGGTCAGTAGGAGGAGGGCCCACTTACATAGGTGGTTATTGGAAGGAGGACCCCATTACATTGATGATCAGTGGAGGAAGGGTACCCTTATGGTGTTGATCAATGGGAAATGGGCCCTCTTATGTTTGAATGCATTGACAGAAGGGCCATTACATTTGTGGTTATTGGAAGGAGACCCAATTACAGTTGCGGTCTGTGGGGGGAGGACAGTCTTACATTGGTGTTCAGCGATTACATGAACCAAGATGTGTAGAAAAGATGCTAAATCTGCTGCTGACTCGCTTTAGAGTTAACTTTGAAACTATACAGATAGCGTTGGGCAGAGGTCAGTTCACTCATGGAGTAAGCCTGAAGTTCAAATCCAGTGATAGTACTTTAATTTATTAAAAGTACCTCAGCATCGGGCCAAGGACCTTAGAGGTATTTGCACAGGTGGGGAAAATACCCGTATGGCCTCTAGGCCCCACTAGGCCTCAGCTGTCTGCCTAGTTTTCCTAGGGGAACATCCATCCTGATCAGACTCTTGGTATTGCTGGAAGGCTTCTTAATGTTGATACATAATTGATGTACTTCAGTTAGTAATAGAACAGGCATGGGTAGTCATTTTAGAATTCAAGATACAAACAGTTTATCCAAGGAGCCAAAAGCCATTTTATTGAGCCAGCAACCATGTGCTTCTATTGATAACAAAAGACAACCCAAAAAGTTAGGCATTTTTGGCTATTTGGCTGCTGTGATCTTTTTAACCCAGCGCTATAAGAGGTTTTTTTAGTTATTTTTGCATGCTTAATTAATATTGGCCATGAACTTTATTACATCAATAAGCAAACACAGAGATGCTTGTTTTCATTGTGTGTTATTCAACTAAGGCAGTCTTGCTGAAATTCTCAGCCCAAAGACTCACTTTTCATTTTCTACGCTGTGCTTAACCTAATAATGATTCTATGTTACAAACAGCAATAATATCTTTCAGCATACTTAATCAGAATAGACTTAATACTGTCACTACTTATTAACCTCTGTTGAAAAGCTAGAAGTTTTCTCTCTCTCTCTGGCTCCCTTTCCCTCTTGTTATTGTTGGCACTAGCAGGCTGCTTGAGGGGGAAAAAAGCCAGCTCTGGCGTGGACCAAAGTAATGCAGATTCTGGAGGTATAATTAAAAAAACAATGTTTTATGAAATTATTGAATACATGTTTGAGTCAGCTGTGAGGTTTATAAAATTCAAATGAGTACACATTAGTATTCAGAAATTGTATTCTCCACCCTGAAAGCAAACAGGCTACCATTACTCACTTTTGCATTTTAAAGTGGTATTAAACCTAAAAGTAAGCATTTATTATATTTCAGCTTACTAATTCATAGATGTGATAGCTGCATTAGTTTTCTTTTTTAGGCTTTCTTTACCTTATTTTCACCTGGTGATCTGTCCAATAAATCTGTTGTTTTTCAGTAGAACAAGCTGCCCTGCAAATTTTTCAGTTAGAGTACTGAGACAAACAATCTACCACTGACAAGGGTGCTTGCAATGGTCAGCGTTTATTTATTAAAGCAGAACTACACTGTATCTGAGCACCACAAACTGAAACGCTATTTGATTCATTTTTAATTTTCAAAGAAAATTCCCCCATCCACCCATGTAACTTTTAAAATCACTCCCCCTAGTATTTCTGACCATGGCCATTTGAGTAAGGGCAGATGATTTATGTATTATTTACTTCCTGGAATCCATCTGCCCTTAGCTCAGGAATGGGGGCAGGAGGGTGTGCTTAGGTGAGAAAGCCCCTCCTCCCCTTCTGAAGACTCCTGGTATATGATATCATTAGCCAAGGCCTGGAAACCAGAAGGCAACTGAATAAATGTAAAAAAATAATAATAGTTGAAAAAAAGTAAATATAATATACCTTCCTATCTATCTAATGCTAGCAGTACAAGGATTAGGTTCCATGTTATTGTAAAACCTGTATCCCAATAGGAAAAAAAACCTGCTGCTGTAACTGCTTGTGTAACTGCAGTGTGAGCTGGAGTTTTGCTTCAGTTAGTAAGTGTATCTAAATCTGCTAGCATATCTGCATCTCTCCTCCTCCCAGACTGACAATGCTTCTGTCTGCTGTGCCCCTTGTGCTCTTTGATCCAGAGTGTAGGCACTATAATACAGGATGTGTGTTTCTGGCTAGTTCACCAGATGAAAACAGAAGGAAAAAGCCTAAGAAAAGAAAATGAATGCAGCCACGACATCTAAGGATTGGTAAGCTGCGATATGTTACATTTTTTGTTTTGGGTTTAATACCATTTTAAGATTCTAGTTCTCTGGCTCTCATACTGACTTTCATGTCCTTCGGACCTCTGGCTTTTTTCTTGTTCAATATTTTTATTGAAAAGTAAAGAAAATAATACAAAGCATATAAGCATCTTACCACTTGGCTGTACATGAAAAGTGAGTGCATGGGATAGATATCATCCATAGTTAAGTGCGGTCATGGCAGTTGCGTAACCGCGTTGTTAGGTCAAGCCCATGCTGCGCCCTCAGGCCCCGAGGCACCCCGCTGGGATCACACTGTGCCACAAGGATGAGGGATCAGTAATGAAAGCTAGAGCGCTACAGTGTAGGAATATTGTCATTTGTACACTTAAATAGAGGAAACACTGGCTCACTGTAATGCCCCGTACACACTATCCGAAAATCGGACGACAGATTGTCCGTTTTTTTTCGCATGCTAATCTCAGATCGAATCGGAAGAGTTTACTTTAGTCACGAAAATTCTCGCACGACAGAATAAAAAATCGGAAGTGATGTGATGTGTGCAGTGTATTTGTATTGCATTTTTGAATGACAGCTGTACTGATGAAACGAAAATCGTACGATCGGGCACCGCGCGAGAAAATTTTTCCTGCATGTCCGATCTTGTCCGGACGGAAAACATCGGATGAACTGTCGTGATCCGCTCTCGAAAGCTCTGTACTAACGATCCGATTATCGTACGACCGCATCGAAAGCGGTATTTTCCGTCCGATTTTCGGATAGTGTGTACGGGGCATTAGAGTGTTACAAAGTGTATCCAAACTCTATCGCAAATGTACCAGATGTGTTGGAAGGAACTAGAAACTGAAACAGTGGAGTCTCATGTAAATGCCAAGCAGTGTAGAAAAGTGTAGACGAGATGGAATTGAATTGGAGTTTAGAACTGGAAGGGATATAGGGAAAGAAAAGACTGAAAGTGGGGGGGGGGGGGGGGTAGGGAAGAGAATGGCAGCGGCTGTAACATTTAGATGCGTGAAAGGAGGGAGTGAGTAGGACTAGATTTCCCGGACCAGTGGCTCGTGATTCGAATAGGAGGCCAAAGTATCAAATGTTAAAGGGTGGTGGTTAAGGCCTCAAGAGGTTCCTATCGAAGTCAGGTGGTAGGCAGTTTCTAACTCAGGGGTCCCAGATTTTCAGAAATTTGCATATCTTGTTACTACTGCCTATGGCTTCCATTTTAGCGTGTATATAGGCCTTATTCATTCTGCCTCTGGCCTCTGCCACAACCAACGCAGGGGACTTCCAAGCCTTGGCGATTGTCTGTTTAGCAGCAGTCATGAGGTAGACTAGCAGCTTAAACTGAGAGGAGGTCAACTGACTCGGTTTCAAATTAAGCAGAGCGATCGATGGGTCAGGTACAATATTCATCTCTAGGGCTTTAGAGACGATAATGAAAATTTGTTGGACTCCGAAAGTTTTAAGCCAGAATGTCATTATAACCACCATTTACTGTAAAGCTGACCTTCAGTTAGTTAATAAAGATACACAATAATGCATTTAATTCTTAAATGTAGGCTGTATAAGTGAGAAGCAGCACAAGGAGCCAATTAGTCATGCTGCAGTTCAAGAAGCATGTTGATAGGAGGAGAGGTTGATCAATCTGCTACCTTTATTTTCTCTGTCCAGTCATAGGCTGGGGGAAGGACAAGACCTATATGTGTCTCTTAACTGTAGCTGAATAAAATCAGGTGACCTCTGCGCAACAGAAGTGTGCAGTGTGGTAAAGCTGGGTAAATCTCAGAACTGAATGTAGAGACAGAAATAAATTTTTTTGACAGCTAAAACAGCTGTTTGCCCAGAAATCAGCATTAAGTATGGTGTTGAGACTATTATTTATTTTACAGTAGAGGACCACTGTGCAGTGCTAAAAAAACATCTCTCAAATGGCTGTAAGTATTTGAGGAAATATGGTTGCTCTGCGGTAAATGATCTCTTTACCCTTTTACTGACCATATGTCCCAAGATACAGTATTTGTACATATAATTTGGGAATGAAAAAAACTCTTGGTTTTGTATCTTAACCACTCCAATACTGGGCACTTGTACCCCCTCCTGCCCAAATGTTTGCCATTTTTTGAGACAGATAGAGCTTTCTTTTGGTGTTATTTAATCACCGCTGTTTTTTTTTTCTTTTTTGCTAAACAAAAATTTTAAAAAAATAAAAAAAGTTTTTCTATGTTTCGTTTTATTACAACATTTTCTAAATAAGTACGTTTTCTCCTTCACTGATGTGCATTAATGAGGCGGCACTGATGTGCACTGATGAGGCGCTACTGATAGGCACCGATGAGGTGACACTGATGAAGAGGCACTAATATGCAGCACTGATGGGCACTGATAGGCGGCACTGATAGGTGGCACTGATATGCAGCACTGATAGGTGGCACTGATGGCCAGCCTTTATGGGCACTGATAGGCAGCAATGATGGGCGCTGATAGGCAGAACTGATGAGCAGCAATGATGGGCACTGATGAGGATGCACTGACAGGCATCACTGATGGGCACTGATTGGCATCACTGATGGGCATTGATTGGCATCACTGATGGGCACTGATTGGCATCACTGGTGGGCACTTATGGGCATCACTGGTGGGCATCGCTGATGGGGCCCCCCTGTCAGGAGAGCAGCTTATCGTCTTTCCCCTACTCACGCCCTGTCAGCATGAATAGAGGAATGCTGATAGCCGGCACTTCCTAGTTACGATGTGACAAGCTGTGATTGGACACAGCTGATCACATGGTAAAGCGCTTATGTCATAGGCTCCTTACTGTGATCGGAGATGCGGTGTGTCAGAGTGTCTCACCCCACTACTGAATGCCGCGTTGCACGCTCCCGGGGGCTCACATGAGCGGCTTGTTCTGAAGGACATCATATGACCTCCAGTCAGAACAGGAGAGCTACCACCTGGCCATTATTTTGCTATAGGCCAGGCGGGATGTGGTTAAAGAGATACTCAAAATGGCTGAATGTAGTTAACCACATTCAACAATGTTCTGTAATGTTGAAGATGTTTCACCTCTCATCCAAGTATCTTTCTCAGCCCAAATGAAAGTCAGAAACAGACCCTAACATTTATAGTATGCTCCTAAAAGTCATTGGAGCTGAAGAAGCCACATGAATGAGTAGTGTAGCACTGGGCTGGGCTCTTTAAATCCTGACCAGCAGTACTGAGAATAAACAACAGCAAGGACATTTTTCCCCTTCTCTCCGGTGATGGGCAGCTGCAAAGAGAAGGTTAGACTGTGCCATCGCTGGCTGTTGCTGCAGCTGAAGAGAAGCTGCCCCTAGCAGCCCGGGGCAGAAGGACTTCTGAATAACTGCTTGGGTCAGGCTGGTTTATGATTAGCTGCTGGTCAGACTAAGCCTCACCCTCCACCGGGAAAAGGGTATGAGGCCCTTGTGGGGTTTGAAAAGCGTCTCCAGAGGAGAGCTAGCAGCCAGGTTAGTGTGGGGAAGTAACCCCTGTGCTGTAGGGACAGCTGTGTGGGCATATTACCAGAAGCTGCTGCTGCTACCCTAATCATTGCTGTGTGCAATCTGGGCTGAACTTATAAGAAACCCAGTGTTGCTGCTGTTGTGCTTTAAGTGGCTTGTGTAGGGTAAAGTTGCAGGAGCCCTGCAAAGGCAAGGAGAGCGCTGCTGTGATAAAGGGAGCCGCAGAGACTGGGAGGTATGGTTTATCAGGACCTCATGGCTGTTGAGTAAGCCTGCCAAGAGCCTTGGACAGCAGGACTGTTTTCTGAGAGTTCTGCTGTATTCTTCCCTACCAAAGACTGTCTGCCTGTCTGGGAAAAGCTACCTGGGATTCTGCTATTGTGGGTTGTAAGTAGCATGGTTCTAGAGATTGTACTACTGTTCTCCTGCTGATCCAGTGTTTTTGCTGTCCAGAGAGTTCTATTGTTCCTGTCTACTGCTTCCTAGAGGTGCACCAGAATTGCACAGGTTGGAAAGGTAGGCCAAGGGCTGCAAGTTACCTTTCGCCTGATTTCATCACTCAGAGACTGTGATCTTGTCCTATTCCATGACCACCCTGAGTGGGAGAGCAGTTCTAGACTGGATGGTAATCAGAGGAACTCCATCGTAATTTCCGGTTTGGTGAGAGGCCATTTTGTTTGTAATACAGCTGTTGTTGTTGAACTTTGCCGCCAGAGGAAACTCCTATCTACTCTGGAATTATAAACACTCCCAATGTGCAATAAAGTGTACAATAATACAGATGTACTTAACTTAGGAACTTTCCTTTGTACACTGTCCCACTGCACACAAGGCTGCTCAACCTGTAGGGTTGCATAGCTTGACTCCCAGTGAGAGTTTCACTAGATACACCAAAATTACATAAAGACACTTCTCTAGGATAAAGTTATTTTTTACTAAGGCAGTTAAACAAATTATAGATGCACTCTTCATTAGTCTGTCCATACAAATACAGATAAATCACATAATTGAATTGTGGTATAATTGGCTGTGCTGCTGTATGAAACTGTCCCCAGCGAGTTAAAAAAACTTAAGGTGCATAAGATACATAGTGCAACCCATACCCGAGTTGGAAATGTCCATAGTAACAAAGTCCATAGTCATGGGGTCCCTGAGGTGGGCCCATTTAAGGGAAGTAGCGGTAAAAGAAATTCAGTTCTGGCAATATGTCTCGAAACATGAGATCCCATTTGACACAAGCCCCGGGCCGGACCTTTGCAGATGTATTTATACCCAAAATACAGACAGGATGTGACACATATGCAGAGGAAGAAGTCATTCACTACTCAACCCTGCAGCATGTATCTAGATATTTAAAGAAGCAGTACACCATAAATATAGTAACATGGTAAAAACACAACAAAATAAAGAAGACTAGAAAGGAGTTACCCCCTCACCAGAGAAAGCGCATTTGACTCTTATGCTTAGCGGCAAAGGGCCCATCTTATCTGGTGATTGAGGACACTAGAGGCGATGGGTCACACATCACTTTGTGACTTTGTTGAGCACCAGGGCACTTTGTTGATCTATGAACACGGAACACTTTATAAGGAAGATAGTTTTATCATCGAGTGGATATATCACATTGTTTACATTATATTTCGGCACAAAAATGAATATTTATTATTATTATTATTATTATCATATAATGCCAACAGTTTACGCAGCACTTTGCAACTTGAGGGTAGACAGTACAAATGCAATTAACTTAAATACAGTAGGAATCAGAGGGCCCTGCTCATTAGAGCTTACAATGTTACAATAAAATTCTTTAAATGTTATTATTGTTGTAGTTGGCACAAGGATGCACTGTGTTATAATTTACAGATAATACATTTAGTAGACCTGCCTGCACACCACTGGTTCAGGGCAGAGGAGCCCGATATAATTCATGGGGCTCCTTTGAGGGTAGTGCTACAGTAGTAAAATGTATTCACCATTATAAAACAAGTACAGCTGAATGTGACTAAAGTGAGATCCTTTACAGATATCCAATCATATAAAAAAAAAAGTAAAAACTTCCAGTTTGCCCAGTGTATTGAAGTTGTTATCTGCTGGTTTCAACTGTTAATATTTCTATCAAACACACTTTAAGGCGTTTTACAAGAAAACCAAAGCTGTTTTTTTTTTCAAATCCAGAAACAGACACGTGGATTTCTATTTTCAGTGAAAAGGACACCTATGTTTTTAATGTATTTTTCTCCTTTTTTAACTAAAAGATGTACCGTAGTCTACCTGTGTACACTATCCTGGCAGACTAAGGGCCAGATCACATTAGCAATCCTGTCACTGGGAGCAGTTCACAAATGACAAGATGACTAAGATAGCAGGGCATGCTTATGCAAGCCATAGATGATACAATTTTCTTTCCTTCCACCACAATCAGTGTTGATGGAGGAATTCCTCCCACTGCGCTATTATATTCTGCTAGCGGGGGCACAGGGAGCATTCCTGGCTGGTAGAATACAATGGTACTACTAGATGGTATAGCCGTTGGCAGTAATCATATGTAGAAAAAAAATCAACATGTTTTGTTCAGTGATAGAGTATGCCGTCATAGAAACAGGTGAGTGGTTAAGACCATTTTCACACTGCAGCGTGGGCCGAGGAAAAGCACCGCTCATTCAGCGGTGCTGCAGCTCCGCTTTTGAGGCGGGAGCGGGGCGCTTCCGAGGGGGTTAAAAGCTCCCGTGTAGCGCCGCTGCCAAAGCATTTTGCAGGCGATTCAGCAGCGGTACCCATTCATTTCAATGGCCAGGGTGGTTTAGGAGCGGTGTATACACCGCTCCCGCACCACCCCAAAGATACTGCTTGCAGGACTTTTGTGAACGTCCCGCAAGCGCACCGCCCCAGTGTGAAGAGTCACACTAAAATGAATGGGCAGGAGATTTGAGGCAGTTTTCAGGGGTTAAGTAGAGGCTATTTCTAGCGCTAAAATGCCCGAAAACCGCCTCAGTATGAAAGTGGCCTTAGGGATCTGCTGCTGGCGATTTGCTGCCAGATATAGAAGTGCCAGTGTTACAGGAAACCAATTTCAGCTATTTAGAGATCAAAGTAGATGTGATCTGATACCAGTCTTTGTCATCAGGTGAGTTTGATTGCTGAAGTTAGGAGATTTTTATATTTAGTAGTCAATAATTGATTCATGCATCCATTATTATTATTGATTTATATAGTGGCACTATTGTACCTGTATTGAAAATATTAAACATATTTCTTAACCACTTCATCCCCGGAAGGATTTCCCACTTTAGGACCAGAGCACTTTTTGCGATTCGGCACTGCGTCGCTTTAACTGACAATTGCGCGGTTGTGCAACATTGTACCCAAACAAAATTTGTGTCCTTTTTTTCCCACAAATAGAGCTTTCTTTTGGTGGTATTCGATCACCTCTGCATCATTTCTGATTGCCGCTATAAACAAAAGAAGAGCAACAATTTTGCAAAAAAAAAAAAAATGTCTTACTTTTTGTTAAAATACAAATCCAAAAAAAAATAAATAAATATTTTTTTCCATCGGGCCCCCCGAACACAGTAAGCGTGCCTCCTGGCGGCGCGCACTCACAGTGAGGGATATCGCAGCCGCCGTCATATGACGACGTTTTGCGATATCGAGCCACTCTGTCGCCGTCAGACTGCGGTCAGCAGTCGGCAAGTGGTTAATCATACTTTAGGGGACACAGGATGTTTTCGGGAAGATAGGGTTATGCAGATGCCTTTAAGGTGATTGGACAAAAAAAAAAGCTGTAAGGACACCCCACTATATCCCCTCACACTCCCATCATACCTGTTTTATTTACTATTGTCCTTAGGAGAAGGAAGGTCTTCTCTTTACTCTTACATAGTTATTTTAGTTAATCTGGTTGAAAAAAGACACAAGTCCATCCAGTTCAGCCAGCATAGAAAAAAATACCCCAAAAGAACAAAAACAAAACACACACACACTTAGAAAACCTCCATATCTTCAATCCTATACCCACAGTTGATCCAGAGGAGGGAATAAATACCCACAATAAAACATGATCCAATTCGCCCCAAGGGGGAAAAAAATCCTTCCTGATCCCCCAACAGGCACTCAGATGTTCCCTGGATCAACTTTACTTATAAATACTGGTATCCAGTTATATCATGTGCATTTAAGAAAATAATCCAGGCTTTTTTAACTTCCTTAATACAGGGCACTTTCACCCCATGCTGCCCAGGCCATTTCCAGCTTTCGGCGCTGTCACGATTTGAATGACAATTCTGCGGTCATTCAACACTGTAGCCATATGAAATTTATATCATTTTGTTCCCACAAATAGAGCTTTCTTTTGTTGGTATTTGATCACTGCTGGGTTTTTTATTTTTTACTAAAAAAGAAAAAAAAATACCAAACATTTAAAAAAAAGTTTTTCTTTGTTTCGGTCAGTACATTTTGTAAATAAGTCATTTTTCTCCTTCACTGATGTGCGCTGATGAGGCTGCACTGATGGGCACTGATGAGTTGGCACTTATGGGCACTGAGATGGCACTTATGGGCACTGATTACGTGACAGTGATGAGGGGGCACTAATATGCTGAACTTATGGGCAATGATAGGTGGCACTGATGAATACTGATAGGTGGCACTGGTGGGCACTGATGGGTGGGCACTGATAGGTGGCACTGATGGGCACTGATAGGCTGTACGGATAGGCAGAACTGATGGGCGGCACTGATGGGTATTGATGGGTGGCACTGATGGGCAGGACTGATGAGCAATGGTGGGCAGCACTGATGAGTGGCACTGATGGGCACTGAAAGCCAGTACTAACTGGCATCACTAATGGACACTGATTGCTGGCATTGATGGGCACTGATGAGGGGGCACTTATGGGCACTGATGAGGCAGCACTTATGGGCACTGATTAGGTGGCAGTGACGAGGAGGCACTAATATGCTGCACTTATAGGCACTGATAGGTGGCACTGATGATCACTGATAGGCGGCACTGATGGGTGGTACGATGCCGAAAATAGTTTTCGGCTGATAATTTTCGGTTGCCGAAATTTCCTAGTTTTCTCTCCAATTCCAGATCCTAACCGTTTGGAAGGATCTCATAAACTAAATGCAGGTGACTTGTGGATTGTTAAGAGACATTCATATACAATGAAATGTCTGGAGACACTATATAGCGTCTATTCATGTACAGTTTTGCAAAACTTGAAGGGAAAGTCATCTCGATCCACACCAGACACTGCAAAAATTACTAAATTAAAGAAATCTCTGTTTGATTTGTTTTTCCCTTGGAATCACGGCTTGGGTACTATTTATTCAAATGCTATTGTTGGGGATATAAATAAATATATATATATATATGGATTTGAAAAGTAGTTCAGCCATGTTGAAGCCATATTTGTCTTTTGTACGTCTTCCATTTCATGCAGAATTGTCTGATCAGCATGCCAACAGTTAAGCTAGAAGGCCATTCTGGTCACAGGAGTGTACAGCCCTTACTCTGAAAATATTTTTATCAATCATTTGTTTTTCACAATTTTGCCTCTTTGGCCAGGACTACCTCCTCCTAAGCGTGTGGAGGTTCCAAGTTAAAGGTGATAGCAGGTATGGTTAGTGATCAAAATATTGATCAAAAGAGGGGAGATTGTAAAGGAAATTTGTAAGTTCTGTATATAATTGTATTCTATTTTGTATGTATTGCACACTGCACTCACTGTGCACATGGTGCTGATAATGTTTTTATTACATGCCGGCATTCTTTTGAGTCCTGATTAGAATTGGCTTGCCTATGTTACGCCCCTTGTTACCATAAAAGTACAATTGTAATATTAATGTGATACCTACGTAATCATGTGTATAAAAACCTTCAATTGCATCATAATAAAACAGAACAGTTATTTTGGTAAGATGCCAAATGTATCTTTTGTGTCTGTACCCTACTGCAGTAGTTATTATTCATTTGGTACCACTAATCAATATAAGGATAGGAGTTGCCTATCTATAAAAGAATCCAGCACAACCAGGATTCAGGACTCTACAAAGTGAACAGCATATAGTCCTTTAGTAAATCAACTGCAACACACGTTTGTCAGCAATGTGCATCGAGGTTTTAATGTGACACGTAGACACTGGTGAAAATGCGCCCTTAAGCCTGAGAGGGCACTGCAACACACGTTTGTCAGCAAGGTGCATCGAGGTGTTAAGGTGACACGTGGACACTGGTGAAAATGCACCCTTAAGCCTGAGAGGGCAAATAAAGTTTGGCAAAACGTTTGCTACAATAAGTAACATAATGGTTTGCCATATGTTTTTTGATTTTCCAATACCACCTCTATGCTGATGACACCCAGATCTATCTCTCCACTCCTCAGCTCAGACCCTCGATCTCCTCACAGATCACAAACTTACTGAATGATATATCAGTATAGATGCCACGCCACTTTCTCAAACTCAATCTTTCTAAAACTGAGGTTGTTATATTTCCTCCTTCCCGGTCCCCTCCTCATAACTTTACCATTAAGATAAACGGCACAACCATTGGTCCCTCTACACATACCAGAGTACTGGGTGTAATCCTTGACTCTGACCTCTCCTTCAGCCCTCACATCCAATCACTGGCTAAATCTTGCCGCCTTAACCTCCATAACATCTCTAGAATTCGCCCCTTCCTGACTAACGACACCACAAAGCAACTTATTCACTCTTTGGTTATTTCCCGCCATGATTACTGCAACTCTCTTCTTAATGGCCTACGCTTACACAGGCTATTCCCCCTTCAGTCTATCATAAATGCTGCTGCTAGACTCATACATCTCACTAACTGATTCATGACTGCTGCTCCTCTCTGCCAATCCCTTCATTGGCTTCCACTACTCCATCGTATAAAATTCAAAATACTAACCACAACATACAAGGCCATCCACAACATCGCCCCCAGCTACATCTCTAACCTCATCCAAAGATATTGCCCTAATCGTCCCCTCTGCTCCTCCCAGGATGTCCTACTTTCTAGCTCCCTGGTTACCTCCTCCCATGCTCCCTCCAGGACTTCACTAGAGCCTCTCCGATCCTCTGGAACTCCCTGCCCCGGTATGTCCGATCAGCACCCACCCTGTCTACCTTCAGGAGATCACTAAAAACTCATCTATTCTGGGAAGCCTATCCCTAGCCACCCCCATCAAATTATCCCCACAGCTATTACCTTTTGTACCACTTCCCCCTCCCTTTAGAATGTAAGCTCCTTGAGCAGGGCCCTCCTGTCCCTTCTGTATTGAATTGTTTTGTAATTGTGCTGTTCCCCCCCCCCCCCTACATTGTAAAGCTCTGCACAAACTGTTGGTGCTATATAAATCGTATATAATAATAATAATGATTTTAAACATATATGATTTCTCAGAATCTTTTAGCAATTGGCTCACAATGAGTATTTTAAAGAAATAGCAAGTTTCCCTTGGCATCAGAAGTAGCTTTTGAATAAACCTGAACTGCTAGAAACGTAATGGCTGCCTACAGCTGAGAGGTAGGAAAATGGTTATTCTTCAGCTGATTTGTGTCAAGGAAAGAAAGTTATTAATTCTTAATAACCTTTCATTTTGCAGTGCTCCTTCACTTGGCCTCTGATAATTGCAGTCTTGATATAGCCTGTCCTAGTGCCATCTTTGTATCAGCACTGGATCAGTTCACAGTAAGAATTGGACATTGCTGCCTGCGTCATTGCAGGATGGTAAACACATGTATGTAAATCTGTTCTTGGTATTTTATGGGTGGCAGACAAGAGATTGCATCAGACTTAAGTTTGACACATACTTTCAGCTGCTTATTGCTACCAATAAAGATTAAAATATTTTAATACTTATTTGAGGATTTTCCTGCATTCTCAGATGCTGCAGTAAAATCACTGGGCCTAGTTTATACTAATACCATAGTGGACCCTGCTGTCTGTTGATGCTGATTTACCAAGGGGTGTGTCTTGTTCTAGTGACCTCCTGTTAAATGAAACACTGTAAAGGGTTACATATGGAAAGTAAACTCTCCTTTTGAAAGAGGACCATTACCAATTTTTAAATTTAATCGGATCCCATGATAGAAAGCAAATATGCTTTTTTAAAAAAATATTCAAGTTTCTTGCCTGTGATTTAATGAATTAATATAATAATACATAAATATAGCCATATAGGCACAGAGAAGTAATATATTTGCCACTTTCCTAACCCTTATAAGCAGAGCATGTGCTGTTCAAGCTTACCCTTGTTGAGAGTTAGTCTTCTTGTTAAGACCAGACAACAATTAATCAAAAACATCACCCATTAAACCCTATGTTTTGCTGTTTATGTATTTTAATCCTGATGAAGGGGTATATTGGAGCCCCCTAAACTGGTTGGCTGTTTTATACCAGGTTACCCTGATAAATAAATCAGTCAATCACCTTGGACTCTACTGCTATTGGTGTGACACCATTGTTAAGGTAGACTTTAGTTCTGCTGTGTTAGGCAGCCTCCCAGCTTCTCCGGTCAGCTTCGGGTTAATGACTCTTTTCAGACTCCTAGTTGCTCCCATCTGCTGTTGGGATAAGGAGTCTAGGCAGTTTCACAGCTCCTCACCGCTGCCTTGTACTTTCCCCATCTTCCTTCTCAGCTGTGGGATAACGAGCCTGGTCCCCTAGCTAGATTGGTCCCTGGTGTAGAAGACCCCTTATTTAAACATCATCAGCCTGTGCCTCTGTGCTTGTGGTAGCATTTCCTGGCTGATCAAATGTGTTCCTGTGCTAACTGAACTTTTGGCTAGTGTTTCATGAATTGCTTGTCAGGTGATCATTCTGACCTTTAACTAATGTTTAGTGGATAATTCTCTTGTATGCTGCCTATCCTGTCCCTTGACTAGCATTTACTGGATTTCTATGTTGTCTGCTGCTCCTTCTGATACCTATCCATGCTGCTTAAAGCTGTCTCTGAACTACTACCTACCATTACCTTAACCTCCCTGGCGGTATGATTATTTCAGATTTTTGGTGCTGAAAGCGGTACGATTATTTTGCATGGAAATTTGGCGTTTTATATTGTAGGCCTGTAATTCTTAGGAATAGCTCAATTAAATCTGTCCAAACAAGAGTCGTAGTAGTAGACATCCCGGGTATGATAAAGTTTGAAAAATGAAATCATAAATTATAATATAATAAATCACTAAAAATAATTATCAAAAATAATAACGTAATAGTAATAAAATGTATTCAATAATGTAATCAAACCAAAAACACTGAAATTTGCTCATTTGCAGAATTGTCGCTGTCGTCACTTTCAGTGTGTGATGATAAATTTCCCCAAAAATCAGTATCACTCAATTCTGCAAATGATTCTTATTTACTATCTGTGTTTTCTAGCCGATCAAAAACCACATTTGACGTAAAGGGACACTTTTTGGTTGCTATGGACATTCTCATCTTTCCAGGCAGAAAGAATGACATAAATAATATAAAAGTGCATGCAGGGCTCTGGGCAAACCACTAGGAACAAAGGGGATGTGAAATGTTTTCATACAGTAATGTAATCTATAAGATTACAGTGTACCGTATGTGCTGTGTGTGTTTCACTTTTTGAATTTCCCGCCGGTCTCGGTCCCCGAGGACGCGACGCTCGCAGGGAACGGAGCCCGGCACACAGAGGCATCGGAGCGGCGGACACAGCCCGCAGACACTGCGGGGGACATCGCTGGATCCAGGGGACAAGGTGAGTAGCACTGCCTGGATCCAGCAATGCAGTATGGCTCGGGGTTACCGCTAATGGTACTGAAATTCCACCCCGAGCCACACTCGGGAATACCGCCAGGGAGGTTAAAGTATATTTTGCCTGTAGACAACATCCATGGACAGAGTACATGACCTCAGGGCACCCGAGTACCAGTAGGCACTCTAGCCTTAAGGAAGTGGTGCCTGCTATGGGTGAAGCTCATCTACATAATGCACTGAGACAAGAGTGCTTGTATGTGCAGCCTTATACAGTATGCTGTAACTTCTTTAGATTTATTGCCGTTACAGATTTGCATCTGTACTTTGCATCTTAACTTAAATTACAAGCAAAATGCTTAACTTGCTGCATCCCTAAGCCCATGTGGAAGAGGCCTAAACTACCCAGCCTTACATCCCCTGTGATCTTCTTTGCATCTTTTTAATGTTGCTTTTAGTCCCATTTGGCCCAGGCCAGGTTAAACTGAGTAAAAGTAAAATCAGTCAATGGACTGCTAATGGTGTGCTAAAGCCAGCATTGCCTTGCAAGTGAGCCGTGCTTTTATATGTTTATGTGTGTTTTATTAAATCAGCACAGATTTAGCAGAATTATTAGAAGGGTTCCAAGTAGACTTATGATGTACAGCAACCCTTGTGACTAAATGCTGTTGAGGCAGTAATATGTTCAGAGGCAGGAAGGCTTGCAGACTTAGATTCATAGGCGTGCGCAGTCAATTGCATTAAGGTGTGCACCCCGAAAGTTCAAACACACGTGCGTGTGTAGGTTTGTAATATGTATATATATAAACACACTCTTATAAAAAACATTTAAAATGTATTAATACATGGACGATGTTAGTAGGGCAGAAGTTGGTGTCTGTAGGGCAGTGCACAATTTTTTTCGGAGCCCCATTGGGGGCTTTGATGAAATATCAGCAGGGGGAATCTGCAACGCACAGGGTGATTAGGGTGTGCCCAGGCACACCCGGCACACCCCCTGCACATGCCTATGCTTAGATTCATGTTCATACCAACAACTATAGGGATTTAGTCAGCAGAACAGCCAGGTTTATAATATTAATGCCAGAATTAAGAATAGAACAAGTGAGCTAAGAAACCACATATTTCAAGAGCAAGTGTAGTCACAAAATGTTGGATTAGAGCAGGGGTCCTCAAACTATGGCCCTCCAGTTGTTCAGGAACTACAATTCCCATCATGCCCCGTCATGTCTGTGAATGTCAGAGTTTTACAATGCCTCATGGGATGCGTAGTTCCGCAATAGCTGGAGGGGCGTAGTTTGAGGATGCCTGGATTAGAGGGTGCATGCTTTTATAATAATGAAACAATAGATATTCTGTTTCTGCCCTATAACCTGACCTACGCGCTTTATACAAATCACAGCCTGCAAATATGCAGCACTTTCAGTTTAAATATCTGTGTGCAATTTATATCCTTCTAGGCTGAAAGCTTACTAAAATACGATGTAAAAAGGGAAAAGTGAATCGACCCAGAATAAAATTATATACAGGATGAGAGCTGGTAGTACAGACTAAAGCCGGCCATAGATGGTTCGAATCTTGGCTGGTTCAGCAGGGACTGGCTGAGATTTGAACCATCTATAAACAAGCTGATTGTACCCAAGTACATACAGCGATCGACCTAGGTACAACCAGCATGTCCGATTTTTACATGCGATTATTGCCAGCAGCTATAGCCGTTATAATAATCATTGTGTTTTTGCACCCCCTTGGTGAGAAAACACAAAACCCCAGTGGGAGGAATTCCCCAATCAACACTGTGTTGATGGCGGAATCAAGCGATTTTCTTTCCTGCAACCCGTAGAAAATCACATCATCTACTGTATGGCCTGCCTAACTAATATCATTTATAATAAATAATATAATAACTAATATTTTTGTTTGCATTGTAAGTTGTTAGTTTATTTTAATGCAGTTTGTTGGTACACTCTATTGATAACAGTATCTTGTAATATGTGAAAGCATGTTTCTAAAACAGGTAGTTATTTGTGATGTGATAAGCATTTTTTCTTTGCATTTACTTCCGTTAATAAACTAATTGTCTCTGCTACTTTTAAGGCCTCATGCACACAGGACATTTTTTGACTGTTTTTCAGCAGCTACAGTCAATAAACCCTCCATCATGTTATCCTATGTGTTCATGCACACATAGGCTGTTATCAACTGTTTTTAACAGTGACGTTTTTGAGCTGTAAAAGAAACAAAAGACCAGAGGGTTCTGAGAGAGGATTTTCAGCTGTAGAAACGTTCAAACGCTGAAAAACGCTAAAAAAACGTTCAAAACGTTGATCCCCAACGTTTTTGGACATTTTAGATCAAATGGAAAAAAAAAAGACGCTGGTCCTTTAAAAACACAAAAATACGTGAGATAACGCGCAAAAAACGGCAGTAATATAACACTGGTAAAACCTGAAAAAAAATCACTGATAAGCTTCTGACGTTTTTTAACCTCTTGCCGACCGCTGGTGGCTGTCGCTGACGGCGACAGAGTGGCTCTATTGTGCAAATCGCCGTCATACGACGGCGGCTGCGGGATTGAGCCTCGTGAGCGCGCGCGCGCCGCCTGAGGCGCACCCGCACGCTCACTGTGTTCGGGGAGGGCCAGGGAGCGGGTGTGGCGGAGTCGATCTCCGCTGGCCTCCCGCGATGCCCCCCCTGGAGTGAAGGAGCGGAGGTCCGTGTAAGTAAACACGGACCTCCGTTCTGTGAGGGGGGAAGGGCTGTGATCACAGCCTTCCTGTACATGGAGGCTGTGACCACTTCCCTTCCCCAGATAGGGCAGTCCCCATACAGTTAGAACACGCCCAGGGAACATAGTTAACCCTTAGAGCGCCCCCCTGCAGGTTAACCCCTTCACTGCCAATGGCATTTACACAGTAATCAGTGCATTTTTATAGCACTGATCGCTGTATAAATGCCAATGGTCCCAAAAAAGTGTCAAAATGTTCCGACATGTCCGCTGAAATATTGCAGTACCGCTAAAAATCGCAGATCGCCATCATTATTAGTAAAAAATAAAAAAAAAATAAAAACCCCAG
>BLSH010230219.1:1871064-1908922 GCA_018402905.1 Glandirana rugosa
AGAAAAAACGATAGTCTTTGCCTAGTTTAACATATAGGTTAGCGAAGTGTTGTCTACTCACTGAGGCAACTTGTAGAGGGGACTACTTCCCAGAATAGACCTGGGCTTTGCAATTTGCAACCCGTGACCCTGTGACTTATGGTAGAATAAGGACCTGTTGCCTAACAAAATACAGTGGTAGATTCGATACATAGTTAAGTAGATACCAGAAAGACACTATATGATGACTGGTGGACTAGGCATTGTATCTTTACAATAAATCAGAATATGACAAAACCCCAAGGAGATAACATCTCGTTGGCTTTGTAAAATTGGTGAAGTCGGGGCAACGTCGCACGACCGCGCAATTTTCAGTTAAAGCGACGCAGCGCCGAATCGCAAAAAGGGCTCCGGTCCTAAAGCTGGAAATCCTTCCGGGGCTGAAGTGGTTAAAATGTTTCGGTTGCTCTACAATAGAGGAACCCCAAAACAGTATAAGACTAAATAACATTTCTATGTTACGGATCAGGTGGTCAGTAGTATATCACAGAAAGACCATAGATGAATTGATACATAGCTTAGATGGTGACATAAAACAATCCGTTGTCCAGGAATAAGATGGTATTCAGTGTCCCAGTGCCCAACGTTTAACGTTTCGGGTCCAGATAAGACCCTTCATCAGGGGAGATGTTCAACGGAGTCACTCATCTGTTGTGAAGCGATTGGATATACAATTTGATCCGTTTCTGATAGCAAAAAAGAAGAAGAGAACAAGAAGGGAGTATCCAAACATCAAGCAAGGTTGCAGGGAGGGGAAAAAAAGGGAAGAGGGAAGAAGCAAGGGAGGGGGGGAGGGGAGGGAAGGGAAAAGAGGGAGGGGAGGGGGAAGGGAAAAGGAAAGGTCTGTTTCACAGTCATCTTTATCAAAAATCATTTAATACCAGTTGTAAACAATAAGTAACATGGGTTATAAAAATTGTGGAGGTAGAGACTGACTCACCAACCATTTGCATCCAATTTTCGGGCACCCTTGCATAAATGGCAACTAATTGGTGTCCCAGGATTCTACAGTGTTGGGTCAATTATCGATCAAAATATGCTGGCCCCTATGGGTCTAAAGAGAAACTTCTAAGAAAGGGGTCCAAATGGGTAGCCATGGGTAACAGATATGTTGCAATATGATTGAACAGCAATAGAGAAAAAGGGGGGGGATAAAAGAGGGGGTAAGGATGGGGAAAGAAAGAGGAGAAGAAATGGAAAGGTTAGGGACAGAAAAAGGGGGGGGGGGGGAGAAAGAGGAAAGGGGAGAAAGAAGAAAAAGGGAAAAGAGAAAAGAAAGAAAGGCAAGGAGGAAGCTGAAAAACGTCTCTCAGAAACCTCAGCTCTTGGGTTTTTTACAGCTCAAAACTGTCACTGCTAAAAACAGTTGATAACAGCCTATGTGTGCATGAACACATAGGATAACATGATGGAGGGTTTATTGACTGTAGAAAAAAACGTCTGCAGCTAAAATCAGCTGCTGAAAAATGGTCAAAAAATGCCCTGTATGCATGAAGCCTAAATGTGGATCCAAATAGAGAGGCCAGTTGATATGCCAAAGTCCTGGGGGGTTGTTTGATCAGTTTGAAGTCTCCAATTATGAGATGTTAAAGACAGTTTTCCACCTTGGTGTGTGAGCCCGGCCAATTAAGTCAAGAATGGTCTGTGCAAGTTGGAGCCTATTAGGCAAGGCATAGATTACAGAAACAAATGGTAGGGGAGTTTTCAAGATAAGCAGTGTCCATGGGACAATAGCTTTGACCACCTGTTTTAACAGCACAGAGAGAGTGCCTTTGGTATGTTCAGCTGGTAGGGATGTAGAGGAGTTTGAACCATATAGTATCTGCAGAGGAGTTAACGTTAGTGAGATTCAGATGGTGAAGGTGATGTCTCCCATAGAGTCATTAATTCAGCCACAGCTGAAGGGGGCAGTTTGCAAAATGTACCCAGATTAGTCTGACATACAGCTTTCTGGAAGTAGGATCAGGATGGACCCGCCTCAAAGTGTTGCGGTGGATGGCAATATAGCTTTCTGTGGTGATATAGCTTGCGTGTATCTCCAAGTTAGTTCAATCCGGAATCGAAGGAGGAATTTCCAAAAATATAAAGAGGTATTGATCCTGCGTCATTTAGTGCAACATGAAGGTATGGTTGACCTTACATAATTAGAGATGGAAATGATAGCCCTAGTGGTAACCTGCTCCTGATATGTGCATATTTTCCAATAGTGGCTTAAAGTGATCTCACGCAGAGCGTGGCTCATCCCTGCCCCACTTTCTCCTCACTGGCTGTGATTGACAGCGGCAGGTGCCAATGGCTACCGCTGCTGTGCCTGAGCCATTGAGTAGAGAGAGCCTCTGCTCTCATGCACATTGCTGAATTAAGATCGGGCTCAGGTAAGTATTTAGGGAGGGTTGGAGGGGAAGCTGCTTGCATAAGGTGTTTTTACATATACATTAAAAAAAAACTTTTTCCCTTTAGAACCACTTAAGACTATGGTGTATTTGCAGCGTGTATCTGGGTAGGTCAGGTAGGACCTGGATAGAGGCCCCAAGCCAAGTTCAGGGTTGAAGAAATGAAAAAGTACCACCATTAAGCTACAAGTGGACTCTCCTGTTCCTTGATGTTCTTGGCCTCCTTTTGGCATGATGTTTGGCTTTCTTAGAATGCTGGTATACCGGACTGCACAGTGCATGGGAGCGAAGCCTGTAGTGCAACGTCCTTCCTTTGTAAGGCCACATCAGACCTGCTTTTTTTAATTTTGGAAAGCTCACACATCTGTACAAGACCATGGCACCCGACATAGACTACATGTATATACTGTACCTGCTGTGACTTCATGTGTTTCAATGGACAAATAAGCAAACTTAGTTGGGGGCAAAGGGTCGTCAGTTTATAAAGGAACTACTGGTAATCCCACTGAGCTCCCTGTTGATCTGTCTGACAAGGAAATCGTTTCTCCTCTATCTTTAAATGAAGGTTGTAATTTCTATTTACAGTATGTAGGGATATAAAATACAGAGGGTAATTCACTGTGTTATACCCTTGAAGCTGCTGCTTGATTACAGAACAGTGAAGGATTATTTTGGTTTTTGTTTTTCTAGCTCACAGAAATTGTGTATCAAATTGTATTCCCTGTATGTGACAAGGAAGCTCTTAAAGATGTGTCAACTTTCTCTGACCTCATGTTGGTTTCTAGGAGCAAGAGAGATGAACAGGAGTTACCTTGATTAACCCTTCCTCAAGTCAGGAGATGTGTTCACTTGTAAAATGGGTTGTGCTGATGAATTTAGAATGTATTCAGAATTATTTATTAGCTCAGAATTAGTGCCTATACTTAAAACAGGAGTGTGATGTTAAAGCTATCCTCTGCCAGCTCTATATCGAGAACTGAGAGATCAAACAACACAGATCGCTAAGTTCTCAGGTCTGCTCTGAGCATAGAGCAATGACTGTCAGTTATCACTCTGTTTTTCAGCTCCATACTCATTGGAAGGCCGGACTGTGGAGGGGGCAGGACCAGCTAACTCAGGCTCCCGGCGGCACACTGAGAGGCTGAGCCAGCTGCCAGTCAGGCATTATTGTCGGGATCCCTGCAGAACCTGGACCTACTCTGTGAAATCAGTGGACTTTAGGCCACTATCGTCTGATTCTGGGTCACAGTAGAGCAGAACTAAGTGCATTTTTGTGACCCACAGGAGAAGTATGGTCAAGAGAGCTTAGGTCATACTTCTCCTTTAAAAAATAGCAATTATTTTTACTTGTGCCTGTGTTTAAAAGGAATCACTGAAAGTAACATCCTAGGTATGTGACAGATAAAGAATACACCTTGTGACTGTCTTAAAAAAAATAAAAGGTATAAAATGAAACAAGTTAAACGTCTGTTGCACACCTGTATAACACTAAGCTTAAAGCCAACATTGTCATGTACCAGTGACAATGTTGTTTTGCAGGGCAGTAAGGGGGGGGGGGCGACGACGACAACTTTTTTCAGTATGGCTACAGCAATAATCTGATAGAAGATCTGACTCTTCACCCACTAACTCAAAACAAAAATTCTGAATAATCAGAAATCTTCCTCCAATTATAGTGCCAATTGCTGGGTGGTAGAGGTCATTTTGCAGAGACAACTATAGGTGCTGATCTTGCCCAGGGATCCCAAACCACAATCCCTCTCACTCTGTAGTCTTGCCAGGGCTGAAATGCATTGACAAATCCAAAATAAGTTAGTTCACAGTGTGCTATCTTGGAAAACCAAGAGGTTTAAACAAAGTGAACATTTTTTTTACACAGGTAAAATAGTGCCAAAAGGCTATGGGATGCTTAAAGAGACTGGTAGAGAATGACTGTTATGTAACATCAGTTGCATCAAAGTCAAGTAATATTACGACTGTTCAAGCGAGTGCCTAATCCCCTGATCAAGATGTCATGCCCTGCTTTGGGAAATAATCTGTAAAGTTCCTGAGTGTGCTTCCCATCAAAGACCACACTAAGTGGTGCAGTGTGACATAGCCTGGAGCAAAGGCTAATTGTGAGGCATGGAAGCGCTCAGTGGTATTTCAGAAGATGTAACTGTGAGTGTGTTAGGTGTCTCCCCTTCACTTAAAGCATTTGTTAAGCCAAAACAAAATTCTGCTCGTGTCTCTTTAATGTGCAATTAGCAGCATGGTGCTTATGCTTTCTAAATTATCCCTCTGTATCTCCTAAAATACCTGTTTGATAATGCCAGGTCTTCCCCCTGAGTGCTGACTCCCCTATCACAGTGGTTCTCAACCCTGTCCTCAAGTACCCCCAACAGGCCATGTTTTGGGAATTTCTCTTCGATAAAATAGCTGTCTAAAATACCAAGCCATTGACTCTGAAATAAAACACCTGGGCAAGGTAAAGGAAAACCTGCAAACATGGCCTGTTAGGGGTACTTGAGGACAGGGTTAAGAAACACTGCCCTATCATATTAGCTGATCTTGAGAGCCCATGGTCTATGCAGTCAGCTCTCCTATTCTCCTCTACCTGACTTCAGCTCCCCATCCTCTCCCTGTCAGCAGGTAGAGTCTCTTCTCTGCTCTCATAATTAACTTTTAACACCCCCATCCCCTCTGTATTAGAACAAGAAGTTTGCCCATGTCCATGTTATATCATAAATATTCTTATCTGTACTGATAACACACCGGCTTCCTACACACGGCTCTCTCTCCTCTCCAGCTGACCTCAGCAGCAGTACTCGGGGCCCCCCCCCCCAGGAACTCTTTGCTGAGCAGAGGAGTGAGAAAAACAACAGCTGATCCTAGGAAGCCTGTGTCTTATCTATACAGATAAGTATATATATACATGTTATAACACAGGCACAGGGGAACTTATTGTGCTAATACAGAGGGAATGGGGGCATTTTATACAAGTGGCTTAACAACCACTTTAATGTATGGCTTTATGGGCTTTGACATGAACCTCTGTCACTCTCTAGGAATGGGGCCTTACAAGTCTTTCAGGAACAAGAATTTTAAACATGTTTATGAGATATGCCTGTGTGGTTAATTGGATATTTCCTTATAAGGGGTAACACTATGTATGTGTCCTAAGGGCACTTGTAATGTAAAGGTAGCCATAGATGGATCAATATTTGTCCAGTTCAGCAGGGATTGACCACATTTTTATCCATGTTTTGCTACTGCAGTTGTACAGAAGTTGATCTGCCCTGTCAAATGCAGCCCATGATCTGTGTATTCCAACAGTGGGGGAGTCTCCCTGCTGTCAGGATACAATAGAGTAGTGGGAGGATTCCCCCATACACCTCAAATGTGTGAATGGGAGAATTGGTTCCATTTTTTATTTTGTCCAGCCTGCTGACTAAACAAAAAACTAAGCCATGCCTGACCAGCTTAAGGTGCACCTACAATACCTGGAGACACCCCATGAACATATTCTAAAAACCTCAACTCCTGCAGTGTTTCAGAAGTGATTTTTTCTTTGCTGCAGGGCAGATTCCCAGGATCTACCATTCAGGACTCATACACATATAATGGTTCTGGGTTACTAGTAGTTCTTGTTTCCAGAATTACATAAGGTGATCAGCATGGTCTGGGCAGATCAAAAATCTGTATTGAGTTGGTTCTAGTTATAATTGTTTTTGAAAATGATGATTCCAGAAATTACACACTACCACAAGTGAGGCTGTGTTTCTTTTCGCAACAGTATTTAAAAATGTTGAGCTATTTCTTTCTGTCTGTCTAGTTTCTATCCAATTAATATATTTAAAAAAGTCTTCAGACAGGGTATTGAGCATAATAAATGGGAGTAAAATGAATCTGGTAATGGCTTAATAAAACAGGTGAGGTATCTTAGTCTGTCTGCTTGGATCCTTGGAGCTGGGCCAGATTGATTTGTCAAAGAGAAATGTGCTTGTATTGTTACACATTGATGATTTCATCCATTAAAAGCTTTGATTTCACCATTTTTTACTTTCATATGAGCCGTGGCATACTATGAAGTATGTAGAGTAGCATCAGAGATTTTCCAGTACAATCATTCTATAATATCATACAATGCATCCTACAATATGGTACATATATTATTTAGGTGAACTGCATGCACAAATGTTAGTGGTCAATGAATATTAAAATTGTTCTAAAGGCAGAAGGTTTTTTTACCTTAATGCATGTCTATGCATTAAGGTACAAAAAAATCCAGTCCCACCCCCCCCCATACTTACCTGAACCCCAACTTGATCCAGAAATGAGCATGAGAGCAGTGGCTCTTACAAGTCACTCTTTCCTCATTGGCTCACACAGCCAGTGAGCCATTGAGGAGAGATTGGGGGCAGGGCCGAGACACATTCTGTGGATCGCAGTTCGGGAGCAAGCCTGCTTGAATTCCCCCAAGTGGCGGGGGGGGGGGGAGCCGGGACCCAAAAAGAGGGGGGTTGCTTTATGTAAAACCATTGCAAATAGCAGGTAAGTATAACACGTTTGTTTGTTTTTTTGTAAATTATAACCTTTAGAATCACTTTAAGTGATTTTGTAGGACACATTCTAAACATATTTATCAGAAACCTACCTGCAATGGGTTCTCCCACATAAGCCCTAGGTGGTTATCTGCAATCTTACTGTATCTGTGATCAAGCAAACATTCTGTTTTGTCTGTAGGTACCTTCACTGATTCTGATTAATATAGTGTATGCCAGTCTGCACAAACTTTATGGTAGCATATTTCTGCTTTTACAGGATAATAACTTATGTCATTATACAATAAATGCATTTTATAGCAGTACTTTCATGAAAAATGTAATATTTTAATTTTGGACATGGATTCAATGCTTAAAAAAGAGTTATGGGGTATAAAAAAATACATACCATCTATTTTCTGCAACATTTGTGCACACTGCAGCTGCCTCATGCTGGCCCTAAGACCAAGAGCTCACAGATCACATAACTGATCAGTCAGTTCTTTGTGTGCTTGCAGGAGAGAACAGTGACTGTCAGTCACTGCACCTCACTCTGCTTCTCCTGCATTCCCTGGAGCAACAGACTGAGAAGGGGAGCGGGTGTGATTGGCTGTAGCTCTCAGCTGTATGCCAAATGGTGGAGCCAGATGTCAATCAGGCAGATGTGTGGATCCCAACAATATTGTTTGGATCCTTCTTGAACTTGGAGCACCTCAGCCCCCCCCCCCCTCCCCTAGCTGATAGTAGACAGTAGCCTGCTATCCCTTGTCTCTGTGGCACAAGAGAACATTAGTAAATGACCCAATAGAGAAATGTATCCAAAAAAGGTTTGTTCATACCTCTCCTTTACTGGCAGCCAAACTACCTGCTAGTACCACCATGCACCATAGAGATGACTTCATCAACTGAGTCTGCATTAATTACATATTGCCATCAAGAGAACAAATGGCAGATTACTTTAGGCAGTGTCTGTCCAATACAGTTCTTAAGGGCCAGGCTCTCAGAACTTTGTACATTTTTGCAACATTGGGGTCCTCGGTTCCAATCCTGGTCAGGATATATTATCTGCATTAAAAATTGCATGTTCTCCCTTTGTTTGCATTGGTTTCCTTCCACCCTTCAAAATCTTGCTGGTAGGTTCATAAACTCCTGTTGAAATTGGTCCTCGTATGTGTGTATATAGTATGCATGCTTGGGAGATAGGGACCTTAAGTTGTCAGTTGCTTGTGGGCAGGGACTGATGTAAATGTACAGTATTCAAAGTGCTGTTTTTGAGTTGACTAAAGCCTCGTACACACGGTGCGATGATCGTACGACCGAACGGCCAACATTGTATGCTGCCTGTTGTGTCTCGCATACTGATGTGCACTAAGCGATCTTACGACCAAGCTGAATGTAGGGACATGCTACGAGCGTATAAAGGAAGTTCAGATGAATGTGATTTGTGAATTAGGAACGTAGGTTTACACGAACGGACACTTCCGGGTGTTCCTGGCTTCTGAGAATGCGTATTTTGCACATATAACTTGTTGGACCAACTTCTCTGTACACACGGTACAACAGTCGTACGACCACTTGTTGTACAAACAAAGTTTTCTAGTCTGCTCATCCATCTTATGTTCTACGACCGTCACATGTCGGCTTTTCTAATCGTGCGTACTAACGTTCGGATGATCGTACAACAGGTGGTCATACAACCATTTTCATATGACCGTCCCACCGTGTGTATGAGGCTTTAACCTCCCTGGCGGTATTCCCGAGTGTGGCTCGGGGTGGATTTTCAGTACCAAGAGCGGTAACCCCGAGCCACACTCGGGCTTGCATCGCTGGATCCAGGCATCGCTACTCACCTTGTCCCCTGGATCCAGCGATGTCCCCCGCCGTGTCTGCGGGCTGTGTCCGCCGCTCCGATGCCTCTGTGTGCCGGGCTCCGTTCCTTGCGAGCGTCGCGTCGCACGGGGACGGAGACCGGCGGGAAATTCAAAAAGTGAAACACACACTATACATACAGTACACTGTAATCTTATAGATTACATTACTGTATGAAATCATTTCACATCCCCTTTGTCCCTAGTGGTTTGCCCAGAGCCCTGCATGCACTTTTATATAATAAATGTCATTCTTTCTGCCTGGAAACATGAGAATGTCCATGGCAACCAAACTTTCCACGTCAAAAGTGGTTTTTGATCAGCTAGAAAACAGCGATAGTAAATAAGAATCATTTGCAGAATTGAGTGATACTGATTTTTGAGGAAATTTATCATCAGAAACTGAAAGTGACGACAGCGACAATTCTGCAACTGAACAAATTTCTGCGTTTTTGGTTTGATTACATTATTGAATACATTTTATTACTATTATATTATTATTTTTGATAATTATTTTTAGTTATTTATTATATTATAATTTATGATTTCATTTTTCAAACTTTATCATACCCGGGATGTCTACTAGACTCTTGTTTGGACAGATTTAAGTGAGTTATTCCTAAGAATTACAGGCCTACAATATAAAACGCCAAATTTTCATGCAAAATAATTGTACCGCTTTCAGCAATAAATTCCAGACTCAGTCATACCGCCAGGGAGGTTAATCATATTGTGTGAGTTCATTACACATGATATGTGTGGGTTTCTCCTGCTTGCTCTGCCATAGCACCCAAACCTCTCAACTCCTATGTCTGCCTAGTAATTCTCAGGCTGGGGGAGGGAGGCCTGAAACTATGGAAGTAATGTGTACTGTCTAAAAGTAAACAATTGTTTTGATGTGTCTAAAGGGATACATTTAGACTGGGAATTATTGGAAAAAATGTTCCATCTATAAAATGAATAGACGTATCGGCACATTAAAAGAGCATGCGGCAAAGTACTACAGTATTTCAAGGTCATTCAGTTAAACATATGTTTTCACATTGAGATCGCTGGCTGTGCCACATTAAGAAAAGCCGGCTATTAGCCTGTTACTGTATGTACAACTCAACCTTTGATTTTCCTTTTAAACAAGAATAATATGCAAATGTCAGAGGTGACATGCAAAGCTGTGAATAAACATGCACATCTTTCACAGAGAGATGGCATTCTTGTGAGGCGTCTTCCATGTTGTCATGGATACTAACGCATGGGGCCCCAGAGATTGGAGCCTGGAATTAATGGCCATCCCGAGTAACGGATTCCTGTCTTGGCTAAATTGATGGATTACACTGATGTGCCATTTGTCATACTGTAATTGTTCTGGCAAATGTTATACCCACTAGTATAAACATTGTGCTGCTTTGCTAACAAAACTAAAATGGGAAAAGAAAAGATGATATAGTATTACATACTGTTAAAGGGATGCTGTTTATTTTCCTCTGCCAGGAGACATTATGAATCGTCATTTTCTTTTACTTCCTTGTGCCATAGAAATGTTATATGTTGTAGACCAATATATTTGTTCTACTGTAGGAGCAGGGGCCAAGAACTGGTTTTGTGGGGTATGTGCAATTGTTTCATGAACTCAGGCCTCAGCTTTTTGTTTCATTTTGTCATTTTCATATGTATTACTAGCCATATCCAATATGTTGGAGTTACTTTTGTTTCTGTGGTTTTGCTATTATGTATCTTAATAACAATGATAGCATGGATACTGGAGCATGGGAATTTCTCAGAATTCCATTTTCCACTTTGAGGGGGATTTACTAAAACTGGTGCACACGGAATCTGGTGCAGCTCTGCATGGTAACCAATCAGCTTTCAGGTTATATTGTCAAAGTTTAATTGAACAAGCGGAAGTTAGAAGCTGATTGGTTACTATGCAAAGCTGCACCAGAGTCTGTGTGCACCAATTTTAGTAAGTCTCCCCCTTTGTGTTGCTGGTTTTCTAAGAATCATTCATTTTGGGGCCAGAAGGCCTGAGAGTCAGGTTCCATCATCTTCAAAGTGAAACGAAAGCTTTTTAGTTTGGGTGGAATAAAGAAAGGTTAGAATCTCTCTCAGGTTTTTTTTTAATGTGTGTATCACTGCTGGGAAGATTAGCCAGCCGCCTCTGAAAGATTTACTCCCCTGACAATTGTGCGGTCACGTGACACTGTGCCCAAATAAAATGAATGTAATTTTTTTCCCCATAAATAGAGCTTTCTTTTGGTGATATTTGATCACCATTGCATTTTTTATTTTTTTGCACTATAAACAAAAAAAAAACCAGACCATTTTAAAAAATAAAAAAACAATATTTTCTGCTATAAAACAGAGAAGATTAAATATATAAATGTAGGCCAATATGTGTTCTGCTACATGTTTTTGGTAAAAAAAAATCCCAATAAGTGTACAGTATATTGATTGGTTTATGCGAACGTTATAGTGTCTACAAACTTCGGGGAAATATTAACAGAATGTTTTTTTTAAATACTAATAATGGTGGCAATCAGCGACTTATAGTGGGACTGAGATATTGTGGTGGACTATTGGACACGAACTGACACTTTGTGGGAACCAGTGACACTAATACAGCGATCAGTACTAAAAATATGTACTGTCACTGTACTAATGACACTGGCTGGGAAGGAGTTAAACATCTAGGGCAATCAAAGGGTTAACGGTGTGCCTAGGCAGCATTTTTGTGTACAGTGTGCTACTTTTATTAGCGAAAAAGACAGATTCTAGTCCCTGCTTTGCAGCTACACAGGATCGCCCCTCCCCCCCCCCTGTCAGAACTGAGATAAGCCTTGTTTACCTAGGCATATCTCAGTTGTCTGTGTTTTACTAACGATCGATCGGCGGGTGCTGGAGAACATCGAGTCCCCAGGACCCGCAGATCAGCTTCTATTGTGAATTATCACAGCATAAGTGATCCGCCGGTGGTGCGTGCCACCTGTAGGCAAGAATGCAGAATTACGTATATATACAGGATTCTCCCCACAGCTGCCACCTTGTAGCTGCAAAAGTGCTATAGGGCGGTCAGCAAGTGGTTAAACCATAACTTCATGTCCTAGTGCATATATTGACCGAAATTATAACTAAAGGCAAAACTTTTTTTTTCTTTGTAGTTTTAGACAGAGTGGAGAGGGATTAGAACTCTTGTCAGTTTGTTATTGCTGTCTGTGTCCCAGTTAATGAGGTCCACCCTCTCTATTTGTCCTGTTTATCATTATCATTGAAAGTGAACTTAAAAGAAAATCCCAAATTTTGGGTTGTCCCAAGAAAAGTAATAGAGGGGAAATCTTCCAATGGATACAATAATTCTGGTAACTTGGGAGTCCCCAACGAATTCCCTTCATTTGCAGGGATTTCCCCTCACGTCCTGCTTGGTTATGGGACTGGAAGTGAAGGGAAATCTCTGCAAAGGGACACAGATGGCCAAAAAAAAATCTGACGGGGTTATAACCATGCTTTGTTCTATCCAAAATGAGAAAAAAAAAGTTGAAGTTAAAGTTTATGTAAACCCAAAACGTTTTTTATTGTTTTTAGATTAAAAAAGTTTACATAGCTGTCTGTATCCTCTCCTGTAGAGATTCACCCTTTGTAATCTTCTTTGTGACCATTGTCATTAGAACTGAATTTAATGGACCAAGACGGGAATAGATGGCAAATCTCCCAATTAGGACACTTGTTCAAGTGACGGCTATCTTAGAGGAGATTTCTCCTACTTTGGAAAGATTTCCTCACACTTCCTGTAGTAACTTTTGGATAGAAAATTAAGGGAGATTTTTCGAATGGAACACAGACCGCAAAAAGAAAAAAAAACACCTGACAGGTGTTGTGACTATTCCTTACTGTAGCTCAAAAGAAAGAAAGCTTTTGCGTTACATACATTTTAAAACATGACAAATGATCTAACATTTCCTGCTTTCCATAAAAAATGTTGGTTTTCATTCAACTTTAACTATAGGTTCGTATATACCTGAGCAATGACTCCTAAAGGAGCTGCTGAAACGTTGGGTTTTCCTACCCTTCCCAGTGGTGACCAGCCCCTAACTAGCCGTAACACTCACCAACGTGCCAGCAACAATGCAGAAGGGGTTTTATTTGGGCCCGGCCATGCCAAGGACAGTTACAGCAAAACCAGAGCTAATTTAAAACTTAGTGAAAGAACAAACTATTCTTAATTCCGGGTCTTTGACTTTCATTTCCTCTTATAACCTGTGAAAGGCTTTGCCAAACGCACTGAGCAGGTAAAAGTGGAAGATACAGCTGACAACAAGGTTGTCACAACCACAGTATCAAATAACTGTAAAAAAGGACACCAGAAGATGTAATAAACAGTATGACCATGTGTTACATTGGCCCTATCTATACCACTGGTCAGTGGAGAAACAGATTTAAAGGCTGCCGGCGTTGGGGCCTTTTAAACCCTCGTTTAATAGCTCGCTCGCAAATAAGAGTATTTGTAATCCAGCAACTGTTGAGGGAATGCCCACAAGGTATGCAAGGCAGATTCTACAAGCAAAATTCAGCAAACAAATTCTATGCACACAAAGATGGCCAAAGGCCTCTCACCACTCCACAGCTATGCTGATATACTCCGGACTGTAGTTAGTACAAAGGCCATTTGAGAAGTCCTGCCACACTAAGGGGCTCCTCTCTCAAGCTTTTGTCCTTCCTCTTTGGAGTTGGAAAATTCAGTGCTTTGGGGTTGATTTACTAAACTGGAGTGTGCAAAATCTGATGCAGCTCTGCACAGAAACCAATCAGCTTCCAGTTTTTTTGTCAAAGCTTAATTGGATAAGCTGAAGTTAGAAGCTGATTGGCTACCATGCACAGCTGCACCAGATTTTGTGCTCTCCAGTTTTAGTAAATCACCCCCCATTCTCTTGGCTCTGTACACTTGCAGCTCTTTCTCACAGGCAGCTTTGTCTTACTCTGCACACAAAGCAGTCTTATGCACAGTAGACTGCCAGGCCCTGACAGGTCTCTCCTCCACTTTGTGGCTGTCTATCCACCCTGCCTCTGCTTGCATACCAGTAGGCAGGGCTAGGATCCGACTTCAGAAAGGGGAACCAATCCCATTCCTGCTTTCCTCTGGTCTCCAATTTAACTTTCACTCCTTTCCTGAAAAGCTGTCCATTAAAGGCTAGAAAGGGAAAATCAGGCTTCTGTGTAGTTATAGAAATGTGCCAGCTGTGAGGCTCTTGCTCCTTAAAAGGGTCACTAGCCAGGGCTTCATAATGAAACGGAAGAGCAAGTACAAATTAATGAAGAAAGAAGGCCTTATCTGATTATTTAATCCTTCCTTTAATAGGATCGATGGGGAGGACAGTTTTCTTATTTAACATTAAGGTTTTTATTCTGTTGTGTGGATGGATAAGGGTTCTAAGGAACCCTTTACAATTTCACTGAGGTTAGTGGTAGTAACTTTCTCAGTCCCTTGGTGCAAGAGAGAAGAGTGTGTCGCACAACTGTACCCTTGCTCTGGCAAGACAAAGCTCATATTCCTTGTAATCCAAGCTGGTATTGTTCACAGAGGGTGGACGTGTATTTGTTTAAGGAGCTCTGTGGTAACATCATATGCTTATTGTATTTTACATCAGCATTGTAATAGCAATGCAAACAATATTTATTTTTTACAATTTGTTATAAGCTCACTTGAAAGATCTGCCTGTCTGCTGGGTGTTTCTTTATACAACTCCCCTTGCTTTGTAGCTTCTCCTCTGCTGTTTATTTTCAATTTCTAAGGACTATATCCCATGGTTCCTTGCTGCCTGCAATTAGAGATTCCTGTAATGACTCTGCCTCCTGAACCCCTTCTTTTAGCACCTCTGTAGCTCAAAAGGCAGGCTCTGTGAAATATGTGACACAGCAGTTCCTAATCACACACTGTAACTGCAGTTCTCTGCCCCCTCTTCTGTGATGCTGACAGATGCCGAAGGATTTTATCACATCCAGTTTTTAAGGTATATAGAGAAGAGAAGACTGCAGATAAAAAGTAAAACTTATGTAGGAGGATTTGTTTCATCTCTGTGTATCACCTGAGGCTATTCACTTGACTGGGTATATGGGAGAGTTCACAACCACTTTAATGCATAAAATGTATTAAGGTAAAAAAACTGTGTACCTTAAGAATCACTTTAAGTGATCACTTTAAGAAGTGCTGATCCATGTAAAGGCAAGGACATTTCTAATGAGCCATCTTCAACTATATCATCACAGTGGGGGACAAGATATCAAGTCTACACTACTGGAATTGTTAGCACTTTGATGTAACCAATCGGATTGAAACATATTCTCAGTGAGTCCACGACTTGTAATATATGGAAATCTGGGGCTGTTCTTTTCAGCTCAAGCCCCATAAGAATACACTGAAAAATGATGATAGATAATAAATGAGTGAATAAATCTATCAGGTTCAAGATTTGCAGCAAATTGGGCTTATTCATAGCAAGAGCTATCTGTCAGCAATTTTAATCACCAGCCAACCCTCCAGACCTGTTTTTTTTAGTTATGTTTATTTCTTGTAATACAAATGGGCACAATATTAGCAAAAAATTTTTAAAAATTAACGCCATTGGAAAAAACCCAGCAGGTTGGTGCATTCAAACATAGCACAGTGGATCACTGCATCATGATGGTTTGATGATCTGATAATTAGTGTTAGTTTAAAGGACCCGTTTTCTTTCTTAATTCAAAAGTTGGAAAATAGCGCAGATATTGTTACTCTGAACACTCCTTTTTCAATTAAGATCTCTTTATGTATAAAAAAAATAGTGGAAATAAGGCCAGTGTATATGAGCCCTAAGTCACCAGCAGAAAAAAGCACATGTAGAAAATATAAACAGAAGAAAAGGTTTATATTGTACAGAGATCAGGATGGGTTAAACACTATCTGTTTTGATATGACACACCATCAGATTGAATTCCGAATGTTTTCATGCTTATGGCTGACCTGATTTGCAGGGAAAGACAAATACCTTCCCTGTGTTTGCAGTCATATGTAATTTCTATCTCTCGACCTTTAACTTGAGCAGCAGTAAAATGAAGAACTATTGCAGTCATTTAACACCCTGCCTTCTTCTAACTGGTCTCTGCCTGTGAGCCGTGCTTTTTAAATTGGCTAATGCAGAATACTTGCCGAGCTAATAATAATTCCGATTACTCTTGTCAGCTATTCCAGTTTCATGGGTAATTTAGTAGTTGAATACATTTAAGTTAACAAAAAAAAAGCCATTTGTTAGCCGGCATTGTTATGAATCAGGAGATGGTTTACCATTGGCAGCAGTAACTGTATGAAGATTTAAATTGCTACTGAAAAGGATTTGAGTGAAGGTAATGTTTTATAATGTTCTGAGCCATATGCACTACTTTCAGGCCTCATCAGTTTTACATTGATTCCTAGTGAAGTGTTTAATTGCATCATGAATGCAATATAATTCAGTTCTTTTTGCTAATATGGTCTATAGCTCACAGTGATATACAGCAATGACAATACAAACTTGCAATTGTCAGTGTGAACCTCCTCAAATTAACCCTTTGAGGTGCCAGCTCTACTATTTTGCAGGCAGAAAGGAGTTAAAATAATTCACATCAGCAAGCAGGAACATTATCTTTGCTGGAGATGGCTGTGAACAGCAGGAACACAGTTGTCTGTTTTAATATTTTACATCCTCTATTTCTTCTTAATTCAAATTAAAGGCACTCTGTAATGTGTAAGCACATAAATGGCTTTTTTTTCTTTGACTTTACAAGTTTGTTAGCAATAAAGAGGCAGCTTTATTTTCTATTCAGTTGGTTCAGCAAAATTATTACTTAGCTGCACAGGGCAAATTGTCAGCAGCTCAGCATGGCTAAACCGGCGCACGCTGTGCTATAAATACAGGAGATATTTTAGGCATTAGGTCTGTGAATGCATGCTGTTTTATGCAGACAATCCTCCAGGGGTAAGGTAACCTCTTTCCATAGACTGATGCTATCCTAATGTCTTCAGTGTCTATGGAAATGTGGAATCATCCACAAATTTGACCTGTATGTACACATGTTTGGGGGGGACTTCTGTATACTGGGGTTAAATTGTTGTCTTTGGTATATGTGCCAATATATTATTAGGTTTACCATTTGTTCTAGGTATGATATCCACATATTTGCCATTAGTATATAGATGTTTTGTGTAAACTTGTTTTGTCTTGTCATTGGTATTTCAATGTTAGTCGTTTTACAAGTACTGTATTTCCCCAAAAATTGACTAACACATGAATGCTTGATTTCATGTGTATGTTAACATCTGCCACCCACAGCACCATGCTTGAATCTAAGGTGAGAGGGATAAATGGGAAAACATGTTGATTTTTAGGACTGGTAACTAAGACTTTCTGTTTAATGAGTTGTGTAGTTCTGGAGTCCTGAGATTTTGAATGATATTTGAGTTGGTCACACCTAATTGAACCCAAAGCTGAGTTGCCAAGAGCATGGAGACATAAAGGCCTTAACCATGCTACTTCCATATATACCTCATTACTTAAAAAACGAAGGTGTCTTCCTCCTCCACATCATTATGTTTAGGACTAAGTTACAAATGTGCTTTAACAGTGGTTATTCAGGTCAGTGTGGGCAATATGTCCCATTAATCTAGGTTTCTGACATAAGAATTGTCTGCATATTCCCTCTGCTGCAAGGGTCAGACTGCTTATTTATCATTTCTTTTTAGGTATAATAAATATGCTCCATACACTCATCATGCAAAATAAAACATAATCTGCAATAATGTTTATTTGTTATCTTTATTAATGCATAACAACTTGTAGAAACCACAAACTACTTTACATGGTATACTGCACAAGACCTGTACACAGTAAAAGCAAAAGTAAAGCAAATACATTTTGCAGGCACTCTGCATATTTTTATTAAACATCAGCTGGATGTGAAATTAATCATTGACCCACAAAGGAAGGTTGTAAAATACAGCATTATTAATAAACAAGAGCTGACTTCCCGTAACATGCAAACTAATGGGTTTTTGGGTATCATAAAAGAGCATGGCTGTTGACAATGATTGGAAATGTGATTTGAAAATACAGGAGGTTTGGGAGGAATAGGACTGGTCATTTATGTCTGTTTTTATATAGTGTGCAAGATTTAGGCCTCATGCACACAGGACGTTTTTGGATGGTTTTACAGCTGCTGTTTTCAGCTGCAGATGGTTTTTTCTACAGGCAATAAACCCTCCATCATGTTATCCTATGAGTTCATGCACACATAGGCTGTTATCAACTGTTTTGAGCAGTGACGTTTTTGAGCTGTAAAAAAAAAAACCCAAGGCTAGTGGGTCCTGAGAGATGTTTTTCAGCTGTAAAAACGCCCAAAAATGCGCAAAAACATGACTCACCAGAGTTTTTGGATGTTTTGGATCCATTAAAAAAAAAACGTCAGTGCTCAAAAACGCTGCTGCAAAAACGCTCAGAAAAGCTTTAAAAAAATTACTGAAAGCTACTGACATTTTTAGGACTTTTTTTTAACGTCCCGTGCGCATGAGGCCTTAGAATTTAGAAAAAGACATTTCCATTTGGTTACTGATGCAAATGATCTCAGATTAAATATCTGTTAAGCAGGTCAGATCAAGTTAGTCAAGTAGTCAGAACACCTTGAAAATATGGAGCTTAGCTTTTTGTTAACATTTTTGGTTGCTGCAAAAAAGTATGTTTTTTTCTGCCTTCTTATAAGTACCTCCTTGCCTTTTAGATTGAACATTGTTTTTTGCCATAAATACCTTTGACTGTATAAATCTAATATTGACAACGAAGACTCCACACCCACTAAAATAACAGTTACAATTGTCTTTTTCTTTCTGCCACCTGGAACGTCACTCAGTAACATGTACCACCAAGGTAGTATTGACAGTGTTGCCTTTCAGACGTGTGGTTTCAAAGATTGCATGCATTGATCATATGCCCATGTGCCTTTGCCTCTTTATTATCTTGTAAGAATGAATGCATGCTATGTTTGTCAGTGATGCAGGTTAAACAAATTGAACCTACTATGCGTGTAGTCAAGGGTTATGTGTACAACAATATACAGTGCCTTGATATATATTCATACTGCTGGGATTTTATGTGAAAGACCAACACAAAGTGGCACATAATTGTGAAGTGGAAGGAAAATGATAAATGGTCTTCAAAGTTTTTTTTACAAATAAATATCTGAAAATTAGTGGTACACCGAAATTTTGGCATCGGCCGAAAGAAATAAAATGCCGATAATTGAGCTGAAAAGGGGGTGGGATCCCATTGCGGGGATGTCAGGCTGGCGCACCCCAGTCCTCTCCTCCCTCCTCCTCCCCTCTGTCACGGAGCTGAAGTGTCCAGACGGCTACAGTAACAATGTCTCGCGTCCTGTGATAGATGGCGTATTGATCCAATGGCGGGACATTGAATCAGTGTGACATGATCACAGGAGGCGGGACATTGTTACTGCGACAGGGAAATTGAAATCCAGCTCCGTGACACAGCGGGAGATCGCCGCTCTGATTCGGGCACAGGCAGGCTGCGTCCGACGGGTACAGGCAGGCTGCATCTGATGGGCACTTGGAGGCTGCATCTGACAATCACTGGCAAGGCTGCATTTGATGGGCACTGGGAGGCTGCAACTGATGGGCACTGGGAGGCTACATCTGACGGGCACAGGTAGGCTGTATCTGACGGGTACTGGGAGGCTGCATCTGATGGGCACTGGGAGGCTGCATCTGACGCATTGGGAGGCTGCATCTGACAGGCACTGGGAGGTGGCATCTGACGGGCACTGGGAGGCTTCATCTGATGGGCACTGGCAGGCTGCATTTGATGGGGACAGGTAGGCTGCATCTGACAGACACAGGTATGCTGCATTTGACAGGCACAGGTAGGCTGCATCTGACGGGCACAGGTAGGCTGCATCTGACGGGCACAGGTAGGCTGCACCTGAAGGGCACTGGCAGGCTGCATCTGAGAGGCATTGGCAAGGCTGCATCTGATGGGCACTGCCAGGCTGCATCTGATGGGCACTGGCAAGGCTTCATCTGACGGGCACTGGCATGCTGCATCTTACAGGCACTTGCGGGCTGCATCTGACAGGCACTGGTAGGCTGCATCTGAATGGTAGGCTGCATCTGACGGGCACTGGCAGGCTGCATCTTACAGGCACTGGCAAGGCTGCATCTCACTGGTAGGCTGCATCTGACGGGCACTGGCAAGGCTGCATCTGACTGGTAAGCTGCATCTGACAGTCTGACAGGCACTGGTGAGGCTGCATTTGATGGACACTGGTGAGACTGCATTGATCTCTTGTATCATGTCTGCAGTCTCTGACTATCTCCAGTATCATGTCTGCTAGAGGTGCACCGAATGGAAATTTGCTAATACTATTAGCAGTGTGTTTAAGTTTAAGTAAGAGATTGCAGACATGATACAAGAGATGGTCAGGGACTGAGGACATGGTACAAGAGATGGTTAGAGACTGCAGACATGATACAAGAAATGGTTAGAGACTGAGGACATGATACAAGAGATGTTTAGAGACTGCAGACTGCATTGTTCTTGACCTTTCTTGCACTAAAGGTGCCATTAATGGCCAACAATAAATTCATATTAATTTAAGTTGATGATATTCATTAAAAAGTCAAATAGAATACAAATATATATAAAAATATAAATATTTCTTAAAAACTCATTTTCGGTTTAGTTTTTCGGCAAAGTGCATCCTGCATTTTCGGTTTCGGCACCAAAAATTCCATTCGGCGCACCCCTACTGAAAAGTGGGGCATGCATTTGTATTCAGCCCTCCTGAGTCAATATTTTGTAGAACCACCTTTCACTGCAATTACAGCTGCAAGTCTTTTTGGGGATGTCTCTATCAGCTTTGCACATCTAGAGAGGACATTTTTGCACATTCTTCTTTGCAAAATAAGCTCAAGCTCTGTCAGATTGGATGGAGAGTGTCTGTGAACAGAATTGCCACAGATTCTGGATTTTGGATTTAGGTCTGGACTTTGACTGGGCCATTCTAACACATACTTTATACTTTGCTCTAGTCTAAACCATTCCATTGCAGCTTTGGCTGTATATTTAGGGTCATTGTCCTGCTGGAAGGTGAACCTCTGCCCTAGTCTCAGGTCTTTTGCAGACTCTAACAGGCTTTTTCTTTTTATGTTTCAAGGTGGGGATTGCTTGTTCAGGGTGATGTGCAGTGCTAGTTTTCTGCCACACATAGCGTTTTACTTTTAGGCCAAAAAGTTCAATTTTGGTCTCTTCTGACCAGAGCACCTTCTTCCACATCTTTGCTGTTTCCCCCTCATGGCTTCTTGCAAACTGTACTTCTTATGGCTTTCTTTCAACAATTGCTTTCTTCTTGCCATTCTTCCATAAATGCCAGATTTGTGGAGTGCACGACTAATAGTTGTCCTGTGGACAGATTCTCCCACCTGAGCTGTGGATCTCTGCAGCTCCTCCAGAGTTACCTTAGGCCTCTTGGCTGCTTCTCTGATTAATGCTCTCCTTGCCCGGCCTGTCAGGTGGACAGCCATGTCTTGGTAGGTTTGCAGTTGTGCCATACTCTTTCCATTCGGATGATGTATTGAACATCTCTGTTAGATGTTCAAAGCTTGAGAAATTTTTTTATAACCTTACTCTGCTTTAAACTTCTCCACAAAGTTATCCCTGACCTGTCTGGTGTGTTCCTTGGTCTCCATGATGCTGTTTGTTTACTAAGGTTCTCTAACAAACCTCTGAGGGTGTCACAGAACAGCTGTATTTATACTGAGATTAAATTACACACAGATGGATTAGATTTACCAATTAAGTGACTTCTGTAGGCATATGGTTTCCCTAGATTTTAGTTAGGAGTATCAGAGCAAAGGGGGCTGAATACAAATACACACCACACTTTTCAGATATTTATTTGTAAAAAAATTCTGAAAAACATTTATTTTCCTTCCACGTCACAATTATGTGCCACTTTGTGTTGGTCTATCACACATTATCCCAATAAAATACATTTACGTTTTTGGTTGTAACACAACAAAATGTGGAAAATTTCAAGGGGTATGAATACTTTTTCAATGCACTATATCCACTTCCCGACCAGCGCCGTAAATAGGCGGCGGTCGGGTTTGAGCGGCTCTCCTGGGACATAGCCTGCACCTGCAGGCAATATCCCGGTATTATTTTTTAGAGCTGGCGGTCGGCTATCCAGGGGTAATGACCGATCCGGCTCGGGAGCCGCTCGGTCGTTACCCCAGGGGGCCTCCCGTCCCACCGGGAGACCGGAGCGACGATCCGGCGCCTCCGCCGGCTGGAAGGAGACCTGACAGAAGCCGTATTCGGCTCCAATCGCGTCTCCTACTGCAAAATCCAGAAGCGACTTCACAACGTCACTTCCGGTTTACTCGGCGGCTAACGGCACCAATTTTAAAAAAGTGACAGTATTCAGAATCGCTGTTTTTGGCAATTTGAATACTGCGAAGTGCAAAGGAGGGATGGGGGGTCTTTTAGACGCCCCGGCCCTCCAAAAAGAGTACCTGTCACCATATATTACTATCACAAGGGATGTTTACATTCCTTGTGATAGCAATAAAAGTGATCAGATTTTTTTTTTTAAAGGAAAAGTGCGAAAAATAAATAAATAAATAAAATTAAAAAAAAAAAAAAGATTTAAATCGCCAACGCCCCCGCGAGCTCGCGCAGCAAAGAAAACGCACACGTAAGTCACGCCTATGTACGAAAACGGTGTTCAAACCACACATGAGGTATCGCCGCGATCGCCAGAGTGTGAGCAATAATTCTAGCAAAAGACCTCCTCTGTAACTCTAACCTGGTAACCGATACAAATTTTTAAAGCGTCGCCTATGGAACTTTTTTAATACCGGAGTGCGCGAGTGCGCGCAATTTTCAACCGTGTCATATATGGTATCTATTTACTCGGCGTAACATCCTCTTTCACAATATACAAAAAAATTGGGCTAACTTTACTGGTGTCTTATTTTTTAACTCAAAAAAGTAAAATTGTTCCAAAAAAATCGCGCTTGAAAGACCGCTGCGCAAATACCGTGTGACAGAAAGTATTGAAACAATCGCCATTTTATTCTCTAGGGTGTTTGAAAAATATATATATATAATGTTTGGGGGTTCTAAGTAATTCTCTAGGAAAAAAAATGTTTTTAGCTTGTGACCACCAAATGTAAAAAAGTGGCCCGGTAGGTAAGTGGTTAAATGTATATCTCCTGAGCACAGTCTCTGTATCTCTGTTATATTTTACATATACCTGCTACAATAATCACAGCAATTCAGCAAGATGGTTCAATATGTGATAAAGGGTTGAACAATACAGATCTGATTTCTTAGGTGTAAGTGTGGAACATTAATAAGACCTGCTGCAAAGAGTATGATGTTAGGTATTTGAAATATTCCAATCACAACCCCTTATTAAGTGGCACATCATCATAACGTTTTCCAAAGAACATTTCAACAAAATCTTGCCCAATCGAACACAAATGCAGATGGCTACATTTTGTTCCCTTTTCAACTTTATGCAAACAGTAACATTTGTGTTATTTGAGGATTCTAGCATCCAACAATAAATTAAGACATATGAGCTCAATATAAGACAAAATTAATTTTAAAAATGTTATGCAATACATATTTGAATTATTTATATTTAAATATATAAATTATTTATATATTGATTATGTTATTTACACATCAAATTAATTAATTCTGTTTTTATTTAATCTACATGTGTCAGTATTGCTGTAAGGGCCTACTTATTGGAGGATTATTTGACGAGTTTAGTGGCAAGCCTAATTGTGGGTCATTAAAGCACAAGCGCAAGGTAGATTAAAAAAGAAAATAACAAACATGTCATACTTACCTGCTCTGTGCAATGGTTTTACACAGAGCAGCTCCGATCCTCTTCTTCTTGGGTCTCCCACTGGTGCTTCCCCCCCCCCTGCTGAGTGTCCCCATAGCAAGCCGTTTGCTATGGGACACACGTGCGTGCTTGCTTCCTTCCGAGACCCACTCTGTGTGCCCATAAGATACACAGAGCACAGCTCAGCCCTACCCCCACTCCCTCCTCACTGGCTGTGATTGACAGCAGTGGGAGCTTCCTGCTGTTGTCTCTGAGCCAATGAGGGAGCAGAGAGCCGGGAAAGCTAATGCTCTCATGCACATGGCTGGATCAAGATTGGGCTCAGGGTGGGAGCAGCACACAGATGGTTTTTTACCTCTATGGAGAGAATGCATGGAGGTAAAAACCTTCAGCTTTTAGAACCACTTTAAGTATCATCAAGTTTATGTATGACGTTCCAGTTTTTTGTGCTTTATATGAAGCTTTAAGAGACCAAATGCCATAGTGTGGGCTCCTCTTCAATGTTACAATTCAGTTTAATTCTAATCTATTTGTGTTGCTCACAAAATAAGTACAAACAGCAGTGAAAGTGCAGTAAACTATAGCAGCTAAATAGATTTCATTTGCTGAAGTTTGATCAATGCAATATGAATTTTGGTTGTTATAGGTTATTGCCCTTGGCTTATTACCCTTGGCCTTATTATAAAATCCTGATATATGTTTTTTTTTCTTTGCATCCTTAAACACTTCAGCCCCGGAAGGATTTACCCCCTTAATGGCCAGAGCACTTTTTACAATTTGACACTGCGCTGTTTTAACTGTTAATTGCGCGGTCATTCAATGCTGTACCCAAACAAAATTTGTGTCCTTTTTCCCCACAAATAGAGCTTTCTTTTGGTGGTATATGATCACCTCTGTGTTTTTTATTTTTTGCGATATAAACAAAAAAAGACAGAAAAATTTGAAATTTTTTTTTTTTTTAACTTTTTGTTAACCACTTCAGTCCCGGAAGGATTTCACACTTTAGGACCAGAGCACTTTTTGCAATTCGGCACTGCGTCGCTTTAACTGACAATTGCGCGGCCATGCAACGTTGTACCCAAACAAAATTTGCGTCCTTTTTTCCCACAAATAGAGCTTTCTTTTGGTGGTATTTGATCACCTCTGCGTCATTTCTGATCGCCGCTATAAACAAAAGAAGAGCGCCAATTTTGCAAAAAAACCCCAAATTTCTTACTTTTTCCTAAAATACAAATCCAAAAAAAAATATAAAAAAACATTTTTTTTTCATCGGTTTTGGCCGATTTATATTCTTCCTCATATTTTTGGTAAAAAAAATCGCATTCGGCGTTTATTGATTGGTTTGCGCAAAAGTTGCCGCGTTTAGGGACGATGAGAATTAATTTCTGGGGTTTTTATTATTTTTTTATTTTTTACTAGTAATGGCGGCGATCTGCAATTTTTAGCGGTACTGCGATATTGCAGCTGACATGTCGGACCATTTTGACACTTTTTTGGGACCATTGGCATTTATACAGCGATCAGTGCTATAAAAATGCACTGATTACTGTGTAAATGACATTGGCAGTGAAGGGGTTAACCTGTAGGGGGTGCCCTAAGGGTTAACTGTGTTCACTGGGCGTGTTCTAACTGTGTGTGGGCTGCCCTGGCTGGGGAAAGGGGATGATCACAACTACCATATACAGGAAGCCTGTGATCATCGCCCTTCCCCCTCTAACAGAACGGAGATCCGTATTTACTTACACGGATCTCCGTTCTCTCACTGCGGGGGGGGGGGGGCATCGTAGCCGGCGGCGATCGAGTCTGCCGCATCCGCTCCCTGGCCTCCCCCCCGAACACAGTGAGCGCGCGCACGCTCACAGCACTAGTTATCGCAGCCGCCATCGTATGACGGCGGTTTGCGATAACGAACCACTCTGTCGCCGTCAGTCGGCGGTCGGCATGTGGTTAAATACGATAAACTCAATTTTAATTATCCATTTTTGCCAAAATGCATTCAGCCATATGTCTCGGGTAAAAAATATAAATCAATAATCGTGTATTGATTGGTTTGCGCAAAAGCAATTTACGCAGCTTTTATTTTATGAATGCCTGTCTCATTTCCTGAGGTGCTATAATGGAAGGACAGTACAACCCCCCCCCCCCCCAAATGACCCAATTTTGGAAAGTAGGCACCCCAAAGTATATGCTGAGAGGCATGTTGAGCTTGTTGAATATTTTATTGTAAAAAAAAAAATACACATGCCATGGGTATATGTGGAATTACACCCTAAAATGCATTCAGCTGCTTCTCCTGAGTACAGGGATACCACATGTGTGAGACTTTTTGGCAGTCTAGCCATGTACAGGACCCCAAAAACCAATCACTGCCTTCAGGTTTTCTAAGGGCGTAAAGTTTTGATTTCGATCTTCACTACCTATCACAGTTTCGGAGGCCATTAAATATCAAATATATAAGAATGCAGCGCTAGTATAAACACAAACAGTAAAACTGATCACATGCGTTATAGAATCCTTATGAGGGAAATAGTTATAGTCCCAATGCACCAAATAGGATAGTTTGTGTGTTGGTAAGGAAGGCAGGTAAAACACCTCAGTGTGCACTTTGTCCTTACCGCCTATATGCAAAACAATCTTCTCAGGTGGTCCACACCAGTCCTATGGCTGGATGTTAGTATGATCACTGCTGATGGTAAATCTTCAGGGGTAATTCTCACCCATCACCAAAAAAATAGAGAACAACTCAGGGTGTAGTAATTCACAGAAATTGTCGTTTGCTATCCTAATAGTAATGCACTTACATGCAATGTATTGATATGTCTCCTATCTTGGCCGTCTGCCACTTCCTCACTTTCCAAGAGTACACCTCTTGTGGCTGCTTACATACGATCAGCTGTGCGTTTTCACTCCAATGCCGATGTTATATATGCAGCCATTCATAAAAGAGGTAAAGACTAATAGTGTAAAACTGATGGATGCTGTTTATTCATATAAAAAAACATACACTTCACTCACATTTTTAAAATAAACTTCAGGCTTGTAATGGCCGTCTTCCACGATTCCCTCTGTCTGTTGTAAAAGCTGGCTTGTAGGCGTAATCTTCGTGTGTAAGCGGTTCCACCCTACTAGTTTCGTCAGAGATGACGTCGTCAGGGGCACGCCTACACACTCTTATTACGCCTCTATATAAGTCAATGCTAATCTACTTGGGACGAATCACAATAATTCCTTAAAGAGCGTCACCAGTATCTGAGGAGATTACTCCTCTGAAATAGTCTATGCCCATTTATGAGCATCCTATCAGGTGACACAAATAAGGTGCGTCATTAGTTGCTAGGTAAAATCTGATTCTAAAGGGCTCTGTATATTACTGCCCGGATATCTGAGTGTTACGTCGGGTCCCCATACAAACACTAATGTGCTACCATACCGGCTCCCATCATGGAAGGGAAAATGGTGTCATAGTGCAAAATGCTATACCTATTATTAGTGTATCCAGTTTTTGTTGTTAATAATAACATTTTTATAATAGCAGGAGCACGGATACATTACTTTATTATTTCATTAAATATCAAGATAGCACAACCCCCCCCCAAATGACCCCATTTTGGAAAGAAGACACCCCAAGCTATTTGCTGAGAGGCATGTTGAGTATTTTGCAGATCTTGCTTTTTGTCACAAAGTTTTGAAAATTGAAATTGAAAAATGAAAAAAAAAAAGCATTTTCCTTCTCTTTCTTCATTTTACAAATGAAATCATAGCTGTAAAATACTCACCATGCCTCTTAGCATCTAATTTACAAAATGGGGTCACTTGGGGGGGGGTGCTATCTTGACATTTCAGGGCCTCCGAAACTGTGATAGTTAGGAATTGAAATCACCATTTTACGCCCTTAGAAATCCTGAAGGCGGTGATTGGTTTTGGGGGTCTTGAACTGGCTAGGCTCTCAAAGTCCCACACATGTAGTAGCCCTGTACTCAGGAGAAGCAGCAGAGCAATATATCATTTAGTGACAACTTTGTGGGAAAAAAAATTGTCATTTTTTTTCCCCAAAACTTGTGACAAAAAAATTAATTTTCCATGGACTCAACATGCCTCTCAGGAAATAGCTTGGGATGTCTACTTTCCAAAATGGGTTCATTTGGGGGCAGGGGGGTTGTACTATCTTGACATTTCAGGGCCTCCAAAACTGTGATGGGTAGTGAGGAAGTTTTTGGGGTCCTGTACACAGCTAGGCTCCCAAAATGTCCATTTGTGGGAAAAAAAATTGTCATTTTTTTCCCCGAAACTTGTGACAAAAAATTTAATATTCCATGGACTCAACATGCCTCTCAGCAAATAGCATGGGGTGTCTAGTTTACAAAAAGGGGTCATTTTGGGGGTGTTTTGAACCGTCCTGTAATTTTTTGTCCAACATCACTCACTCCTCTAACCACTTGAACCACCAAGTCCTTTCTGACACTTTTTGTTTACATGAAAAATTTTTATTTTTTTGCTGGAAAATTACTTTGAACCCCCGAAAATGATATATTTTTTAAAGCAGAGGCACTACAGTTTAAAATGGTGGGTGTTACAATTTTTTTTTCACAAAGTATTTGCGCGGAAATTTTTTAAATGCTATTTTAAATTATGCACACCCGTGCAACGGCGACAAACTATATACTATATATATTTTTAAAAGCCTTTAAAGGCCTTTACAGGCTATCACTTTAGATTTACAGAGGAGGTCTACTGCTAGAATCGATCTGGAATTCGTAGCGATACTTCACATGCATGGTGCAATTGCGGTGTGCATACGACGCAAGACCGATGCTTGTGTTCACTTGTGCACGGGAGGACAGAGGCGCATTTTTTAAAAATTATTTGTTTTGCTTTTTATTTTATTTTTAAACTGTCCCTTTCATTTTTTTTTTTATCATTTTTATTGTTATCACAGGGAATTTAAATATCCCCTATGATAGCAATATGTAGTGACAGGAATTTATTTTTTCTAAATTTGGGGTCTACTAGACTCTAGATCTCTCCTCTGCCCTTAAAGCATCTGACCACTAGTATGTCGCTGGTCCTTGTTGGGCATATATTGTAATGTTAATTTTTTTCATGCAGCCTGTGAATGAAAAAAGAGAATCAATCAATCGGTGGTATGCCCACCATTGGAAAACCTCCCTGCATCCACTCACTTCTAATGATGGGCATAGCACCGTTCTAAAAATATATGCCGAAGCATAGGGGCAATCCACCCCTATGTCCACCCCTGCCCCATGCTTTGATATATGCTTTTTTTTAACTGTGGTGGTGAAATCACCTCCTACAGCGCTGGAGTCGCTGATTTACGTATCGTGGGAGCAAACGCTGTTGCTGTCAAGATTGATAAATCAGTGCTGCAGCTAAATGGCCTACCTGAAAAGAAAATAATGATTAACAATAAAACACAGTAAACAGTAACGTATAAAAAAATCACATACCTGCAAAGAAAACATGATAAAACACAGTAACAATAAAACATTACAGGTAAGCATAAAATACAGTAACAATAGAGAGAGAACAATAGAGAGTGAATAGAGAGAGAACAATAGAGAGAAAAACAAGAAAATGACAACTATTTTTGGTTTTTGTATTTTTCTGTTGTCTTAAAATGTATTCATTTATTTATTCTTTTTGTACACTTTTATTTTTAACTGTAACTAAAGGTTCCAGGTTCGCGTCTGTCAAAATGTGGTGGCATCTTTGGAGACCCTGTGAAAGTGTACCCTATGCCTGTGCCGTGCTGTATCCTACGCTAACACTCTACTAGTGTGTGGTAGCATTGGAAACATTCACCGATGCAAAGACCAGGCTGGTCAGGACAGGAGGGACAATAAAAGCGGATGTTACGCCCATATCCGCATCGACTGCAGACACAACATCTTTTTTGGGGTGTTCTTTGGCCTGAGGTACCACGAAGGACTTCTGGGAAGTGCCTCTCATGCAGCCGCCTCACTGCATTAACATTGTGAAGTTGGGGCACAGCACTGTCTGGAAACAGTAGAGTTGTAGCAATCTCTTCCTGGAATTTAAGGAAGGATCCAGTCCATCCTGATGCTTTATAAAGCACATAAGCATTCAGCAGAGCCAAATGAAAAAGGTATACAGACACTTTTTTTGTACCAGCGTCTGGCCTTACGGGCATTTAAGTACGGCACCAATAACTGGTCGTTGAGGTCCACCCCTCCCATATTAAGGTTGTATTCGTGGCTTCTCTAAAACACCAGTCGCCGTTGGAATTTGGACTGTCGTATCTGCGTGAAGAGAGGACAGAACGAAAACATTCCGATTGTCCCTCCACTTCACCGCAAGCAAATTATTACATCTCAAGCTGTCTCTCTCCCCCTGACGGGATTCTACAAGCCATTGGGGGAAACCCTGGCGATTAGATCTCACGGTGCCACATGTGCCAATTCCATGATCAAAAAGGTGACTAAAATGTGGTATGAATAAAAATCAAGGGCCGTAAAATCAACTGTTTCCATCTGAATGCCGGGTTGGCCAGTGAATGGGGGAAGTACGGGCGCTGCAGAAGTGGTGGGTTGCCAATTAGGGTTAGCATATGCAGTGGGAAGAGCACTATGGGCTCTGCGGGCCTGTCTTTGTCTTCTCAGGGGCTGTGGGACACTACATGTGCTAGCCACACCAGGGTACCCTGACAAAATAAAAAACGAACCTAACTAACTGGCGTCACACTAATACAGTGATCACTGGTGACAGGGAGCGATCAAGGGGTTAAAACCGGTGGCCAGTCGGTGACTAGTTAAAGAGGAACTGCAGTCTGCTCACATAATTTGTAATAAAAACTTCTTAGCCATTCTGAAGCTTCCCTCCAATCACTTTGCATATTAATATATAGATACTGTGATTCTGTACTTGCCAAATATGCTGCAGAAATCTCCCTCCACTAAGTCTGGCTGCAATCCTGTTAACTGTGGGCAGCTGAAGCTGCTGCCTGTTCACTTCCTGGATTTACACTGACAAACAGAGGCGCACCTCAAGCTCTGCAGCTCTCATTGGCCCTCTTATGACTCACCCCCTCTCTTCCTGGCAAACTCTCCTGAGAGAGAGAGAGAGCTGTGCATGACGTCAAACGCTGAGGCATTTTTCCATCCAAGAAACAGGAAGCGGGCTGTATAAGGTATTTGCTGGCAGAAAAAAAAACGTTTTACTATCCAAAGTTAAAACAACAAGGACAGAAGATTTAATAGATGGAAAGGTGAAAAAATGGCTGAAGTTCCGCTTTAAGCTAAACTAGCTGATTTGCTTACGCTATGTGTTTTCCCCAAGAGATAGCTAATTGATTAGTTACATTTTAGGTACAGTATTTGATTAGTTTGTCCAGGTGACTTCCAGTCTATTTCCCTCTCACCTCCCACCTCACTATGCCTTGTTTGTGATTGCTTTGTGTTCCATAATACCTAATCATTTTCCTAAATGTATACTTATGGTCTGATTTATGTATGCCAGAAAGTTTGTTGGAGCACATTTACTTCAAAGCCCTATTAACCTCCCTGGCGGTAATCCCGAGTGTGGCTCTGGGTGGAATTTCAGTACCATTAGCGGTAACCCTGAGCCACACTCGGGATTGCATTGCTGGATCCAGGCTGGGTTACTCACCTTGTCCCCTGGATCCAGCGATGTCCCCCGCTGTGTCAGCGTGTCTGTCCTCCGCCCGATGCCTCTGTGTGCCGAGCTCCATTCACTGCAAGCGTCGCGTCGCACGGGGAAGGAGACCGGCGGGAAATTCAAATAGTGAAACACACAGTACACATACAGTACACTGTAATCTTACAGATTACATTGCTGTATGAAATAATTTCACATCCCCTTTGTCCCTAGCGGTTTGCCCAGAGCCCCGCATGCACTTTTACATAATATATGTCATTCTTTCTGCCTGGAAACATGAGAATGTCCATAGCAACCAAAAAGTGTCCCTTTACATCAAAAGTGGTTTTTGATCAGCTAGAAAACACTGATAGTAAATAAGAATCATTTGCAGAATTGAGTGATACTGATTTTTGGGGAAATTTATCATCAGAAACTGAAAGTGGCGACAGCGACAATTCTGCAACTGAGCAAATTTCAGTGTTTTTGGTTTGATTACATTATTGAATACATTTTATTACTATTATATTATTATTTTTGATAATTATTTATAGTTATTTATTATATTATAATTTATGATTTTATTTTTCAAACTTTATCATACCTGGGATGTCTACTAGACTTTTGTTTGGACAGATTTAAGTGAGTTATTCCTAAGAATTATATAAAACGCCAAATTTCCATGCAAAATAATCGTACCGCTTTCAGCACCAAAAATCTGACAATCATACCGCCAGGGAGGTTAAACAATTGTCTGACTGGGTTATTTTTGCCCATGCTTTACCATGTAAGAAGTGTTGATGGGGAATTTTAGATTGCGGTGGGGGTTGTTGGAATATTTGCCATAATTTACAAATATGCACACATTACGGCAAGCTGAATTTTCCTTCGTCCAGTGGATAACTCCAAACTCTCTGTCAGGACCACAGTCATCTTCTCTGATGCTTTTTCTGCACCTGGAATCTTTTTTCTTCAGTCATTCAACTTCTGTGTGAAAGAACGATGTTTTTAAAACACCCAGTTCAACTCTTCAGCATCTTAAAAATTAAAAAAATTCTAGCAAAACTTAAATGTTTAGTTATATCAGATTATACATACAGTGGATGCAACTGGTGTTATGGCTTTATTGGAAAGTCCTGGATCAAATTCATGAAATAAGTGAAACAGTTTTTTCTAGCTAGTTCCAACACGTGCAATAAATTAAAGTATAACTAAAGGCAATTTTTTTTTGGGATAGAATGCTTGTCAGGTTGTTATTGCTACCTTTGCCCCCATTAGGGAGATTCACCCCCTTTATTTGTCCTGTTTGCTATTATCATTGAAAGTGAAAATGAAAGAAAATCCCCCCTTTTTCCCCCACGTTTTTTACTTCCCCCAGAACAGTAAAAGAGGGAAAATATTCCATTAATTTACATTTCAAGAGATTTCCTTTCACTTCCTGACACAGATGGCAAAATCTATTTAAAATGAAAAACAAAAAGTTTTGCCTATAATTCTACATTAAGATGGTTCTTATGTGTGGCACTAATGCATTCTGGTGCAATGGCTGCGACAAATTATTTAAGAAATACATCCATATAAGAAAAGTGGAGGTAAATAAGACTTCCTCTATATTGAGAAAATTGTGTTGCATGTGTAAGTATTATTTCACAGACAAAATTTGGACTGAAGCAAACCTGCAGATTCATGTACGCCTTGCCGACAGTTACATTCACAAAATGCACAACCGCAGGCGGCATTTTGGGAGTAGTAAGTGGAGGTGGAGCCACAATACAGTGCTGATTGTCTAAACAGATCTAGAGCAGTGATGTCTGCAATGGGATGAAAACACAGCAATAGCTGTACTATCTAGCCGGACCAAGATTTTATTGTGATAACAAATACAGAATATGTGTGCGGCAGCAGCATACTACCTTCAAGCTAACGTAAAGACCTCAATAACAACCTTTTTCCAATTACACTTTGATGGAAAGATGCTATGATATGATTCGTATTAGTGAACATGGTGCTGGACACATGGCTGAGGTCTTCTTGTTTCATTGGAAAACAATGGGGACATTGAGACAGGAAATTACACCACAATCATGTAGTTTCTCAAGAAAAAACATTACAATGTACAAAAACAGTATAGCTGACTGGCAGAACTACTAATCAGAGTACAATACAGTGCCTTGAAAAAGTATTCATACCCCATGACATTTTCCAAATTTTGTTATGTACCAAAAACATAAATGTATTTTATTGGGATTTTATGTGATAGACCAACACAAAGTGGAAGGAAAATTATTAATTTTTTTTTTACAAATACGTATCTGAAAGGTGTGGCATTTATTTGTATTCAGCCTTCCTGAGTCAATACTTTGTAGAACCACCTTTCGCTGCAATTATATTTGCAATTCTTTTTGGGGATGTCTCTACCAGCTTTACACATCTAGAGAGTGACATTTTTGCCCATTCTCCTTTGCAAAATAGCTCAAGCTCTGTCAGATTGGATGGAGAGCGTCTGTGAACAGCAATTTTCAAGTCTTGCCACAGATCCATGAACCTCCGCCCCAGTCTCAAGTCTTCTGCACACTCTAACAGGTTTTCTTCTAAGATTGTCCTGTATTTGGCTCCATCCATCTTCCCATCAACTCTGACCAGCTTCCCTGTCCCTGCTGAAGAAAAGCATCCCCACAACATAATGCTACCACTACAATGTTTCATGGTGGGGATGGTGTGTTCAGGGTAATGTGCAGTGTTAGTTTTCACATACCGTTTTGCTTTTAGGCCAAAAAGTTTAATTTTGGTATCATCTGACGAGAGTACCTTCTTCAACATGTTTTCTGTGTCCCCCACATTGCTTCTCGCAAACTGCAAACAGGACTTCTTATGGCTTTCTTTCAACAATGGCTTTCTTCTTGCCACTCTTCCATAAGGCCAGATTTGTGGAGTGCACGACTAATAGTTGTCCTGTGGACAGATTCTCCCACCTGAGCTGTGGATATCTGCAGCTCCTCCAGAGTTACCATGGGCCTCTTGGCGACTTCTCTGATTAAAGCTCTCCTTGCCCGGCCTGTCAGTTTAAGTGGACTACCATGCCCTGGTAGGTTTGCAGTTGTGCAGCTCTTTCCATTTTCAAATGATGTATTGAACAGTGCTCCTTGAGATGTTCAAAGCTTGGGATTTCTTTTAATAACCTAACCCTGCTTTAAACTTCTCCATAACTTTATCCCTGACCTGTCTGGTGTGTTCCTTGGCTTTCATGATGCTGTTTGTTCATGAAGGTTCTTTAACAAACATCTGAGGGCTTCACAGAACAGCTGTATTTATACTGAGATTAAATTACACACAGGCGGACTCTATTTACTAATTAGGTGACTTCTGAAGGCAATTCGTTCCACTAGATTTTAGTTATGGGTATCAGAGCAAAGGGGACCCGCCACACGTCTCAGATATTTATTTGTAAAAAATTCTGCAAACCATTTTTAATTTTCTTCCACTTGACAATTATGTGCCACTTTGTGTTGGTCTATCAAATAAAATCCCAATAAAATACATTTGTTTTTGGTTGTAACATGACAAAATGTGGAAAATACTCAAGGCACTATATATGAGAATGGTTGTTGCCGCTATGTTTTTATAAACAGGATAACACCCCACTAAACAACTACTCTTTTGAGTCCGACATTCTTTCTGAGTTCTTTAAACTTTGGCTTTGGTAGTGGTTTGTCATAGCGTCCTTTGTCATAGCGTCCTTTGTCATCATATGTTTCACAAGCACAACCACATTTTGTTCAATGAGGTCTTGGATCCAGGGCCGGCGCCAACATAAGGTGGCTTAGGCAGCTGCCTTACGGCGCCTGGCCAGGATGGGGGGGGCGCCAAACCCAGGCATCCCTCACCAAGTGCTTATGCTGGCGCAAGTTTTACCTAGCTATAATAAGCTTCAAAAGAGGGTGGGCTCGGGGCACAGAAAGTGTGCCCCGATCCCACCCAATTGTGTGACCATAGCGAATGAATTTTCGCTATTTTCACACTGCAGTGCCTCCCCGCCAATCACGAGGCAGGTCGTTGAGACCTGTTTCCCAATTGGCCAAAGCGCCAGGCGTTCCTATTGGATGCCTAGGTGCTTTGGCAAAGAAGAGGAAACATGAGGAGTGGACACCTCCGTCCACCCTCTGCACACACCGCCGTCGCTATGGGGGAGACAGGAGGATCCTCTCCACTCCACACACAGTAAGTGCCGGGGGTGTGTGGTGTCAGGTCAGTGCTGCCCCCGGCGGGGGGGTGTGTGTTGGTGGGGGTTAGTGCTGTATACTGCTCTCTGGTGACTGTATACTGCTCTCTGGTGACTCTGTATACTGCTCTCTGGTGGCTCAGTATACTGCTGTCTGGTGACTTTGTATACTGCTCTCTGGTGGCTCTGTATACTGCTCTCTGGTGGCTCTGTATACTGATCTCTGGTGACTGTATACTGCTCTCTGGTGGCTCTGTATAGTGCTCTCTGGTGGCTCTGTATACAGCTCTTTGGTGACTCTGAATACTGCTCTCTGGTGACTCTGTATACTGCTCTCTGGTGGCTCTGTATACTGCTCCCTGGTGACTGTATACTGCTCCCTGGTGACTGTATACTGCTCTCTGGTGACTGTTTACTGCTCTCTGGTGACTCTGTATCATGCCCTCTGGTGGCTCTGTATACTGCTCTCTGGTGGGTCTGTATACTGCTCTCTGGTGGCTCTGTATACTACTCTCTGGTGACTCTTTATACTGCTCTCTGGTGACTGTATACGGCTCTCTGGTGACTGTATACTGCTCTCTGGTGGCTCTGTATACTGCTCTCTGATGACTGTATACTACTCTCTGGTGACTCTGTATACTGCTCTCTGGTGGCTCTGTTGTTTTTTTAACAGAACAACCTATCCTGCAGATGTAGCAGTTAGAGGAAAGAGACAAACCATTTATCACTAACAGGATGCTTAGAATGATCAGCTTTTATTTATGTAAAACCTATATCCCAAACGGAAAAAAACTGTTGCTGTAACCAGTTAAAGTGTTAGCTGGAGTTAATAAATCTAAAAGAGGATTGTACAATCAGATTGTATAGTGTATGGTTAGCCGTAGATGGGTTGCCATATGAGGGTGGGGGATGTATTGTGGAGGGCAAAGAGGGTGGTAGTAGGATGATGGGGGGGGGGGACAAAAATCCTTGCACCGGCCCTGCTTGGATCCGTGATCATTTGAGCTTGTATAACCGTGTAAATTTGCTGTCCCCTCAAAATAATTCAACACGTCATTAATATGTAAACCGCTGGGAACAAAAGTGAGTACACCCTTAAGTGCAAATTGGGGCCAATTAGCCATTTTCCCTCCCCGGTGTCATGTGATTCGTTAGTGTTATAAGGTCTTAGGTGTGAATGGGGAGCATGTGTGTTAAATTTCGTGTTATCGCTCTCACTCTCTCATACTGGTCACTGGAATTTCAACATGGCCCCTCTTTGCAAAGAACTCTCTGGATCTGAAAAAAAGAATTGTTGCTCTACATAAAAGAATTGTTGCTCTACATAAACATTGCCCAGGCTATAAGAAGATTGCCAAGACCCCTAAACTGAGCTGCAGCATGGTGGCCAAGACCATACAGCGGTTTAACAGGACAGGTTCCACTCAGAACAGGCCTCGCCATGGTTGAGCAAAGAGATTGAGTGCATGTGCTCAGCGTCATATCCAGAGGTTATCTTTGGGAAATAGATGTATGAGTGCTGCCATCATTGCTGCAGAGGTTGAAGGTGTGGGAGGTCAACCTGTCAGTGCTCAGACCATAAGCCGCACACTGCATCAAATTGGTCTGCATGGCTGTCATCCCAGAAGGAAGCCTCTTTCTAAAGATGATGCACAAGAAAGCCCGCAAACAGTTTGCTGAAGACAAGCAGACTAAGGATAGTAGGGATTACTGGAACCCCCCTGTGTTCTAATGAGACCAAGATAAACATATTTGGTACAGATGCTGTCAAGCGTGTGTGGTGGCAACCAGGTGAAGAGTACAAAGACAAGTGTGTCTTGCCTACAGTCAAGCATGGTGGTGGGAGTGTCATGGTCTGGGGCTGCATGAGTGCCGCCGGCAATGGGGATCTACACCCATCTTTTCTTTTTTTTTTTTTCAAATTCTTTATTGGTATACATTAATAATGACATTACATCCATCAGTCGAAGACAACCAGATGTACAAAGATAAACAGAATATTAAATTCCACCAAAAATACCAAAAATACCAATATTACGCCCGTAACCTAACCATTTAGGGCGACTGTGAATAACACCAGATCACATAAGTAGAGGTCCGTCCACCACAGACCCCCGGCTAACAGCTACGAGCCATCTGGGGTATGAGCAAACGGCCCTCTCGATTTCCAAAGACTAGTATAATAGAATATAGGGAGAAAGATCAGAGAAACCAAGAGTCAGGAGGAAGTGGAAAGAGGGGAAGAGAGGGGGG
>BLSH010230219.1:1925454-1938333 GCA_018402905.1 Glandirana rugosa
AAAGGGTTTTTTCACTGTTTTTAAAGGTTGAAGTTATTTACAGTGTTAAGGAGAATGATGTATGTCTCCTGATAAAAGGTTTCTCCCCAGTAAACCCCCTATAAACTTGACAGGACCGTAAAACCTCGGAGTTCTTTACTCTATCCGTCAGTTAAATGTCACCCCGTTTTTTCATAAATCAGTCGGTGGTTAACACATTCAAGAGGGTGAATTGGTGAACGGCCGGCGGTTGGCGTCCAACTGCCGCTGTTCCACCAAGCAATAGCGTTTAGCGGCAGTATGCTGCCGCCGGCGCTATTGCTCGTTACGCGCGCGCGCGCGGGGGACCCGCGCACATGCACGCGCCCAGGGGGCGCGCGCGCGCGCATTGCTCGTTATCGCGGCCGCCGTCGTATGACGGCGATTTGCGATAACGAACCACCTTGTCGCCGTCAACCTGCGGTTGGCGGCCGGCAAGTGGTTAAGTGGGAGAACTTACACAATTGGTGGCTGACTAAATACTTTTTTGCCCCACTGTAAATTGACTGCCTATCTCATTTCTTGAGGCTCCAAAATGCCAGGACAGTTCAAATATCCCCCAAATGACCCCTCTTTGGAAAATAGTCCTCTGTATGTAGTAAGAGGAATTGTGACATTTATTGAAGTTGGAAATTTTTGTCACTTTTTTGGGAAAATTAAAAAAATTTATAAAATAAAAAGTTGCCATTTTAACAAGTTATTTCTCGCCATGCTTAGAATTACATCCCAAAACACGTTCTGCTATGCCTTCCAAGTATGGGGATACCAAGTGTGAGAATTTTTCACAGCCTAGATGTATAGAGGGTCCCAAAATCCAAGGAGCACCTTTGGCTTTCAAGGAGCATAAATTACGCATCTAATTTCCTGAATACCCAATGCTTGAGGTGATTGTAGCTATATTAGTGCAATTGTGCCAGAGAAAAATGAGTACTGTCCGTGATCCTTTTTTTATTTGCACTAACATACAATTTTTCAGGACAAGCTTTCGGGGTATCTCCTCTTCTTCAAGGTCCAAGCAGTGCTGATTACAGTAAACTGTTTTTAAATCAGCACTGCTTGGATCTTGAAGAAGGGGAGATACCCAAAAGCTTGTCCTGAAATATTGTATGTTAGTGCAAATAAAAAAAGTATCACAGACAGTACTAAATTTTCTCTGAATACCCAACAATTTTTTGGGGCTCTGGAGCACCAGGACAGTGGAAACACCCACAAAATTACCACATTTTGGAAAGCAAACACTCCAAAGTATTTTCTGAAAGCCATTATGAGTTTTTTAAAAATGTAATTTTTTTGCCATAAGTTTTTGGAAAATGCAGGCAAGAGAATGAAATTTTTTTTTTTTTACTCAAAGTTATCAGTTGATAAGATATTTCTAACACACATCATATGCATACTTAAAATTACATCCAAAAACATATTCTGCTACTTTTCCCGAATATGGTGATATCACATGTATGAGACTTTTTCACAGCCTAGCCATATTGAGGGGCCCAAAGGAAGCACCTTCAGGCACTCTAGGGGTATAAATTACGTATCTAATTATCTGACTGCTTATCATGTTTGAAGGCCTTTAAACACCAGGACAGTAGAAACACCCCAAGGTATTTTTTAAGAGGCATGATGAGCCTATTAAATTTACTTAATTTTATTGCCACAAGTTTTTTGTGGAAAGAAAATTAAAATTCTTTTTTTTTACACAAAGTTGGCAGTTTAATAAAATATTTATTATACATAGCATGGACATACCAAGAATTACACTGCAAAACACATTCTGCTACTTTTATTGTTTATGGCGATACCACATGTGTGAGACTTTTTCACTGTCTGGGCTGACTATGTACCGGACTGTTATGGTCACCTCTATATGAGTGATCAGGGAATATAGTTTAGTGTTGGGTCACCTATAGAATTCTCAGCTCCTATAAGCCAAGCAAGCCTAGCCTAGTACATGACTTCCCCCAGGAATGCCATGTTCACTGACCTGGCATCTTGCAGGAACATAGTCAGCGAGATGTACAGATCGGTCAGTACAGGCCACAGGCAGAGACATGGTCAGCAAACAGGCAACGTATTGGTCCAGGCAGCAGGCAGAAACATGTTAAATAAACATTTTTAAAGTTTTTTCTTACTTTTTTTTTACATATTGTCAAGAGAGCAGTACCTTATCGCTGGCACTTTACTAGACCATGGGGGCCTACTGTGCCCTGTCACACTCTGCACACATGCAGTAGGGAAAAAAACATTATGCTCATTTTTAGGGTCCCAAGTGGGTGTACAGGCCAGGAGCTTTAGGACTTTTTCTTATCCCCAAGAAGAGCGGCAGCCGCATTTGCCGATGCCACCCAATCCATTACAGCTGGTGCCTGGCGGAGTGATATGGCTTGCAGTGCTGCGCCTGCACCCTATAGATTCTGAGGGTGGGTCATTACAGTGCAGGAAAACGGGATGGAGGAGCTGTTGGAATCTGTGGAATGTCTGGAATCTGGAGTGAACTAATTCAGTGCCATAGCGTGGGGGGGGCAGCCAGTACTCTCTTATTATTATTAATAAATTAGTTCCCACATGTGCTTGGACCGATGCCCCACCAGGCCCCATTGTTGTCTGTGGAGAAGATCCTGTGCGTGTGACAAGAAGAGCCAGAGCATGTCTGATCCACTGATGTCACCGGCCCTCCTCCCACAGCCAGTAGAGGGAACAGCCTGAGAATGTGAGTGGAGCTTAGCTCAGTGCAGACGTACTGAGGCATCAGGTTTCTCTGTGTATATGTCTCCCTCAGCCCAGGCCATGGGCTGCCAACTGCAAGAGAGGAGGAAGAGGGGATGGGGAGGAGGGCTGCCAGTGACCTTGGGATCTCAGCTTGTCACACACAGCAGGGATAGAGGGAACAGAGTCTGCTGTTCCTGCACCATATTTCCTGCCTGGCCGGAAAGACACAAGAGAAGGGCTGAGATGCACCTTGTATGGGGGGGGGTGTAGTGATGATCCTTATTGCCCCCATTTTTTACCCCTCCCGGGCCCCTGCTAGACACATGACTGAGTCCTCTTTTTTTGGAAAACAACAGGAACATAGAGAGCAGCAATAACATCATTACCATGTAGTTTCACAAAAAATAACATTACATTACAAAAACACTGTCTCCTAATGACATAACTACTAATCACAGCATGAGAAGGGTTGTTGTACCCCTATGTCTGTTGTGGGAGATTATCTCGGGGGGATCGCTTTTCGGAGGAAAAAATACTCAGAAGGCAGGTCAACTTCTTTAAAATCTGGCGGGTTGCCAGGTTTATTGTAAAAGGTTTGCAGAAAGCAGAAAACAAAACCTCGCCGTCCGGTGCTAAACTTAATAATCACGATTCCTCACTATACGGTGTGGGGCTCGCCCCGACACCCACAAAACATGAGCACAAAGCAAACCTTGTTTTTCAGTCCAAAATAGCACACAGAGCTCTCTCAGCTTTCCTCCACTGAGATCCAGGATATTGCTGTCCTCTGTTCTCTTCCTACTAATTAAATGCAGGTGGATATGGCTTTGGGTGGAGCAGAAAGTCCTGGAAAAACCCAGGTCAGACCCTCTCTAGTTGCCTCCAAGTGATCACATGAATGGTGACATGTATCACCTGGCCATTATGGCGCCTCGCATAACGTTACACTGTATAAAAGCATGCTTGCAGGCTTTAACAGCAGTGTAAGTTCATACATAATAATAAGATTGTGATCTGGTGCCTATAGTGATATGCCTCCATCCCAATACATATTATACACAGAACAGAAATATTTGTCCACGGGACTTTAAATGAGGTACAATACATAAATAATAAATTATCAGTTTATTAAACAAGAATTTGACATATACATTTAAAAGTTAGTTAACCGGTTCCTGACTGGCTTGCATACATTTACTGCTGCAGAGTGGCGCTGTAGCACGAATAACCATTTATAAATGGCGGCTCGCTCGTGTGTGGCTAGCGGGAGCGGCAGCAGTGTGGCCGCAGGTCCGGTGGACTCAATGTCCGCCGGCTACCCGCGGTGACCTGGCAGAGAAGAAAAACGGGGAACCGCCGATGTAAACATGGCGGTTCCCTGCTCTGTCAGGCGGCATGTGAGAGATCCACTGATCCCTGTCACTGGGATCAGTTAGATCTCTTATGTCCCTGGCAGCCCAGCCCCCTCACAGTTAGAACACGCCTAGGGAACACAGTTAACCCCTAGATCGCCCCCTGCAGGTTAACCCCTTCACTGTCAATGACAATTTCACAATAATCAGTGTATATTTAAATTACTGATCACTGTATAAATGTCATTGTTCCCAAAAAAGTGTAAAAAATGTCCGACATGTCCGCTGGAATATCAGTCCCAATAAAATTACTAGTAAAAAAAAAAATGGTAAAATATATATCGGCCAAAACTGATGCATACATTTTTTTTATATATATATTTTTTGGGGGTATGTATTATAGCAAAAAGTAAAAAATATATTTTTTTTCAAAATTGTTGCTCTTTTTTTGTTTATAGCGGTGATCAGAAGTGACGCAGAGGTGATCAAATACCATCAAAAGAAAGCTCTATTTGTGGGAAAAAAAGATGCAAATTTTGTTTGGGTACAACGTTGCACGACCGTGCAATTGTCAGTTAAAGCGACGCAGTGGCGAATCACAAAAAGTGCTCTGTTCCTAATGTGGGAAATCCTTCCGGTCCTTAACCACCTCCCACCCGGCCACTGTATATATACGGCCGGATGGGAGCTTCCCCGTTCTGACAGGACGTGCATATACGTCCTGCAGAACGGGAGCTCGCAGCGCGGCCACGTGGCGCGCTGCGGCTGGATCCTGTGATCATTATGATCACAGGATCCAGCTGAGCAGAGATCGGGATATGGGCGCTGTGATTGGCCCTCCCGATCATGTGATATCTGTGTCCAATCACAGCCGTCACATTGTAAACAGAGACGAACGTCTCTGTGACAGTTCTCCCCCCGCCGAGCTCAGTGCGGGGGAAGGGGGTAAGCTGCAGCTATGTGACAGCTCTCTGCATGATGATGATTTCATGCAGAAATCTCTCACAGATCGCCCCCCAGACAGTGCACCGAAAAAAATTATAAAAATTTCATATGGGTACAGTGTTTCATGACCGCGCAATTGTCATTCAAACTGCAACAGCGCTGAAAGCTGAAAGTGGTTAATAAAAAATAATACCTCCAAATGGCGGTAGCAGTATAAGTTCACTAATCCATAGCAGATGCATCTTTTATTTTGCTAAAGTAAGATCAGAATTCAGATTGCTATAAGTTACTGCCATTTGGCTCATTGTCTCGGGCCTTAGTGAACAATGTATATTTTTAGTAATATAAGGCCTCATGCACACAGGATGTATTTTGACTGTTTTACAGCAGCTGTTTTTAGCTGCAGACATTTTTTTCTACAGTCAATAAACTCTCTATCATGTTATCCTATGTGTTCATGCACACACAGGCTGTTATCAACTGTTGTTGAAGTGAAGTGAAGTTTTTGAACTGTAAAAAAAAACCCCAAGATCAGTGGGTTCTGAGAGACATTTTCAGCTGTAAAAACTATCAAAAACGTGGCTAATGTTTTTGATCAACTGAGGACAAAAAAAAAAAAAGCTGGCCCTTTAAAAATGCAAAAAAAAAAAAAAAAAGTGCAAAAACGCTGGTAATTTAACGCTAATAAAAGCTGAAAAAAAATCACTAATAAGCTACAGACGCTTTTAGGAGGTTTTTTTAACATCCTGTGTGCATGAGGCCTAAAAGGTTTCTATCTCTCCACCAGAGCAGGGAGATAGAACCTTTATTATATAACTCAAGACAAGAGGGTTAAGAGGGCCCTGTTTATAACAGCTTAAAATCTAGAGGGAGGAGCAAAATTTGTGGTAGAATGAAGGGGGATAGCCTGTGTAAAAGTAGGCAAAATGAGAAGAGAGTTGCAGTAGTTGAGGCGAGATAACATGGGACTGAATTAGTAGCTTTTTGGTATCATTTATTAATAAGGGGCACATTTTTGTAAGTGTTAGACTCCATGATGGCACCTGGCATGAGTGGAGGGACTGTTATTTGTGGCATGGATCTTGTTGGAAAAGGCATTGGAGGGGACATGAGGATGGGGATGGGTATTATAAGCTTGGTTTTGAAAGGATTACATTTGTGGAAGTTGTGACATCCATATGTTTGTCAGTTAGTAATTAAGCGCAGTGCAATGAGACAGGAAGAGGTGAGCTGAGGAGTAGAGACAGATTTGCATGTTGTCAGCATAGAGATGGTATTGGAAGGTGTGGGAGGTTATCAAATGACCCAGGGAGGATGTGTAGATAGGAAATAGAAGGGGTTTGAGTACACAGCCTTGGGGGATTCCTGCGGAAAAAGAAAAAGGAGAGGAGGAGAGTTGTAGGTGGCACTGAAGGCGTGCTAAGATAGGTAGGAGGAGAACCAGGAAAGAGTCTTGGAGGCCAAAGGAGTGGAGTTTTATGAGGAAGAGTGGATGGTCAGCTGTATTGAAAGCAATTAAAAGGTCTAAGAATAGGAGTACGGAGTACTGGCTATTGATTTTAGCAGTCGTTACTGAGTTTTAGAAGAACAGTTTCTGTGGACTGTTGTGGATGAAAACCAGACTATAAGAGATTGTGAAGGTTGTTAGCATTGGGGTGATATCTCAGATCCTTGTAGACTAGGTGTCCTAGAAGTTTGGAGTGAACTGGGGACAAGAAAATGGGCCTTAAGTTGTGCAGAAGGGTGGTGTCTAGTGAGTGCTTTTTCAGTATGGGGTAACCAGTGTATGTTTTAGTTGGATGGGGAAGATGCCATGAGAAGGAGAGATTGAAAAAGCTGTAAGTTAAAGAGTGCAGAAAGGGCAACAGGATGACCAAAGCGATTTAGAGAAAACCAGGTTCGGGGGCAGGTGGTTAATTGGGCATTAGATAAAAGTGTAGCAACCTCCTCAATGGTAATTCAGTCAAAAGAGGAAAGTATTGCATGTGGCAATAGATATTGTATGTTAGGTGGGAAGGATATCTTGGCAGTGACAATCTCATCAAGAATTGCACCAACCTTGTTTATGAAATGATTGGCAACCTCCTAAGCAGTGCCAGTGAATGAGCTTGTAAGTGGAGGCAGTGGGAGATGATGTAAAGCGTTAAAGGTAGAAAAGAGTTGACAAGGACTGGAGTTATATAGGGACAGATTTACAGTATATAGGTGAAGGCTACAGGCCTTTCATTTTGTGCCCCAGTTGCTCAAGAGCACTGCTCTGTCTTTTGAGACTTCTGTGTCATCTGTAGAAAAACAGAAAGTGTGGCGCCACACTTTCTGTTTTTCTACCTGTATAGCATTTTTGGTCGTATGCAGTGTGTGCATCTCATCCGTCCATTTGCGCATAAGATTTTTGTATCCAAGATCTGTTTGCCAAGGTTTAGCAATTGATGTCAGTGTGTAGTGAGGGGTGCAAATATGTCCAGAGACTTTGAGAGGTAGCCAGGTTGTTAGCATTAACAGGGATGTTGAAGTCTCCAAAAATGAAAGTGGGTATTTCAGAGGAGAGCAGCCAGACAGAGAAGTTGTCAAGGAAGTGTGACACTGGTGCTGGAGTCTGATAAATTAGTGCAATCATCAGACACTGGATAAATCAGGTGTATAAAGAACTTGAAAAGTGATTTGTGGTAATAGAAAAATTCAGATTCCACCTTATTTTAGTCCACTGGGTCTGGGTGAGGAAATCCAGTGAAGGTCAGTATGGGAAAGGGCAGCTGAAAAGGGAGAATCAGATTGCTGAAGACAGTATTTTTTTTTATTCGCTTTCCCCCCCTTACATTATACTAGATGGTTTGCTTACACTATACTGTTTTCCCAACAGGCCGGTAATTGATTAGTTACATTTTAGCTCTTTGATGAGTTTGTCTAGATGACTTCCAGTCTGTTTCCCTCTCCCCTCTCTCCTCCAACCAGACCATTCGATGTCTGTGATTGTCTTACGTTGCATAACTACTCGTTTTGTAACCTGCATACTTGTGATTGAATGCAGGAAATGAAAATGTATGTCATTACTTTGTGTTATATTTAACTGAAATGCCAACAGGAATTGCCAGTTAGTACTGCCCACAACAACTGAGTTTTTCTGATGGATAAGGATTGATGAATAGAAAATGTGTGAATCGTATTCTCTTTCACCTTAAAGCGGAGTTCCAGCCCCTAAAAAATATTAAAGTCAGCAGCTACAAATAAAGGGATCCTGCAATGTCGGCCCCCCAAAGCCGATTCGTCCGACTGCTGGTTTCCTACTGTGCATACGCGAGTCAGGCTGTGCTTTCTGAATGGTCCCGTTGTCTTCTGGGACCCACACACAGGTCCCAGAAGGCAGTGGGGGGCGGCTGATGCGAACACAGAAATGACGTACCTCACCGCAGCAGGGTGGGATGGAAATCAAGCAGGAAAACATCATAAAAGGTACAAAGCAACTAAAAAAAAAAACCATATCCAAAAAAGGAGGAAAAAACTAGCCATTTTAGCAGCTACTGCAACTCATTACACTACAGTCTGTACTCTGGTCAGTTATTGGGCCCATGTGTAAATGTCATTACACAACAGTCTGTACTCTGGTCAGTTATTGGGCCCATGTGTAAATGTCATTACACAACAGTCTGTACTCTGGTCAGTTATTGGACCCATGTGTAAATGTCATTACACAACAGTCTGTACTCTGGTCAGTTATTGGGCCCATGTGTAAATATCATTACACAACAGTCTGTACTCTGGTCAGTTATTGGGCCCATGTGTAAATGTCATTACACAACAGTCTGTACTTTGGTCAGTTATTGGGCCCATGTGTAAATGTCATTACACAACAGTCTGTACTCTGGTCAGTTATTGGACCCATGTGTAAATGTCATTACACAACAGTCTGTGCTCTGATCAGTTATTGGGCCCATGTGTAAATGTCATTACTCAACAGTCTGTGCTCTGATCAGTTATTGGCCCCAAGTTGAGACAGTATTTATTTAAACAATTTCTGAGGTTTTTGTAGGTAATACTATTAACAGGGTTGATCTTTTCACTGCCCTTTGTTGAATTATAAATTTTTTTTTTATTTTTTTTTATTTTAGCCTGTGTGTTTCAATGTAATGTTTCTTTTTGCCTTTATTGTATCTGGTATCACAGAGCATTATCGGTTTTCTATAGAGTGACTGCAGCAGAAGTTGTTTTACTTTAGTCATTCTCCCTCTCATTAAAAACCTACATAGAGCTCTACACTGAAGATTATGAGAAAGGGAAATAATGACTCTAACTCATGTAGAATGTTCTGAGCTTGAACTATTGAACTCTGTAAACAACAGGTTTTTTTTCAGCAAAGCAGACTGCATTCACAATTGAGCATAGCTTATTCAGGTGATTTTAAAAGCTTTTTTGGACTTTTTCTGAACTTTTTTTTCTACATGTTTTGGGATCTTTGAGGCAGGATCACACATTTATGGCCTTATAGACATTTATTGTGCCTGAAAAAACACATGTAGGACACATTTATGTAAGTTTTTTCAGGCACTAATATTGAAGTCTAGAGGACCAAAAATGCCTGAATCTGCCTGAAAACAAGCTACTGTACTTCTTTTCAGTGACAGGCACCTGAGAGCACAGGTGTGAAAATGCACTATTTTAAACCTTGCATTTTTTAAAATGCAGTGTTTCTTAGCTTCGAGCTACAAAATGATCAGGTATTAATGGAGCCTTAAAGCTCAGCGCTCAACATTAAAAAGAAACACCGATCATCACTTGTAAGTAGTTAAACTGACCTCATACATAAAAATAGCCCCCCCCCCCCCAAGCTGTCTGCACATCTTCATAGCATCTTCAAAGCTCCAAGAAATTCAGATTTTAGAGTGTTCTATTATGCCAATATGGACTTTTGACTAGGGGGTCAAGAGTTGCCCTGTCCTTTACGATGAAGATGGCTTAGCTGTTTACACCTGATGACATGGATACTTGAAGCTTAAAAATTCATTAACACATGTTTGCCCATACAGTGATTATGAATATAATGATATTATATGCAGTATATAACATAGCGCACAACATTTACTGTGAATAAGCATGAAGTATGTAACCTGCTGCACAGTATACAGAATACAGGAAGGTGTACATAGAGATGACCCCACAATTACCCAAATACGCTTATACACCCAACCATGCACCCCTATACACTCAGCACATGGACCCATCACATCTTGTACGCATGTAGAGTTGTATTAGTGGATCAGCAAACTTTTACCTCCACACCTCCTCAGGCTGTAGATCTGCACAGTCTGGCCAGCAGCTTTCATTTTCTCCACACTTTTCTATAGTTTTGCCCACTTCCTACACATCACTTTCCTACCTCTCCCAGCTGGTCCTGTTTATAGTGAACACTGCTGTGTGAATAGGTGTACGTGTGTATATGTTTGAATCAACTCCTGGATTTTTGTCCTTAATATAATTATACCAAATTAAACTCTAACTGACATGAGCACAATAGTATTGCAGATCACTTGGATGAGGACCTCTTTGGTAGCCCGAAGTCCCTTACTTTTGCTCTGTTCCAGAGCTTCAGCTTCTGTCATTGTGCTTCTTTCACACGGGTGGTTGTTCTGCCACTTGTAAATGCATGTTTTATTTTTAAAATTCAAACACTCCTGGCACAGTGATCATCTGTGGTTGTGCGTTGCGTTTATCTGTGGTTACATGCATCTGAACTGTGGTTTAAATTTTACCATTGCCATTACAACTGTTTGCTTTTTTTGTCCTTTGACTACCTGTAGTGCATTTTTGCCCTCCCATTTCTTGTGTCTTTGTTCACTGAAAGGACTTTGACCTTTGAAGTGTGAACATTGAAAATGGATTACAGAAGCAATTAGATTGCTGTAATCTTTTTGCTGCTGATGAGAAGGAGCAGAATGACAGAACTGATTCAGTGGCAGAGATGTCACCTCTACTGGGTACATCCCTTGGCCTCCCAGCGTCCATCTATTGGCTACTTTGTCCTCATGTTTGGGGAAATGCGTAGTCACCCAGACAAGTTCTACAGTTTTACCAGGATGTTGGTGGCAACCAGTTATTACACTTTGCAGAAGGACGTGTGAAACAAATGCATACCAACATGTGATGAAGCATTAAGGCGGAAGAAAGGCTGTTACATGATGGTAAAACTGTATATATGATGGATGTCTCGCGTGTTTGTTTTCTAGGAATCATTTACCTCATTCCCACTACAACCCTACCCCCAACCTCACCCCCTCTCGCTGGGCTATGTCCTTTTCTAAAGCTTAGTATACAAACATTCCAGGTTTATTTTTCTCACCTACACAATTTCTTGGTATGAATAAATTGTGATCCAGTGGACACCCTTGTCTACTTGTTCTGGACTCTCTGATGGGCAGCCAATACAAATTGTACACATCATGCATGCTGTAATGTGTACACCCCTCAAAGTACCCCTCTAGATGTAAGCTTAACAAAAAAGAATAGGGAAACGGCTTTGTATGCTTCAGGTAAATAGGCAACAGAAATGGGTGGAACAAGTGTTTGATAATATTCTTTTTTTCTTTTTTGGTAATGTCTTAATTTTTTAGTTTTTATATCAATTTTGTTCAAGTGGTTCCCGACCAGCTTGTAAACATTTACTGCTGTAGAGTGGCGCTGTTTCGCAAATTGACGTCTATAAATGGCGGCTCGCGCATGCACGGACCCGACTTCCGCGATTGCTGGCCAAAGCTGTCCCCACGCTGTCAGGCAGCACGACAGAGATGTACTGATCCCTGTCACTGGGATCAGTTAGATCTCTCATGCTCCTAACAGCCCAGCCCCCTCACAGTTAGAACATGCCCAGGGAACACAGTTAACCCCTTCACTGCCAATGACATTTATACAGTATCGCTCTATAAATGTCATTGGTCCCAAAAAAGTGCCAAAAATGTCCGATATGTCCGCCCCAATATCGCAGTCCCGATAAAAATCGCAGATCGCCGCCATTACCAGTAAAAAAAAAAAATTTGTAAAAATGCCAGAAATTAATTCTCATGGTTTATAAAAGCGGCAACTTTTGCCCAAACCAGTCAATAAACGCAGATTGCTATTTTTTTTTACCAAAAATATGAGGAAGAATATAAATCGGCCAAAACCGATAAATAAATTTGTTTAGATTTGTATTTTAGCAAAAAGTAAGAAATATATATATTTTTTTTGCTAAATTGTCACTCCTTTTTTTTTATAGCGGCAATCAGAAATTACACAGAGGTGATCAAATACCACCAAAAAAAAGCTCTATTTGTGGGGAAAAAAAGGACACAAATTTTGTTTGGGTACAACATCGCACGACCGCGCAATTGTCAGTTAAAGCGGCACAGTGCTGAATCACAAAAAGTACTCTGGTCCTACAGTGGGAAATCCTTCTGGGACTGAAGTGGTTAATGCCAGTCAAATTTATATTGTAGATACCTTGCCCCTGGTGCAAGTTTTGCCTCCTTACATCATAATTTTTTAATGGTAATCTATAGTGTGAACTATTGTGCATGAAACCTGTCTAGCACTGTGGGAAGAGCTGAAAAAATCAGTTATGCCACAGCCAAGAGCCAGTTTGTGGGAAGAAATAGCAGATGAGTTTTGGGTGAAAACTAACTTTCCAAATTTCCCTCGAACATTAGATAGGATACATGTGCGTCTAAGCAAGCCACCCAACTCAGGATCCTGCTATTTCAACTATAAGGCCTCATACACACGGATGTTTTTTGACGCCACGTTTGTTGGCATTTTTTGCAGCTCTCCATGTTATTCAATGGCCTCATTAAAAACGCCAACATTTTTTTGAGCTGTAGAGGGCGTCGGCGTT
>BLSH010230219.1:1957443-2007698 GCA_018402905.1 Glandirana rugosa
TTGGGAAAATAAATCACTACCTACGAAAGTAACGGTAAGTCTCTCGAAGTTTTTGTACCCAGTTTAAGGTGTAAGACTTCGTTCACATTCCGGATTTTCGAACGTCAAGTGTGACGAAAATATGTTCGCAACAGTGAGTTTCAAGAAATATGTAGACTTTAGAAGTGTGTAAATGGAAAGAAGACTAATAATCGTCAGTACACTGGTAATATGATACCATTAGTCTCTAGGGGGAAGGACTCTTTACTGTAGTCATATGAATGTTGATCTCAACTCGCTTGTGGACCTTCAAGCCCAAGACGACCAGGCAGGCTTGAAGCCCTGTTTCGTGCGATCGTTCGGGTTCCGTCCGGACCCGGACCCGGACTTTGTCCCGAAGTTCGGACGGACCAGCAGAACCCGAACTTCCAGGTGTTCGCTCAACTCTAGTTGTAAGTATACTGATGTCATTTCTCAGGAAGGGGGATCTCTGATTACCATAGTATAATGGTCACATGACTGCTAATAATCAGAAGAAAGGTAAATGTGTGAAGATTTCAGATGTATAAAGAACTTTGAGTGACAACGCTTGTATAAAAGCAGTGTGAACTGCAAGCTTTTAGGCCTTACACTTGCTTCAGAATGTGGAATTTGACCCATGTTTTTGAAGCTCTCTGAATGGCAATGAAAGCATCCATCACTAAATAAAAGGGTTACCTTAGGCTCCGTTCACACAGGGACGACTTGCGCTCCGACTTGAGTCACCTCAAGTCACCCAAGTCGCTTGACATGTCAAATTCCATTGAAATGAATGAAAGCCATCTTAATGTACGCTACTGAGTCGCTCTGACATCAAAAAAAGGTTCCTGTGCGACTCCAAGGCGACTTCTATCCGACTTGTGCCCATAGAAGTCAATGGAAGTCGCCTTCAAGTTGGATCCCCATCTTAATGCAAGCGACTTTACAGTGAAAAAGAATAGAATTTTATTTGGGGCAACCCCTACCTCCCTGTGTTGTAAGTCACCTGAAGTAGCGCTGCAATTGCCTAGCAAAGTTGCACCGAAGTCGGATCGCCCCTTTGTGAACCAAGCCTTACAGTGCTTTACACACTGTTCTGTTTTGCCACCTGGATACACTAAAGCCTCGTACACGCGGGACGATGATCGTACATACGATCATCGCAAATCGTATGTTGCACAATGTAACTTGCATACTGACTGCACTACACGATCGTATGAGCACAGAAAGAACGTTAAGGTGCATGTAATTAGCATCCGCCGTTCCTGACTTCTGAGCATGCGTGTTTTGCACAATACAACTTGTTGTACCAACTGCTCTGTACACACGATACAACGGTCGTATGAGCGCTTGTTGGTACGACCAAGTTTTCTAGTCTGCTCATACAACTCCCTTGTACGACCGTCGTATGTTCGGCTGTTCTAATCGCGCATAAGAACGATCGATATCGCATACAACGGTCATTAGTATGACCTGTTGTATACGATCGTCGTCCCGTGTGTACGAGGCTTAAGTCAGCCCTCAAAATTTCCACCCGCCTGTTCACATTAGGCAAGTGGAAATAAACTGCGGTCGAGTTTGGAGCCGCATTGGAGAGGGAAGGGGGATGGGTACTGCCCAGGGCCGTCTTAATGAGTGGGCCCCAGCTGCATGTGGGCCCCTGCACTTTCTCTGTCTCCTTGCATCTTGGCCAAGTGGATTCAGTCACGGGGAAGCTGCCTGTTAGACTCCCCTGTCATCCAAGTTCGACTGTCCATTAGGGGATTGCCACTATGCTGTCTTATACTACCCAAACCTGCCACTATACTATCCAAACCAGCCATCATACTGCCCATACCTGCCACTATACCACCCTATATTACCCAAACCTGCCACTATACCACCCTATACTACTCAAACCTGCCACTATACTGCCCTATATTACCCAAACCTGCCACTATACCGCCCTATACTACCCAAATCTGCCACTATACCGCCCTTCACTATTCAAACCTACCACTACACCACCCTATGCTACCCAAATCTGCAACTTTACCACCCTATACCCAAAACTGCCACTGTACTACCCAAACCTGCCAAACAGTGCCAATAGTAGCCAATCATATTTTATCCTTATTTTATTTATCACAGTCAGATCAATGAAATATTATTTATGTTAATATCCTTAACCACTTCAGCCCCAGAAGGATTTACCCCCTTCCTGACCAAAGCACTTTTTGCAATACGGCACAGCGTCGCTTTAACTGACAATTGCGCGGTCGTGCGACATTGTACCCAAATGAAATTGATTTCCTTTTTTTCACACAAATAGAGCTTTCTTTTTCCCCTCAAAATAACTCAATGCACAGCCATTAATGTCTAAACCGCTGGCAACAAAGTGAGTACACCCCTGAGTGAAAATGTCCATATTGGGCCCAAAGTGTTAATATTTTGTGTGTCCACCATTATTTTCCAGCACTGCCTTAACTCTCTTGAGCATGGAGTTCACCAGAGCTTTACAGATTGCCACTGGAGTCCTCTTCCGCTCCTCCATGAATACATCACGGAGCTGGTGGATGTTAGAGACCTTGTGCTCCTCCACCTTCCGTTTGAGGATGCCCCACAGATAGTCAATAAGGTTTAGGTCTGGAGACATGCTTGGCCAATCCATCACCTTTACCCTCAGCTTCTTTAGCAAGGCAGTGGTCATCTTTGAGGTGTGTTTGGGGTCGTTATGTTGGAATACTGCCCTGCGGCCCAGTCTCCAAAGGGAGCGGATCATGCTCTGCTTCAGTATGTCACAGTACATGTTGGCATTCATGGTTCCCTCCATGAACTGTAGCTCCCCAGTGCCGGCAGCACTCATGCAGCCCCAGACCATGACACTCCCACCACCATGCTTGACTGTAGGCAAGACATACTTGTCTTTGTACTCCTCACCTGGTTGCTGCCACACACTCGTGACACAATCTGAACCAAATAAGTTTATCTTGGTCTCATCAGACCACAGGACATGGTTCCAGTAATCCATGTCCTTAGTCTGCTTGTCTTCAGCAGACTTTCTTGTGCATCATCTTTAGAAGAGGCTTCCTATTGGGACGACAGCCATGCAGACAAATTTGATGCAGTGTGTGGCGTATGGTCTGAGCACTGACAGGCTGTCCCCCCACCCTTTCAACCTCTGCAGCAATGCTGGCTGCACTCATAAGTCTATTTCCCACATACAACCTCTGCATATGATGCTGAGCGCGTGCACTCAATTCTTTGGTCGACCATAGCATGGTGTGTTCTTAGTGGAGCCTGTCCTGTTAAATCGCTGTATGGTCTTGGCCACTGTGCTGCAACTCAGGTTTTAGGGTCTTGGTAATCTTCTTATAGCCTAGGCCATCTTTATGTAGAGCAACAATTCTTTTTTTTAGATCCTCAGAGAGTTCTTTGCCATGAGGTGCCATATTGAACTTCCAGTGACCAGTATGAGAGAGTGAGAGCAATAACACCAAATTTAACACACCTGCTCCCCATTCCCACCTGAGATCTTGTAACACTAACGAGTCACATGACACCAGGGAAGGAAAATGGCAAACTGGGCCCAATTTGGACATTTTCACTTAGGGGTGTACTCACTTTTGTTGCCAGCGGTTTAGACATTAATGGCTGTGTGTTGAGTTAGTTTGAGGGGACAGCAAATTTACATTGTTATACAAGCTTTACACTCACTACTTTACATTGTAGCAAAGTGTCATTTCTTCAGTGTTGTCACATGAAAAGATATAATAAAATATTTACACAAATGTGAGGGGTGTACTTACTTTTGTGAGATACTGTAAATAATCACCTGTTATCATAGTACAGCTAAACATATAGAAAAACAAATTCATGTGGTGTGTCAAAGTATAGTAGTGGCTGTTTTTACTTACAGCAAACAATGTACAATACATAAAGTGACATCCACGTGGATTGATGGAAGATCCCAAAATTGGATAGGGCTGGAGTGCATAAACCTCCTCACTGAGTGGGCAGATGGGTGCCCCGATGGGGCCACCATGCATCCACAAGAAACATCCACAGACAACAGACCGCATCAGCAGTACAGATAGTAGTGTCTAAAATTGAATATGGTAGTATCTACTAAATATATTATATTGAGTAATAAAAAAAGTAAATAGTTAAGGACTATAGACTATAGATTGCCATAGAGCAGTCACCACTTAAAAATGGCGATAGCCAAAGAGGATTCCCTAGATTGGTGCCTCAGATGGACGGAATTTAGTGTTGGCTCGAGCACTGTGGACACAGGAATGTTTTTACACTGGTCACTACCTGCAGGTAAATTGTTGAATACAGGGAATCCTCTTTAGCTATCGCCCTTTTTTAGTGGTGACTCCTCTATGGCAATCTATAGTATATAGTGCTTAACTATTGACTCTTTTTATTAATCAATATACTATATTTAGTAATCACTACCATATTGAATTTGAAGTGTTTCTATATGTTTAGCTGTACTATGATAACATCTGCATTCTTGAAGGAAAAATTACCCAGCAATAGAAGGAATAACAATTCCGAAACATGTTGGGACGTATCAAAGAAACCTATGCGTGAGTGACCACAGTATATCTCTGGCAGTAGCTGGGTATACTTCATAATATTGGGTATAGGTCATATGATGATCTTTGAATAGTGCACATTATTATTATTTGTATATTGTTTTATGTGCTTTACTTTTTATTAGGGCCTGTGTATGCCCTCTTTTTTATGACTGTATTAATAAAAGTGGTGTTAACGCTTTTTAAGGAAACCTACCTTTCACACAATTGTCTTCCTTAAAAGTCCATGGGGTTACCTTACATTGCACTTGGTACATATTTCTCTAAATAAGTCAAACATCAGTTTTGGGTAAATTGACCACATGTCTGATGTAAGGGAAAATAGATTGGCCTACCTTTATCAATTATTTTAAATTAGAATTGTCTATGTTGCACCACAGTAACTATTCAGTTTCAAAACCTGTATGAGGGCATCGCAAATCTCCCGGCGACAGTTCACACTGCCATATGCGAACTGCGGGGAGTGTCACTACAAAGCTAATGAAGCCCCCAAATCAGTTTGCATAACTCGGACAGGAATCGGATCGAATGGTGTGAACACCCATGCGATCTGATTCTGCTGCAGACAAAGGGTCCTGTGCGAGTTTGCTCCGATTGCGATGCAAATTCAGCCATACCATCTCTATGGCTGAATTTGCATCGCACAGAGATCGCATGTGATTCTCACTGCAGTGCGAACTGGCCCTGACCATTAAGTAATACAAGTTTGAACTGGATTTGAAAATAGAAAAATATTTATTTTAGCTACTTTTATATACAAAGTCTGGTGGTTATGGGAAAAGGAGAATTTCATTAGCTGGTAGATAGAATAAAAGTGGTCCTTTTTTAAAGAAGTATAGCCAAAGCTTGCTTGGCTGTACTTTTATGGATTACAGGAGTGCAATTCGTTTAGCACTCTTGTGACCCATTTTCAGCAGAGAGCGGACTGAAGTCTGCTCTCTGCTGACGTCACCAATATCAATCCAGGCACCGCGACATCCCGACCATGGAGTTTGGATCCGCCAGGAGTCTGGACTGACACCTGTGTCAGCCGCTCAGTGAGCGAGGAGGGGGAAGAGCAGAGAGCTGTGACTGACATTCTACAGCTCTCTGCTCACGAATATATATATACACACATATATATATACACACAATATATATTATGTTAGAACTGCACGATTAATAGTTACAGGATCAAGATCGCAATTCAACCCCCCTCACGATCTTAAAACAGCATTTCCTCGATTCAGTGCAGAGCCGTTCTCTGCTCATAGCTGACAGCTGTCAAAAAAAAGAAAAAAAAACAGGCAGCCTGCCAAGTTTATCACAACATCGCTTAGGCAGAGATAAATAGAAACATTGTAACATTTAGTTCTTTTAGATCAAAGGAATAAGCTTCAGTCTGTAAATGAGGGCAGTTTAACCACTTAAAGACTAAACCTTTTTCTGACACTTGTTGCTTACAAGTTAGCTACTTCAGCTCCAGAAGGTTTTACCCCCTTAATGACCAGGCCATTTTTTGTGATACGGCACTTCGTTACTTTAGCTGACAATAAAAATGATGTCCTTTTTTCCCCACAAATAGAACTTTCTTTTGGTGGTATTTGATCACTTTGAAAAAAAAAAACAATATTTTTTATTTTCTGCTATAAAACATATTCAATAAAAACATTTTAAAAATCTAATGTCTTCATCTATCCAGGCCAATATTTATTCTGCTACATATTTTTGGTAAAAAAAAAAAAAAAAAAACCCCAATAAGCTCATATTGATTGCTTTGTGCAAAAGGTATAGCATCTACAAAATAGAGGATAGATTTATGGCATTGTTTTTATTTATTTCTTTTTTTACTTGTAATAGCGGCGATCAGTGATTTTTAGAGGGACTGCGACATTGTGGCGGACAGATCGGACACCTAACTGATATTTTTTTCCTTTAGATATGTCTATTCCTTTCTTATATGAAGGATATTGTAGGTGGAATGCTGGTATAAAAGAATGCTAAGGATGATATCTGTACAGTATACTCTGCATAGGGAGTTTTTATCAGAAAATAAAAGGTCATTTGAGCTGGTTAACCCTTTGATCATCTCAGTACAGCTTTGAAAATGACAACTAGAGAATGGAAAATGTGAGAAAGTTGAGGTTATATTTTAAAAAATCCCTGGACATAGTAGATTAATAAAGTGTCTTAAACATTCTCATTTTTTAAAGTCAGATAATTGTAGAAAATATTTTTTTTACACTGCTCTGGAGATTTTTGAAAAACATTCCCCCCTGGGTGATCTATGTACATTGCACAGATTTGAACAAGTGTTGTTGCATATTCCTACCTTTTGATATTCTGAAGAAATAGCTATTTGTCTGTGTCCATGTGCTGAGTAAATCTGTACGAGAGTGCTTTTATAATTGTCAGTCAGCTCCTGCACCCGCAGGGTTCTAATGAGGAATGTTTCAGGGTCTGCATCCCTTTAGACATGAATTCCCTTTGAAAATAACCAAAAATGATATTTTTGTTGCAGGGGATGCTCAAATTCTGATTTGCATCTTAGTGCAGATATCTGGGAAAATCAGTAAGCCAATCACACAAGCAGGAAATGACATACCCGGGGGGTGTTTTGTATACCATTTGTGTACAGACCACCTCCAGGTAGCCATTTCACATTGAATTTTTCAGAAATTTACACTGCAGATTGAAAAGGAAAGGTCATTTTTAATAACATTCAATTTCAATATGACTTCTGTTGCAATTGTATATGCTATATAATTTTGTTAATTTGCTATTTTTTTCCCCACAAAAGTGTAGTTAGGCTTTAACTTCTTGTCCCATCCAAAATGTCCACTCCTACTGTATTGTTAGTCCCTCCTGTCGATTTAAAATATATGGTATAGCTTTATCTGCAGCTACTATAGGATTTTGAAACATGCGAGGCATCTAAATTTTGAATTTTGTGCCAGGACCATGCATTCTATTTTATTAGTCCGGCATTCTGCTCAGATTTCACCCAGGGGTTACTTTTGTGTCAAAATGACAAATTTAGATGTATTAATCAGCTTGCTGAAAGATTAGTGTTTGAAAAGGTATTTATACCTTAAATACACTCCATAAAGTGAATTCCTGCTGTGCAGTTTGAGCTAGGATTTTATGTGAACCTCCATATTCTGACTGTTTTGAGATAAAATAAACCATTTCCTGATTTACAACCTTTGCAAAATATCAATTTCTGTCGTATGGAGGCAAGTGATTTGAACCAGAACAAAACAGAAATAAACATTAAACAATTATTGGAATTTAGGTTTATTTAAAAAAACAGCAGGGTCGAGGGAACAGGCCACCCATTAGCGAGAAAGAGCTATTGGACTTTTTAACAACCTGCTGTTTCCTGGCTCAGAATCCAATGTGGACGCTACGAGGGGTGTCAGGCCCGGATGCTATCGATTACAGATGATGCAGCAACAGTGCAATTATATCTCAGTTTGTGTTTGCAGTGATCGGAGTACAGGCTTTTCTCTGGCTGTACAGCAATGACTTTGCTAATTGCGAAGCTTTTATGCACAAATTTATCTATTTTGTGCAGCAGAGCAACATTTGTCACACTTGCTTACAACTTTTATCCAAATTTAAAAATAAGTTATTCTCAGTTTTTACTATAGGTTCAAAGTATCATAGTGATTTGAATGTGATGGATTTGCATCAATGGTTACCTTTCAACAGTTATATTTTGGCTTTTGAAAGAGATGTGGTTTGTCAAGTAGAAATGGGAGTCCATTGTTGCTGGGGTGGATCTATTGTAGCTGGGTTGTCCATTGCTGCTAGATCTATTTTGCTGCCTTTCTTGTTATCATTTTCCATACAAAATACTTAGCACCACAAAATTATATTTAGTTCTATATTCTCTAAAGGGAATGGTACTAAGTGGATAAGGAATGAAGGAACGGTGCTCGGAGGTGGGTAGGGGGCAGAGTCAAAGGTTGACTCGGAAGGGAGGAGTTCCTGCACCTATTCTCTGAGAAAAAAGGCCCTGGCTAGGAGGCATAACCTAAAGCCACCCTGTCACTAAATAAGAAAAAAGCTACACTCTAGCTGTGCTTGTACATACCTGCAGCAGCTTTCATTATACCCTCTATGCCCAAATGCCTGGCTGTTTCAGAACAAAGTTCTGGCACTTCCTGGCAGGGAGGGGCTTAACTATTCTCTTTTGCCTCCCACATCTTACTTTTGGCCAGTAACTTGGCCCATCATGGGCCAGTGGAAATGTATGGCAGAGGAGGGACTTGGGGAAGCTCCAAACGCTACCCAGAAATATCAGGACTTTTCTCCTTCAAAAAAACAAAAAAAATGTTTGTTGCTGATAGAGAGATTTTCATTTACTTCTTGTCCTGGAAACTACTTTCCAGACAGGAAGTGAAGAATTCTCCCACTGCAAAGCCTAACAGGAGTTCTAAGTATCCCAACAATCACCCAGCCGTAGTAGGTACAAAATGGAGCCCACAAGCAAACTAAACTGAAGCCATTCCCCTTCAGTGCCCCCTAGTGCCAGAAATGCATATTTCTCTTGTTTGAGAACTGCATTGAGAAGTACAGTGTTACTTGAACTGTATTCTAGGATTTGCTTGTCTTCAGCTAAGAGAACTTGCAATAATATAGGGCTTTACATAAAGTCTCAGAAATCTTTCATTGAGGTCTACATGTTATATAGTTTGAATATCATGCCATAGATATATTATTTATCATTGTAAAAGAACATATTACACACTTAGTTTTACATTTTTCTGAAAGAATAAAACAAAACAAATTTAAAAAAAAACAGGGGGGGGGGTGTTTATTTCCCATATTTTTTGTTTTTTTTCCAGGCCTTCCCATCTCTAGGTGTATGAAAAGTTACTTTGTGTGTGTGTGATTTTGTGTGTATTTACATTCATGTTGAAAAGGCTTCTTTTTCTTATGAACTATTTCTGTTTCAGATGCATCTTTTCAATAAAACACAAGAGAATTTTGCTTCAAGGGTCCTTTGTATCTCAGACAAACAGAGTGGTAGCTGGAGGGTACACTACATTTCACATATAAAACTGTTTTGCTCATCCTTTATGAGATGGCAGCATTTGTTTACCATCTTTTATATAACAGTCAAGTTTTCTTTTTGTTGCTGTCTTAAATCACATTCCATTTTAATTCCCAAGGGATCCCCAGAAGACAAACATGCACTTAGTTTTCTCCAAGGGTATTCAGTAAAATCCTCAATAAAGACTAATTTTCTCATGCAAAGCTGTCACATTTGCTCATCATTAGACATCTCCATACAGCTTACCAAGTGTCCATATATTTCAGGGCTTAAGTATGTACAAACGTTGTAGATGATGTTGAAGGAAATCTAGCTTGATTCTCTGATTGCCTGTTCAGAGTATTATTTGGTAATTTTGTTTAGCTGTACTTGCAGAACTGGGATAAAAATCGGTGCATCTTAACTTAGCCATATACATGTGATGTGGTCAGATGTTTGGGTGTAGTCTAGGTAGCCTTTTGTAAAATATTTGCTACATTAACATGCATGCTTAAAATGCTTGAGCAGTTACACTGCTTTAATGGAGAATAATGTTAGACAGCCTTGATGCTAACCTTATCTTTATGGAAACAACAGCAGCACTCTTAAAAAAAAGTCTCAGCAGCCTTATTAACAAAACTTCAACCTTGAAAATGACCTGTTCATCTAAAAACTGTTTTCTGGAAACCTTCTATTATCCTTAGTTTTGACATGGTGTCCCATACGTCCCTTACTGCAACAAAAACACACAATCATCTTATGTGTGTATGGATCACTTAAGGCAATTTTAAACCCTCATTTTAAAATCCGTTTCTTCTATTTCAATGCATTTCATTTTATCAGTTTGTTTGTAAATGCCAGAATTACCTGTCTCGTATTAAGGGCTCATGCACACTGCAGCTCAAAGAAGCTGATCCTACAGGTGTTTGAGCTTTTATTTTTCTCTGCCTGGAAACTTCCCTTCATGTTAGCTAATGTGTCCATGCCCACTATAGGCATCTCATGGGTTTACAGGCATATGAGCTTCCAGGCTGAAAAAATGCCCAAACCCTTTGGGACTTTCTTTTTCTGCCTGTAAGCTCATATACCTATAAACCCATGAGATGCATATAGTGTGCATGGACACATTAGCTAACATGAAGGGAAGTTTCCAGGCAGAGAAAAATAAAAGCTCAAACACCTGTAGGATCAGCTTCTTTGAGCTGCAGTGTGCATTAGCCCTACCCAACTCTGTGTGCAGCACTTCCTCTAACTTCAGGTCAGGGAGTGTGCACACTCTCTCTCCTCAATGGCTGTTGGCAAGGCTACATGCTGCATGGTTACTCCCCAGCAATGATTGAATAAATGTAGCTTCTGCTGAATTGTTTAGCATAGCAGGTGGGCCGGGAGGTGGGCAGATCACAGGTCGCATTCAGCTCCAGCTGTTTTATACCACCTGTATATGTCAGTACAGAGAGTGGCTGAATGCATCAGTATAGTTTTGAAATGGATGGTTAGAGAAGCATGCACTCAGCAGTATCTCCAGTGAGGCAGCACTAGGGATAGGTGATAGGAGCCACCACAAAAAAGGGTTGTTAGGGAAAATAAAAAAAATCATCATGGGCTGAATTGAGGAGACTGAAAACAACATGGATTAACAAGCCAGCTCAAATATAAGGTTGGCTATATGAGTCTTTATCATCTGGGTTAAATAACACTTCATACTGAACCTGTAGTTATGCTCAAAGCAAGCACTGCTGCCAGAACATACCATGAGACCAGGTGATTGACTCGGCCATTGCAGTATATTCCACTTATTTTCCTTCAAAAGCTCCTGGGTTGCTTATTTTTTGGATCATTGCCAACCTGTACTGTGACGCACCGTCCAATCAACTTTGCAACATTTGGCTGAATCTGGGTTGACAGTATATCTCTAAACACTGCAGAATTAATTTGGCTGCTTCTGTCTTCTGTCACATCATCAATAAACACCAATGACCCAGTGCCACTGGAAGCCATACATGTCATCACACTGCCTCCACCATGTTTTACAGATGACGTGTGATTTGCATCATGAGCTGTTCCAAGCCTTCTCCACACATTTTTCTTCCCGTCATTCTGGTACAGACTAATCTTAGCTTCATCTGTCCAAAGAATGCTTTTCCAGAACTGGTCTGGCTTTTTAGATGTTTTTTGGCAAAGTCTAATCTGGCTTTTTTATTCTTCAGGCTTATGAATGGTTTGCACCTTGTGGTGAACCCTTTGTATTGGCTCTCGTGAAGTCTTCTCTTGATTGTAGACTTTGACAATCATACGCCCACCTCCTGGAGAGTGCCCTTCACTTATCTGGATGTTGTGATGGGGTTTTGCTTTACCATAGAGTGGATCCTGCGATCATCCACCACTGTTGTCTTCCGTGGACATCCAGGCCTTTATATGTTGATATACTCACCAGTGAGTTCTTCTTTCCTCAGAATGTACCAAACTGTTAATTTGGCCACTCCTAATGTTTCTGCTATCTCTCTGGTGGATTTGTTTTGTTTTTGACGTCTTACAATGGCCTGTTTCACTTGCATGGACAGCTCCTTTGAACACATGATGTAGGTTCACAGCAATAAATTCCAAATGCCACCCTTAGGATAAACTCCAGACCTTTTGCCTGCTTAATTGATGAAGAAATAATGAAGGAGAAGCCCACACTGGGCCATGAAACAGCTTTTGATTGAATTGTAATTAATCTTGGTCCCTTGAAAAAGGGGAGATGGCTATTCTTAGGAGCTGTAATTCCTAAACCCTTCCTCCAATTTGGATGTACATACCCTCAAATTAAACCTGAACGTGTGCACTTTCAGCTCATATCCATTATATAACTATAGCTTGAATATGTTTTGGTAAATACCTGAAAAGAAAATGAAAATTGTGTCTATGTCCAAATATATATGGACCTAACTGTATATCTAACCTTTAATTAAAAGCTTAAAATAAATTATGTGATAGGAAAAGAAATTGTAATGTGAACTGCTAGAAAACAAAGTTGACCAAAGTGAGGTAGTTAGTAAAAAGAAGGCTGGGTAGCAGGAGACCTGTTGGATGAGTTGGATAAGTTGTTTCAAGAGTAACTCCACTTTTGTTTGCGAAGAAAACATTTCCCTCTGGGTAATTTATGTACATTACAAGGATTTTAACAAACTTTGTTGCAGCTTCCTACCCTTTGTTATTCCCAAGAAATCCCTGTGTGTTTGTCTGTGTCCATGTGGTAAGTGAATCTAATGGGAGTGGTTTCATAATTTTCAATCAGCTGCTGCACCTGCAGGGCTCTAATGAGGATAATTGCAGGGTCTGCATTCCTTTAAATATGATTTCCTATTGAGAGTATCTCAGCAAAAATGACATTTTTGTTGCAGGGGATGCCTGATATCTGACTTGTAGCTTAGTGCAGACTTCTGGGAAAATCAATGAGCCAAACACACAAGCAGGAAATTATGTTTCTGGGGGTGTTGTGTACACATTCTGTGTACAGAACAACTCCAGGTAACCATATTGCATTGCATTTTACAGAAAATTACAGTGCTGAATTTTATTTTGTTATTTTTTTTCCTACGTACGTGGAGATACCCTTTAAATTAACAGTGGAGGATGAAGATTTAAAAATCACAAATAAACCTAAGTACACTTGGAGTTTTTGACTGTGAGCTGCAATACTATCAACAATGATAGTTCTTTGTTGCTAAATACCTATTGCTAATTACACCAGTGATGAAAGTATGTGGGAGTGGTTCCCTGGTGAATTCAGCTGCATTGTGTGTAATACCTAGGCTATCAGCATCTTTATGCAGATCAGGTTTATTGCCGGCTGCAGGTCAAAACTTTGTTAATGTAATTTTAGACTTCAATCAACATATCAAAAAACAAAAGTCAAGTATGAGTAAATAAAATAGACTTGTGTTGTACTTGAACTAAGATATTCCTACTTGTAATGAATATCTTTTTGTTAGGAGACATCCTGGTACCTGACCTGAGCAAGTCTGGTACAGAACTTACTTTCTCTGACACCCCTTGCAGTGGCAATAGGGGTAGGCAAAGTACTGCAGAGGAAGAGGGAGATTCAGAGTCTGTGTCAACGTGGCCATTGTTTTCTACAAGCTGTACTGACATGGGCCGTGCACTCATAACATCTTAAATAATTTGCCTAATTTCTTTCTAACGCTGCTAAAAGTACAGGCTTTGCCGCTTGAACAGGGATTTTTGTGTATAAAGTACTTATTTATATTTGCAGTGTAGCAGCACATTGGTTGCCTGTTACAGGACTGCAATTTTAAAATAAATATATACTTAATCCCTAAAGCCTCGTACACACGGTTCGATTGTTGTACGACCGCGCTTCTGATTTTTGTCAAAAGTGCGTGTCCATGATTTTGTAAAGCATACTGATTATATGAAAACTGTCGTTCGACAAAGGCGAATGTAGTGATGTACAAAGAGAGTATAAAGAGGAAGTTAATTTTTGGTGCGTCACCCTTTGAGCTGCTTCCGCTAATTTTGCTCAGTAAGGACATGTGGAATATATAACTATTCTGTAAAAGTGAGATACGATGTGCAAACTGGAAATATTTGGTAATGGCACCCTGAAATAAAACAGGCATCAGAGTATGTGCAAAACCTTGGACACCATTAAAAAAAACACCTACCTGAAACTGCATGGATTTTGTGTAACTTATTAACCACTTGCCTACTGGGCACTTTTACCCCCTTCCTGCTCAGGCCAATTTTCACTTTTCAGCGCTGTTATACTTTGAATGACAATTGTGCGGTCATGCAACACTGTACCCAAGCATTTTTATAGTTTTTTTTCACACAAATAGAGCTTTCTTTTGGTGATATTTAATCACCACTGGGTTTTTTAATTTTTGCTAAAGAAACAAAAAAACTGAACATTTTGAAAAAACAAAACAAAATATTTTTCATAGTTTGTTATAAATTTTACAAACAGGTAATTTTGGGCATTGATGAGGAGGCACTGATGAGACTGCACTGATAGGTGGCACTGATGGGCACTGATAGGTGGCACTGATGGGTTCTGATAGGCAGCACTGATGGGCACTGACAGGTGGCACTGACGGACACTGGTAGACAGCACTATTAGGTAGCACTGATAGGTGACACTGATGATGAGGCACTGATGGGTATTTATTGGCAGCACTGATGGGCACTGATTAGCAGCACTGGTGGGCACTGATTGGCAGCATTGGCGAGCACTGATTACAGCGCTGGTGGACACTGATTAGCAGCACTAGTGGGCACTGTTGGGACCGGTAACAGAAGACGGTTATAAGCTTTCTTCTTGTCTCCTCATGAACAGTGTGAGAGGAGAAAAGCCAATAACCGGCTTGTGTTTGCATCCTATGATCAGCTGTTTTTGGCTGACAGCTGATCGTGTGGTAAAAGACCACTATGATTGGCCTATTACCCCGATCTATGATCAGCCGAGTCCAAACGCCCTCCATGGATGCCCTCCTGGCATTGGAAGCCCGCACTGTAGCTGTGTTTCGGCTATGGCACGGGCGGGAAGTAGTTAATTGAAGCTGAAATCTTAATATCTCTGGTTCCAGAAAGCCATTGGGATCCAACAAAAATCAGTGAACTAGGTTGTGATCCCTAGGTGACTCCAAATATTTGGCAAACTGAGTATACCTTTATTTCTAAGTATGTATATTGCATATCTATGTATTAAAGATAATAATCAACATAATGCCTCAGAATATGTAACAAACCCTTTCAGCTTTATATATTTAAAAATGCAACAAAGGATTGGGTTAACTCTGATATTACATGCCCATATTTATCCTTTTTATTTTTAGGCTGGATTCAATTATACTTTGCACATGACATGATTCTATAGTTGAGTAAAGTCATTTTACTTTGCATGTACATAGTGGGTTAAATGTAGTCAGTTCATATTTTTTAAGTACATTCAAATAATGCAATTAAACTATTTCTGAATTTGAACTCCAGTTTAACTACTAAACAAGTTACAAGTATGTAGTCAAAGCTCTATGAGTAGTAGCTCCTGCTATTTCCTTACTGAATCAGTGATGTTATTGGTTTCTTGATACTCTAGATCAGTGGTTCTCAACTCCGGTCCTCGGGACCCACCAACAGGCCAGATGTATTACCTTGGGGAGATGCAGACTAGAACACTGCAATCACTGAGCAGCAAATTATATCACCTGTGAAGTATTTCAGTTATCCTGCAAGCCTGGCCTGTTGGGGGGTCCCGAGGACCGGAGTTGAAAACCACTGCTCTAGATTATGGGTCTCCAAACTTTCTAAAGAAAGGACCTGTTTACTGTCTTTCAGGCTTTAGGGGGCTTGGCTGTGCCCAGTAGGAGTAAACAATGCCTGATCTTTGGTATTAGGGAGCAATTATGCCCCATTATTGGTGTCAGTGTCAGGAATAATGCCTTAAGTGTCGGTTAAAGGCAAGCAAAGGGTGCAGTTTGAAGACCACTGCTCTACATTGTATTTTCTTGAACATGACTTTGGTACACCGAATGCATCCCTCCACAGTTATTGGGTGGTGGGTGCACCTTATAGTGCTGATTAGGTTATTAGCCCTGTTCTTTAGGGGAGACTGCTAAATATAGGAATCTTTGTAAACTGCAGTCTTCAAGTATACTGTTGCAAGCCATTTCCGTAAATTAAGATAACGAGTATAAAGTCAATGAAACAAATTTCATTTGTCACCGGCTTTTTATTGTAAATCAATTTCTATCCAAATGGGTCCCTGCACTTTTCACATTTGCTTTTCTAATTGTTATTGTATAGTGGATGGTGAAAGAAAGTAGAGCACTGCACTTTACTCTTGCTGCATTGACAGTGGAAAAGTTTAATTTACCAAAGCTGAAAGTATGTAGGATCCTAACCATTAGTGATTTAAGTGTCATTCTTATGTGCTACACATTGTGCAGGGAGAATATCTTGTATGTCCTGCAGTGGCACTACTACAAACCTTGTTTGGGTAGGCTGGGTGGTTTTTCTTGGATTCAGAGTGTACAAAATGTGGTGCTGCACTCCTATTTTTTGCTAACACTATAGGTATATGAGAAAAAAAATAGAAAAACATTAGGGTAACTTCCCATAGCAACCAGTTAGTTTACATCTTAAATATCAGTAGTCAAAGGGATGATATGGATTACACCATCACTACTTACACATTACATTTGAGTAGGCAATGTGGAGGATATTGAGAACTGCAAACCTGCCTACAATGCATCCGGAAAATATTCACAGTGCTTCACTTTTTCCACATTTTGTTATGTTACAGCCTTATTCCAAAATGGATTAAATCCATTATTTTCCTCAAAATTCTACAAACAATGCCCCATAATGACAACGTGAAAGAAGTTTGTTTGAAACCTTTGCAAATTTATTAAAAATAAAATAAACAATGTACATAAATATTCATAGCCTTTGCCATGACACTCAAAATTGAGCTCAGGCGCATCTTATTTCCACTGATCATCCTTGAGGTGTTTCTACAACTTGATTGGAGTCCACATGTGGTAAATTCAGTTGATTGGACATGATTTGGAAAGGCACACACCTGTCTATATAAGGTCCCACAGTTAACAGTGCCTGTTAGAGCACAAACCAAGCCATGAAGTCCAAGGAGTTGCCTGTAGACCTCCGAGACAGGATTGTATCGAGGCACAGATCTGGGGAAGGGTACAGAAAAATGTCTGCAGCATTGAAGGTCCCAATGAGCACAGTGGCCTCCATCATCCATAAATGGAAGCACCAGGACTCTTCCTTGTGCGCGCCGCCCGGCCAAACTGAGTGATCGGAGGAGAAGGGCCTTAGTCAATGGTCACTCTGACAGAGGTCCAGCGGTTCTCTCTGGAGAGAGGAGAACCTTCCAGAAGAACAACCATCTCTGCAGCACTTCACCAATCAGATATGTATGGTAGAGTGGCCAGATGGAAGCCACTCCTAAGTAATAGACACATGACAGCCCGCTTGGAGTTTGCCAAAAGGCACCTGAAGGACAAAATTCTCTGGTCTGATCAAGCAAAGATTGAACTGAATGGCAATTGTCATATCTGGAGGAAACCAGGCACCGCTCATCACCTGGCCAATACCACTCCTACAGTGAAGCATGGTGGTGGCAGCATCATGCTGTGGGGATGTTTTTCACTGGGAGATTAGTCAGGATTGAGGGAAAGATGAATGCAGCAATGTACAGAGACATCCTTGATGAAAACCTGCTCCAAAGTTCTCTGGACCTTAGACTGGAGTGAAGGTTCATCTTCCAACAGGACAAGGACCCTAAGCACACTAAGATAACAAAGGAATGGGTACAGGACAACTCTGTGAATGTCCTTGAGTGGCCCAGCCAGAGCCCAGACTTGAACCCGACTGAACATCTTTGGAGAGATCTGAAAATGGCTGTGCATCGACACTCCCCATCCATGGGAGAAGCTGCCCAAAAAGAGGTGTGCCAAGCTTGTAGCATGGTACTCAAAAAGACTTGAGGCTGTAATTGGTGCCAAAGGTGCTTCAACATAGTATTGAGCAAAGGCTGTGAACACTTATGTACATGGGATTTTTTTTTTCGTTTTTCATTGTTTGAAATCTTTGCAAATTTATTAAAAAACTTCTTTTGCGTTGTGATTATGGGGTATTGTAGAATTTTGAGGAAAATAATGAATTTAATCAATTTTGGAATAAGTCTGTAACATAACAATATTTGGAAAAAGTAAAGCGCTGTGAATACTAGAAAAGTAGGTTCTTCCATGTGACAGCTTTCTGTCTGGCTAAAGGTTGCTTAAATGTCAAGTGCCGTATTATGATTTGGGATAGGAGATGTGCATACTTTTCCCATATCGCATTTAATCCAGTTTAAATGAGAGCAATCCAGGGGTGCATTGGAAGGTTTTACAGTGAAGGTGCACTCATTTGCCTTAGGGTCTGTATTAATCTTACTATTAATATAAACTATTACATTTAAGTACAAGTTTGCTCAGAGGAAAACTCTATTTTCAATAGTTTTTCTTCACAGAAGATGGTTTTACTTTCTAATATATAGTTCTCATTGTGTATTTGCTTTAATATCAGGGCAAACTTTACATCTTGTCTTACAGCTGAACATTTAAACATTAAGGTAAAAGACTGTCACACAATGCTCCACATTTGTCATGATCAAGAAAAAAATTGGGAAGTCTGGGGGCACTTTCAGACCTTGTGAGAAATTCCCAGTTAATGGTTATTTTGGGTGGGTAGGGGCAGGGCCGATTCTAGGGTCACAGACGCCTGGGTGCAGAAATATTTCTGGTGCCCCCACATGGGCGTGGTCATTTTACTAACTCCTCCCCTTTACAAATGTTTCTATGGCAATGACTCAAACACAGAGCTGCTCCCCTAAGGAGTCTTCGTTACCCTGGGATCCTCACATGATCTCTTAATAATAAACAAAATACAGGAAGAGAAGAGAGGGGGGTCTCTCTAATGGACACAGAGCGGGCCTCTGTTAGAGAGTCTGCTAGAAAGAGCCCCCAGACAGAGACTGCAGACATGATACAGGAGATGGTCAGAGACTGGGGACATGGTACAGGAGATGCTTAGAGACTGCAGACATACTACAGAAGATGGTCAGAGACTGCAGACATGATACAGGAGATGGTCAGAGACTGGGGACATGGTACAGGAGATGGTTAGAGACTGCAGACATACTACAGTAGATGGTCAGAGACTGCAGACAAACTACAAGAGATGGTCAGAGACTGTGTAAATGATACAAGAGATCAATGTAGCCTACCAGTGGCCACCAAATGCAGCCTACCAGTGCCCATCAAATGCACCTTTATCAGTGCTCATCAAATGCAGCTTATCAGTGCCCATCAAATGCAGCTTATCAGTGCCCACCAAATGCAGAATACCAGTGCCCACCAAATGTAGCCTACCAGTGCTCACCAAATGCAGCCTTATCAGTGCCCACCAAATGCAGCCTACCAGTGCTCACCAAATGCAGCCTACCAGTGCCCACCAAATGCAGCCTACCAGTTCTCACCAAATGCAGCCTACCAGTTCCCACCAAATGCAGCTTATCAGTGCCCATCAAATGAAGCCTACCAGTGACCACCAAATGCAGCCTTATCAGTGCCCATCAAATGCAGCCTTGTCAGTGCCCATCAAATGCAGCTTATCAGTGCCCATCAAATTAAACCCACCAAATGCAGCCTACCAGTTCTCACCAAATGCAGCCTACCAGTTCCCACCAAATGCAACCTACCTGTGCCCCCCAAATGCTAACCCCGGTTTTTAACACACTGTGGGACAGGTTAATTCGGTTGGTAAGCAGATTGGTTGGTGAGTTGAGCTGGGAATTTTTTCTGTTTTTGTCCTTCTAGCTGAAAGATAGTTCCTAATTGCTGTCTTTAGTGGTGGTAATGAATAGCGGCCACAAGGCCCTCTCACCAGACTTAGTGATGCAGCAGCAGCGACTCTTCTGAACAGGTGTCTGCTCTCTCTGGCTTGCCCGTGGCGACTCTAGTAAGCAGCACATCAGGTCCACACCCTGGCAGCAGCTTGGTCCCGCCTCACTTAGATCACGCTTTGTACTTTTTGGTAGTCCTACAGACACAGCAGTGGGCTTTCACTGGCACAGGCTCCCTCTCTTCCTCAGATGGCATCCCACAGCATGGCCCTCTCACACACTTGGCCAGTGTATCACACAACATGAGGAGAAATTATTGTCTGGATAAAGCTGGTTCTCTCCTACTCACTGCCGCAAAGCTTGGTGAGGGCTGTCGTCCTTGTTCCATTGACTTCAATGCACTGTCCACCCTCTGGGACTACATGTACCCCTCCCAGTCCACAGTCTCCTCTGTATCCCCCATTTACAGCTCTCCTCTATATCTTCCCCATCCACAGCTCACCTCTGTACCCCCCCATCCACAGCACTACTCTGTCCCCTGCTCATCCACAGCACTCCTCTGTACCCCTCCATCCACAGCTCACTTCTGTACCCTGCACCCAGAGCTCTCCTCTGCACCCTCCATCCACAGCTCACCTCTGTACACCCCCCATCCACAGCACTCCTCTGTACCTCCACAGCTCTCCTCTGTACCCTCCCTTCCACAGCTCACTTCTGTACTCTGCATCCACAGCTCTTCTCTACACCCTTAATCTACAGCTCACCTCTGTACCCACTGTCCACAGCTCCCTGTACCCCATGTCCACAGCTTATCCCTATACCGCGTGTCCACAGCTCATCCCTGTACCTCGTGTCCACAGTTCACCCCTGTACCCAGTGCCCACAGCTCACCCCTGTACCCTGCATCCACAGCTCACTTCTGTACACTGCGTCCACAGCTCACTCATGTACACCGCGTCCACGGCTCACCCCTGCGCCCTGCGTCCACAGCTCAGTTAAAGTAGAGGGATGAGCAGCTATATATCAGATGAGGTTTAATATTGAAAAATGTAAATGTAAAGTAATGCACTTGGGAGCTAAAATTATGAATGCAATTTACATGCTAGGGGGAGAACCTCTGGGGGAATCAAGAATGGCAAAGGATCTGGGGGTCCTAGTAGATGACAGACTTACCAGTAGTATGCAATGCCAAGCTGCAGCCATCAAGGCTAGCAGAATATTCACATGCATTAAATAGGGTATTTATTAAGAGATAAAGCTATAATTCTACCACTTTACAAAACAGTGGTTCAGCAACAGTATGCAGTCCAGTTTTGGTTCATCAATCCTCAGAAAGGATGGCCTTAAACTGATGAGAGTGCAGAGAAGAGAAATTAAACGAATAGGGGGGCTGGAGGGCTGCAGTTATAGGGAAAGAATAAAAACATTAAACGTATTCTCCCCAAAGAAAAGACACTTAAAGCGAAGGTCCGCCGGCTCCCGCCATTGCTTTAGAAATGAAAAGTCAGCAGCTACACATACAGTACCTGCTGACTTTTAACTTTAGAACACTTACCTGTCCTGGAGTCCAGCATTGCCCACTGATCTTCGGATCGGTGAATGAGTGCTGCCGCCGCCATTGAGGGTAAGGGAACCCCGACGTGTAGCTGTTCGGCTTGAAGGCCGGGACCCTACTGTGCATGCGCGAACCGCCACTGCGCTTTCCCATTGGCGGAGGGAGTCCGGCTACTGATGGCCGCGGCCGTGGCCCTGGGCTTTCGGATGTGTGGAAAAGGACAAGGTGTCCTCTTCCCTCTCCCCCTGAAAGGGGCCAAATGTGACACCTGAGGGGGGAGGAATCCGACCAGTGGAAATTCCACTTGTGGGTGGAACTCCGCTTAAGAGGGGATATCATTGCAATATATTAATCTTTAAATGGTGAGTGTATAATTGAGAGAAACTATTTAATCTTAGGTTAAGACGACATGCAGCCACATAGTGAAGTTTGATGACAAGTGGTTCTACTGTGTAAGGAGTTATTTACTGTTAGAGCAGAAAGGATGTGGAATTTCCTTCCAAAGAACCTTTAGACCCCTTTCACATCAGGGCCGCCTGAGCGTTAGCGGTAAAACGCCGCTTATTTACCGATGTTTATAGTGCCACTTTGGCACAAGGGGTTAAAAATGGGTTAAAAGTGCCATTTAGCGGTGCTTCCGAAGTGGTGTTCAGGTGCTCCGGGAGCTCTGCCCCATTGTTTTCAATGGGAAGGGGTGGTGGAGGAGTGGTGAATACACCGCCCCAAAGATGTGGCTTGCAGGACTTTTTTTCCCGTCCTGCAAGCGCATTGCCCCAGTGTGAAAGGACTTGGGCTTTCACACTGGGGTGGATTGGGGGGAGTTTTTCAGGCGCTTTTCAGTCGCTATTTTTCAGGCGCCTGAAAAACGTTCTGGTGTTAAAGGGGTCTTTGATGTGTTTCTTAGCAAAGACAATGTACTGGGATATTGAAAATGGTAGTGACATAAACACACACACACACTCATGTTGAAATGGATGGACTGTTGTCTCTATTCAGCCAATCAGGGCTTAATCCTGAAGCCCTGATTTGGTGAATTGTGTTAGGATGGCAGTCCTAGTTGGGGACTGTCACTGCTATGTTTGTTCATGGTACAACATGAATGTTTGTGATCAATCCGATGTGTGGTGTGGAGTTTTATGGAAGTAAAAATGAATTGCTAGCAGTAAGCACCATGTATTTTTCTGTAATAGTCCTGCATGTGGTCTGTCTGCAATTGTGTAAAATACATGTGAGGAGGGCTTATATTTTTCTGATGATTTTCTCACTGGCAGACCATGGGGTGTCACAAGCAGCAGGGATCTGCAAAGTTCCATTTCAGGCTCTAGCAGCAGTTATAAGCAGCTGTCAATATTGATAATTAACCCTTGCCACTTAGAGCAAGTTGGCTAGACATCTGATGGAATGATGAGGACATACAGGTTTCATGCGAAAGGTTAGAGAATGAGAGATCTCCAGGATCCTTTATTTAAAAAATACATACATTACATGCTTCAGGCTGCCATACATGATTCAAATGTTGGCTAATTCAGCATGAATCAAAGCCATCAATTAAACAGTTGACATCGTTGAAGGAGCCGTGTGGAAAATTGTCGGTTGATTTATTTATTTATGCAGGCACTGTTCTTCGGAAATTGGCTGTTTTGATAGAATAACCAAAAATATAAATTGATGCACCACACTACTGCTAAAAACTCCAGATATTATTTCATTCCAATAAAGGTCAGAGGGACAGTTAAAAGAGTATCCCAAATGTTTTGGAGGTCCAAAATCCACCCCCTTCATTAGGGCTTGTGATTGGAAATTATATAAATAGATTAGAAGTGAATTTGACCAGATACGACTGAGACCCCATACACACTGTTAGATTTTCTGCAGATTTTTGTCTTCAGATTCACAAAAACCATATAATACAAGGTCAAACCTTAGACTTTTTAATTTGTATGCAATCAGGCAGGCCCTTCCACTACATGGTTTTGGTAAATCTGAAGACAAAAATCTGCAGAAAATCTAATAGTGTGTATGGGGTCAAACTTGCCACAAGCTGCCGAGACCTGTGCCTGTAATCACGCTGGACGACATACTATTAAGGCTTCATGCACACAGGACTTTAAAAAACATCCAAAAAACGTCAGTAGCTTATCAGTGATTTTTCCAGCTTTTACCAGCATTATATTACCGGCATTTTTGCATGTTTTTTGGTGTTTTTAAAGGGCCGCTGTTTTTTGGTGTTTTTTTTATCCAATTGATCTAAAACGTCCAAAAACGTTGGGGGTCAGTGTTTTTGAGTGTTTTTGGGCGTTTTTGAGCGTTTGAACGTTTTTACAGCTGAAAAACATATCTCAGAACTCTCTGGTCTTGGGTTTTTTTACAGTTAAAAAACGTCACTGCTAAAAACAGTTGATAACAGCCTGTGTGTGCATGAACACATAGGATAACATGATGGAGGGTTTATTGACTGTAGAAAAAATGTCTGCAGCTTAAAACAGCTGCTGTAAAACAGTCAAAAAATGTCCTGTGTGCATGAGGCTTAAAAGCTCAATTCACTTCATTCTCAAGCACTGATGAAAGAGAACATTTTTGTCCCCCCAAAATGCTTTGGTAACTCTTACTACTTTTATTGGAATAGTGTCCTATCTGAACCTTTAAGTGGTAGTGTGGCACTTCAGTTTACATTTTTGTTACTTTACACTACAAGCCAAGGAGACAGTGGGGATCCTTCAAAATGGAGAAGCTGGCTGGCCAGCAACTAGATCACCTACATCTACATCAATACCTTAAAGGGTAACTACAATTTAATGGGATTAAAGTAATACTATAGTATATACTGTACATTTGCTACCCAAATCATATTGTAATTAAATGGTAATACAATTATCTTTCCTCTCAATCTGCAGCTGCTGCAATTTTCTGTACAATTCAATGCAATATGACAATTTCGAGGCCTTCTGCAAACAGTGTGTGATTGGCTCACTGATTTTCCCAGAAGTCTGCACTAAGTCAGACTTTAGGCATCCTCTGTGACAAAAATGTAATTTTTGGTGAGATAGTCCTAAAAGGGTGAATTACTTCTAAAGGGATGTAGACCATGCAAATTTCCTCCTTAGAACACTGCAGGTACATCAGCTGATTATTAATGAAAAAGTCACTCCCATTCAGAAATCCCTTTTGCATGTTGACATAATAAAACATTCAGATTTTTCTTCAGAGCAGATACAGGTGGGAATATGCAGCAAAGTTTGTTAAAATCCTTGCAGTGTACAAGAATTTTGGGGTGGTGATTGTTTTTTTTCTCTCAGCAAAAGTGGAGTTACCCAGCGCTATTTCTTTCCACTTTCCTTAACTAAGAATACTATAATAGCCAGCAGAGGAAATTCTTTTATTCACACTGTTTTGTTGTGGAAGGAGAAATCTGTTGGATTTCTTTTGGCTGAACAAAAAAAAGTGCATGGGCAGCTTATACTACAAGCCTACCTTAGAGTATGAGTGCACTTTAATAAATTAGAACAGTGTAAATAACATAAATATCAATGTTATTGCATCTTCTGAAATTTTTGCTTTTTGGTGTCAAGCAGTGATGTTTGCACTAAAGCTGTCATAGACATAAATTACCAGTTGGAAGAGCAAGCATGATTGGGCGACTTGTTCAATCTTTCTTTTTTTTTGATGGTTGTATAATTATATGGCAGAGCCTTATATGTCTATGCACTTAGCAGTCATCCCCACTGCCTACCATTTCACAAGTTAACAATAGTAATAGTCTTAAAAAGTTCCATCTATGTTTTTAACATTGACTTAAAATTTTGTTGTACCATTGTAACCCATCTATCTTGATAAACACATAATGTGAGCAAGCCTAAAAAATAGTTGTGAACAAAATAATGTCATTGTGCTTGATTAAAGGATAGTAGTAGTGTGCTCACAAACCAAGCTGAACAACCCAAATGTATTCTCACATTATTTATTATGTGCACAGAGAGTATACTTTACTATGTGCTCACAGAGATGCACCCAACTATGGCAGCATAAATATGCCTAAGTTATGGCATACGTGGAATCAAAATTGTAATTTCTCTAAATGTTTTTTATCTTGCAACAGTCAGTTTGCATTCAATTTTCATCTTGAAATGTGTACTGTTATTATTAAAGGTGGCTATAAAAGACCAATTAACGTAATGCACACTGGACGTTAAAAAAACGTCAGTAGCTTATCAGTGATTTTTTTCAGCTTTTACCAGCGTTCTAGTACCACTGTCTTTTGCGTTTTTAAAGGGCCAGCATTTTTTTTCCAATTGATCTAAAACATCCAAAAACGTTGGGGATCAACAATTTTGAGTGTTTTTGAACGTTTTTAAGCACTTGAACATTTTTACAGCTGAAAAATGTCTCTCAGAACCCTCTGGTCTTGGGTTTTTTTTACAGCTCAAAAACTTCACTGCTAAAAACAGTTGATAACAGCCTATGTGTGCATGAACACATAGGATAACATGATGGAGGGTTTATTGACTGTAGGAAAAAATGTCTGCAACTAAAAACAGCTGCTGTAAAACAGTCAAAAAATGTCCTGTGTGCATGAGGCCTAAGTGTAAGTTTTGATGTGAGTAGGATGTGCTGTATACACAACTTCATGTACTGTTACTTGCAATTGCATGTTTTAGTTATAACTACCTTTCTGTAATACTGCCTTATTTTGTCTGAGAGTATAGTACATGTAATCTTTATTGTTTGGCAGATGCATGCTTTTAATCATGCACATTTCAGCAATTGGATGCTTGTCACACTGTTTTTTTATGCATTTTAAAGTTGAAACAGTATTTTTTGCAATAGAAAAATTGCCTAAGTTCATGATGACTGACACACTTGGTCCCACGTTTTTCACACTCTTCCCTACGGAGGAAGAAGGTCCTTGTCTTGGAAACATGGACATTTCCTATTGACTATCCAGCAGCAAGCTCACCAGACTGTGCAGTGCGATGACATCATTAATAAGGGACTGGCCAGTGTAGACACTGACTGCAGGGCTGGATCTCCACACCCAAGAGAGGTATTTGCAAGTGACGTAGTGGATTTATATAAAGAGGAAATGCTGTTAGAGGCCTTTTTTTTATTTGCATGAGTAAAAGGTGCGGGGTAGGTGGGAGAGATGAGGGGGGATGTCCAAAGATGGGCTTTAAGAGTTTGCATTCACTGGGTGCCTGATCATCCATGTGCTCTTGTTAACTTGCAACACAGGTGTGGTGGCTATGGTTGTCAGTGATTTTCCACTGCTTTTGTGCATTTTTTTAAATAAACCAGGCCCATTGTGTCTTAGCAGGGAAGACAATAACTAGAAAGAAAAGGCAGTTCTGCATTTATTGTTATTTTTCAAACACATTTGACATTTTATTTCAGGTACTTTTATTAGCGCTGTCAATTTAGGCAGCACTTTACATATATATTGTACATTCACGTCAGTCCCTACCCACAAGGAGCTTACAATCTAAGGTCCCTAACTCACATTCATACACATACTAGGGCCAATTTAGACAAGATCTAATTTACCTACCAGCATGTCTTTGGAGTGTGGGGGGAAACCGGAGTACCCGGAGGAACCCGCACAGCACAGGGAGAACATGCAAACTCCAGGCAGGTAGTGTCATGGTTGGGATTCGAACCAGCAACCCTTTTGCTGCCAGGCAAAAGTGCTAACCACTACGCCACTGTGCCGCCTTTTTTTGTAGACAGCTTTGTAATATTAAGTTACTGGCTTTAAATTGTGCACTTTTCTTTTTGTTTTTAAGGGCTCATTAATAGAGGTTGCATACAATATGAAGAGGCATGTGCTTATGCGGCTGGGAGGTGCCTGGGAATAGAGGTGTTTGAGTACAGCCGCCTGTACAAATCAATAACAGCCTTTGTCTGTATGCGCATCATCTCTCATCCAAATATTTGCATGCATACAGGCGGCCCTGGGTACAAACAGTGTACAGCCTCAGCCTGTCATTGATTTGCACAGGCTGCACTACACAAACACCCAACACTTCTGGGTACCTCCTGGATTAATAAACACACATCTTCATTCTATGTGAATGAGGCCTAACAATCCACATTAAAATGTAGGAACATTACATTTTGAAATAGGTTTTTCAGTGGGCTTTATGATAGTCTTATTCTTATTTAGAGTTGCTAAACTGCTCACTTTGTGTTTTTAAAAGCAAAGGCACAATTAACCATAATAACCAAATTATATTTTCCTTTTATAACTACGTTTCTCACTCTTCTATGCAGCAGATTTATATTTTTTATTCGTGAACTCCTTCTGAATTGCAGATATTTAACAGAAGACACAGATTTTGTGAGCATTAAAGGTTACAGAAACAAGAGTCATAACCATCAGCCAGATGACTGTAAGAAACTGCCTACATACACATACTTGTTAAATAAAGCACAGCAATTTCTTGTTGTGCAGGGAAAGACACATTACAACGAAATTCTCTGAAAAAAATCGTCTCTCTCGGTCTCGCATCTTCAGAAGGACTATCCTTCATGGCTGAGGAATAGTACTTTACAATACTTAGAGGGAATAAACAGCTTTTAATGAAGTAGTATTGCCACATAATGTGTATCATAAAATTGCCTTCATAGTATGGGTTCCCTGGATGGTTCTTAATATCGACCAAGTCGGAATATGTTTTGATAAAGCTGTACGGGCAGTTGTGAAGAATACAAAGTCACCTTAAATTAACGGATTGAAATAACCAGCGAGCACAAAGAGCCATGCTCAGCGCGAACGGATTCTGCCTTTGGGGTGGTCTGTCAGACTTGGTTTGCAGGTAGCATTTTATTCTGAAGAGCACAGGGTTTCATTGCAGCAAAACAGATGTTCATCTTGTTTCTCTATCGGCTGTTTGATGAGAAATTTATTGCTCTTCTGCTGGGATGAAGCTCCACTGCTGTGGGAGTCTATTAGCCAGACCAGCCTTTGGAAAGGAGCCAGAAAAGCAGTGTTTTGATGAAAGCTCCTGTTCTGTGGGCGCCACTAATAATGCATTGGCTAGACTCTCCTTATTGGGCCATTGATTGCCCCTGATTTGATTTATTGATCAATACCCCTCAGATTTGGCGTCTGAGAAGCTGAACTAATCTTTAACCGCTGTGAAACATCTCTGGCTGGTGGAGAATTAGAACTGATAAGGAATGTATGAAAAGAATCTGAGCTTATCTTAATCACACAGTGCGTCTGCTCTGTCTTCAGCAGGGCGAGTATGTGTGTGCAGAACACAATCACCAGGCAGAACAGAACAGATCTATACATTGATGGAATTCAAAGCCTCCAGCATCGATTACCATTATAACAAACAGTGGTGCACAGAATGGCTGATTATTTTTAGACAAAGATTCTGTGCTCTCAGCAGCAATTTTGCTGATGCTGTCAATGTGTCAGATGTCTGCTGTTGATTGCAATTAAATGCAAAACAAAAAATATAAAACCATCTGCATCCATGCTATTATTTTAAACCTTTAAAAAACACATATTGGTGGGGGTTTTTCTCGTACATCTAGCAGCTTCTACAACTCAAAATACAATTGAACTTCAGAATGCTTTATTTGGTGGCATTCAATCAATCACTTCTGGTCTATTTTGGATTCACTTAATTGTTATTAACTGGATGTATATTTTATAGGGAATGTTCTTTCAAATTATTGAACATTTGGCAGAGATTTGTTTTACTGTGATTGAATGTTGTCTTACGCTAAAAGCTAACACAGACAAGTATAGAGGTTATATTGAATTGATGGTAAATGAAGTATGGGCTACATTGATAGTAATTCAGTTGTGTTTACTATCAGGGGTGCACTTAAAGCATGGTTCTGTATAATAACATTAACATATCTGTAAGCAACAATCCCTGGAGGCTTTGCGAGTAAGTTGTCTTTTTTTACCACCACCCTCTTTTTCTGTTGGTGTACCTTATATTGTATGTATCATATGGACCAGTGGTTACCAGACTTGCCTCCCAGGCCATAACCCTAGCTCCCCATACATTCACATATTGGTATTAGGTCTACTGCAAATTTAAAACAGTGACTATTAATCTAATTCTATAAATATATAATAAATGGTGAGTAGTTCAGAGCTAAAACTTAACCTAGCAAACCAATCTATTTAAACCAATTTATTTAGCAATGTGAAAAGGTACATATATAGCTACATACTGCACTGTTGCTTGAGTTGTAATGAGATGGATGTACTGTTTAATTATTTGGAAAGAACTGCACTAAAGCCTCACTGTACTACAAGGGATTTGGGGAAGACAATATGAGATCCAAGAAAGAGGAGTCTAACTGGTTGCTATGGGATATTACATATTGCCGAATAGAACTGTGGTGCATTATTTAATGAGTCAATGAAGACCAGCATCCTAAATTGACTTTTAATTTGACATTTTGTATAAGTGTAGACAGGAACAATTGTTAAACTTTAGCACTTTGTGATTGATGCAATAGAACACAGCAACAAACACAAACATAGCATCATCACCATGGTGATCAGTAAGATTTTTTGTCACAAAAGATGAAATCTGACTGGTTGTAGTAGGCAATAACTACAATTTTGTGCTCATTTTTCCTCTTTTAATGCTGTATTATAATGCTATATTGATAAGAATATTTACATCAAGCTGATCTCTAAATGCTGAAAAGGCTAAATAAAGTTCATTTAGATTATGTTTCCCTTCCATGTTCATGAATAGAACGTTTGGTAGCTGTTGGACATTGTTCAGGTTTAACACATTAGGGATGTTATTTTAAAGGGTTAGTTCACCTTTACCAAAAACTGCTTATGCAGATAAGGGATATTTGTAGGTGAAAACATTTGAACAGAATTGAATAATGCCGTTGGTATAGGTGTAGGCCATTTACTTATTCATGAAACCTGACTGGAAAACTTCCAGGACAATGCTAGGAGAGGCCCAGGTATTACCATTCACCATCACGGGAGTGAGCTCTTTCTCTGCTTCAAATTCCCTCGTGCACTTTTTCTTACCTGAGTAGCCCAGAGTTCACAGATTGAAAGCTCATTCCTGTGATGGTGGAGGTGAACAATAATAGATGGGCCTGATTCAAGTCATGCTTTATGAGGTACGTAAATCGCCTATACCTATAGCAAGGGCAATATACAATTTTGTGAAAATTTTTTCACCTACAAACGTCCCTTATCTGCATACATCAGAGCTGCACAGTTTGTTTTTATCTACAAATTCCCCTTATCCGCATAGGCAGCTTTTTGGCAAAGGTGAACTAATCCTTTAAAAGAAAAGTTGTATGAAAGGAAAAGCAGAGCCATACCAACCAGTGAGTGCAAGTTTATGTAGTACCCTCTATCCTTAGGTAGGTGCTGAGCATTAGGATTTTTGGCAGGCGAGGTAAATTTAGTCAGGCCTGACTAAAAGTCATGCCTGAATGTTTTGATCCTGGGCAGGGTAGTGGCTCAAGGAGAGTCTGGTGAGTCGCAGGCAGTGACACCTCTTGGTTACCTCCTCTTTGCTTCTAGAGCATTCTAGAAGAGAGGGTGGGGAAGAGAGGTGGAGCTGCCTGGGGTGTTTGAGGAGCCCTGACCAGTCCCCAATCTGGATTGGCAGGGGGCAGGCCTCCTTAAATACCTGGGGTCAGCCCAGCCGGGGAGGAGAGTTTGGGTGGAAGAACTGGGAAATGGAGCACTAGTTGTTGAGGCCCTGAAGGCAGCCCCTAGTCTGGGGGGTGACCTTGGGCCTGGAGGCTCAGGAGTGGAAGGGACCCCTCAATACATGCCATGGGGAGTTCTGACCAAGGTGCCGGTGAGTGACACATACCCAAGGAAGCTGGAAGAGGCACATCGGAGCACATTGGGGAGAAGAGAGAAAGAGACAGTCTGAGAAGGGTGCAAGAGCCAGTTGGGACTGTGGTGTCACCGGGCAGTGGAGTGGGGTCACTGCAGCCAGGAGGGCTGGCAGGGCCTGAAGAAGGGACTGGCTGGGAGTAGTCCGCCGAGGCCAGCTAGCACACTTGTACTTTTTGCTACACATTACCTGCCTGTAATGGGTGGTTCACCGAGACCTGACCAGAGGCAGGCCTCATCACGTGCTAGCTAGGCCTGAGAAGTATTGGGCAGGGGAGAGAAAGGAGAGGTAACTGCAAGCAAGATTGTGCTGGAGGAGTAAAGTCATGTATATACAGGATTGTATATAGTGTGGTCCCGTTCAAGAACTGTTTAATATGCTGTGCATCCCATAAATACCCTATACCCCATCCAAGTTAAATCCCCTAATAAAGAAAAAAAACACAAGTACTGGCCGGTTCTTCCTGACTCCGGATGTGTGGAAAAGAGTGATTGAGGGCAGTGTGACAGGTGAACCACTACTTCCAGCAACCCCTACGGAAGGCATGGCTATATTTAGTTTTTCTATTCCAGTACGTTAGACATGCAAGCTAAAATGTGATTGATTGCTATTGGAAAGGCCTCTGCTTTTGTTTGCTACGATGGTTTGAGAGCTGACTATGTTTGCAATTAGCACAGAAGTCTAGTCCTCCAGAGAACTGTTTGTATAAGTGGATTGGACAGATAATTATAAGTGGGCTGGGATATGGATATTTCTAAGATCATCTCTTCCAGTTTTTTTGCCTCATTGCTTTTGTTATTGCTTGTCTGTTAGCATATGGTTATTGTTTTTAATCTGTTGTAACGAAAAATTGCACACGTGCATTAAAACATTTATTTATTAATCGTATATTCATTGCTAATGTTGCTAAACTTTTACACTTTAATTAGCTGTAAATGAAAGTGGTTGTAAAAGTAAACAAAAATTACAGCCAGCTCCTATGTTCTATTAATCTACCCTACACTGTGCAAATGATTTTTAAACTGATGCCTGTAAATGCCTTCTCTTCAATCTCTTTTGGCTGCTTTGTTCCTATATTGGGCTACAGCGGGAAGGGAGGTCACATGATCGCTGTGCTGGCCACTCAGCCCCTCCTGCTGTAGCCTTTAGATGGGGGAGGAGAGCAGCCGGAGGTAATATTTCTTTACTTTCACTGCCAGCTACTAATAGCAGCGGGGGGGGGGGGGGGGGGTTCGGAGAGGGGGAGAGACACACACAGGAGCTGGCAGGCAGGGGGAGAGGGAGAGCAGTGGGATGACGAAGGCACACAAACTGACCATGGTAATCATGGATCAGCAGCCATGATTATTGTGGTCAGCACACAGAGGGGGACACAGGAACAGCTAGGATCAATCAGGTTTTTTACAGCTTAGGAAGGGGAAGATTAGACAGCACAAGCACTATGCTGTTTAAACTGTTATAAGGAAACAGGAGCTCTTTTTCTTTAGGGTTACAACCACTTTAACACACTTACTGCTAATTTCAGAGGAAGCATAGCAGGATTGATTCATATAGAATTCTGCTTCCAGTTCCTATATGTTGTAGCTGTGATCTGTGTGATATATTTTGCTTTAGAAAAACACTGGTTAGAAAGATCAAATGGCAACAGCTTGGAAATATGCTGGGTGTAAAATTCCAGGTGTTTTCCCACATCCAGGGTGCCACAGGTGCCGTGTACAGTCTGCTATACAAGTAAATGACTGTTGCACTTACAGCTTGCCATACATGTGAACACATACCATGCATGGCTGTATGCAGTCGTACTCTTGTAAACACCACTGCTTCTGTATGTCAGAATTTACCTGTGCATGTGCATATGATGTATTTCCCAAATGTGTAAGTTCCACATTTGGGAAATACATCATACGTGCATACGTAAGCAAACACTGATGATGACTACATACAGTCATATATGGTATGTGTTCACATGTATGGCAAGCTGTATGTGCAACCTGCGGCTTCCTGTGGCACAGTTGGTACTTCTAGGAATATAGTTGGAAGCCTGAGAAATTATATTTTCACCCGTCTGCATAAAGTAGCTATACAACATAGTTAATGAAGCCAAGGACTGGTGGCACAGAAAAATGAAATTAGTCCTTGTTTTTACATGTGTTTCCTCTTTAAATGGGTAATTTTGCTTTTGGTGCAAGCTATTCTTTAAGACATGGCCCTCTCCTCTAACAGTGATATTTACTGTCCAGGACCTCATATCCTTCCTTTAGAAAGCATTGTTTTAGGGTTGTTTTCATCCTACTTGCAACAGCCTTATTCATTTCTGTGCAAAAAAGAGGGGGGGACAAATGTTGGGACTTTGAATGAGGCGCAGGGACCGTCTGCATCTCCATCCCTGTTCAATAATAAAAAAAGGGGGAAGTTGGGACTTTAAATGAGGAGTGCAATCAGACACCAGCAAACGATAAGTGCTCAACATTTTTATTTGTCCATCCTAAGTCGCGGAGGACATGGTATGTACCACATAATAAAAATACAAAGGCACAAACGTCAACTCTAACACATGAGAGAAGACATATAGATACACAAATGATGCATCCAAAAGAAGTAGTTGTAGAGCACTCTGTAGGGACAGGTGTAAAAACTAATCCTTCATGTGAGATATTAACCTTGATTAAAAAGTCATAAAAAGGTCATCTCTATAATATTCCTTAAAATGTAGAATAGCATCAATGTGAACCCTACGCGTTTCGTGGGGTAACACCCACTCGTCAGGGGTAGATGCGAAAAATCTCTGACATATACAATTGAGATAGCTGATGAAATGATTATTTCTATATCACAAAAAATATGAAGAAGAAGAGCAGGAAATTGACCTACCCAGATCTCACATGGTGCAATGCGAAGCAGTGGGTGCAGGGCCGCGCACAAGGTCCACCCCGGAGCTGAGGACGTGGTATTGGGACAAGGCAGGATCCACCAGCGAACACCCTGGAGGACAGGCAGCGCGAAACCGTGCCAGGGAATAACTCATCTGTGTGAGCGAGTGATGTGTAAAGGTAGTGAGTGGTGGTAGAAAATTAATAAAAATATGACACGGAAAAAGAAAAAAAGAAAGAAATGGGGGCTCAGAAGATAAGATGAGCAAAGGAACTAGGAATTTATTTTCCACTTTATCTTCTGAGCCCCCAATTCTTTCTTTTTTTCTTTTTCCTTGTCATATTTTTATTATTTTTCTACCACCACTCACTACCTTTACACATCACTCACACAGATGAGTTATTCCCTGGCACGGTTTCGCGCTGCCTGTCCTCCGGGGTGTTCGCTGGTGGAACCTACACTGTCCTAACTGACACCTACACTGACCTACCTTATACATACTCTGGCTTACCTGACACCTACACTGTCCTAACTGACACCTACACTGACCTAACTGACACCTACACTGACCTGACACCTACACTGACCTACCTGACACATACACAGACCTACCTGACACCTACACTGACCTAACCGACATATATACTGACTTTAGTGACCTACCATTTCCATGTCAGACTTCAGGTGACCTCTTGACACTCCTGCATAGTGCCCATCCCATTCATGACCACAAGTGTCAAGAGTGCGGTCAGATCTCCCACCCGGCGTGGACTGGCTGCAGTGTCACTCCCGCCTTCTGCCTGCCTGGCCTGGGCATACCGCTCTCAGAACGAACAAGTGCGGATCTCCCACCCACTGCTCGCACACGCGCAGTGTCACTCACCTTCGGGATCCAGCGGCACCTATAATGGACATCACACATCCTGGGGTAGGGGCATTGAACCAGTGTAACATCCATCATAGACGCTGCTGGGTTCAGGATGCGGGACTTATGTCACTCGGCTGAGTCATACGGATTACGGGTGCTCAGGGCTAATAATGCAGTCATGCATGCCCGAGACCAGGAGCTTTTGGGGGCCCACTTAGGGCCCAGTGAGCGTGGGGGGGGGAGCAGAGAGCTGGTGACTGACAGTCACCAGCTCTCTGCTCAGGGGGCTGTGAGAACCAATTGATCGGCGGTGTTTGATTGTTTGGTTCTCAGTGCTAGAGCCAGCGGGGGACAGATGCAGCATTGCCACCTAGGTAAGTATGATTTTTAAAAAATTAAATATTCTCATGCTTCTCTTTTAAGGAAGCCTGTTTGACTCTTTCCAGACATTTAGACTCCCTAGAGCTCTTTATGCTCTGGGGAGCAGCTGTAAAGCCTGGTGAATGCATACATGTTTCACATGGGTCAATTGCTCTATAGGGTCTCTGGAGAGCCAGTTTATTAACACATGCTGATAATTATGTATGGAGTAGTGCAACATTTTATCTTGCCTTCTCCTCATACCATTTGTTTGGTATAAGAGACTGCCGACTTGTCTCTCCATTCCCTCCCCGGGGTCATCTTACATTAGTAGTCTAATGCAGCCAATTATATGAGGAATATTGGTTCTTGTTTGAGCCTTCTTACAGCAGGCATCATAATCCTGAGAGTGATACAAAGTGTATGCACGTGATTTGCTTTGATCTTCACCACTAATTGCTAATGTCCCAATTAGGTTACATTAAACAGCAGACAGATGTGTGCAGGCCGTGGTGCGTAGGCTAATGGTTGGTCATAACAATCCAATGTGTCTGCTGTTTTATTCCAGAAATCAAAGAAAACTGTTCAGTTGTACCCCTGAAAATGTTTTTATGAACCATAACCCTTGTGTGCAAGTATGTCACTTTAGGAATATTAATCCTGCAAAAACTATAGCTTAGTCATGGTTTATGTGTCATTTTTTAAAATTCATATTAGTGCTTAATTTCCTTTGTGCCTGTTTAGAATCATATTACTTTATCCTCTGATATAGGATAACGAGAACAACTGATAAATAAATGTTGGTACAGAATGATACACACTAGCACCATAGCTATACTTTGAAAGCTATAAATCTAACTAGAAATTAGATGGAGGTCTAACACAACACAATGTAAATATATATACTGTATATACATAAATATATATAGGCAGCCCTTTGTATTACAAATAAATATGTAATACATGACAAAAGAATTCCTAAAGAGCTATGGAAGCCTAATTTGCAGCTCCCTTTGTCTGATAAAAATCTGGTTCTGAGCTAACTAGGTCATACCCTAGGTTTTTCCATTTTACCCTATCCTGCCTCCCTTCCCTTATCTGATACCCACCATGTGGTAAGGAAAGGGTTCTCCCGCCTTGCAGACCCCTTGTTTTCCTCACCTCCTAAGAAAGCAAAGCAAAGCAAAGCACAAAGGCAGCGCTGACAACAGGGAACACATCTCATAGATTAAGAGGGGTGCTCTGGCTCAAATGACCTCAGCCATTGAAAACACAGGTCCAAGAAAGATGTAGCTGGCAGCTCCAGAATCCCATGAAAATCTTAATTTGCTACATAAAGGTCAGGAATAAAAACAGCTGACACGTTTTGGCATACAGCCTTGTTCACAGCATAGTCTCAAAATGAATGACAGAACATATAAATGCATCATATGAGGAAGAGCAGTGTCAATAAAACAATTATTCAATTAAAATCAAAAACTGGCAGATGACAGAAAAAAGTGGCACTGGATTCTATTCATATCAGATGTGGGATTACAATACTATGAAAACATTCAGCATATCAAAAAAGACACCATGCATAACAATAGGCTTGTGCAAGCTGGTATCTAGATTGATGTTGTGCCCTCACCTCCTACCTATCTTCCTACCATCTCTCCATCTTTGTTCCCCCCCATCCCTGACAATCCACATTGCCCAACTGGGAAATTACTAAGCATTTCCCATCCGCTCCCTATCTGTTTTATCCCTACAGCCCTTATCCCCATGACAACACCTGTGTAGGACGAAACGTACGTCGGGAGGGCGCGCTGACGTCACCTTTTGAAAATTTATGCCGGCTTTTATCTGCACAATTTCATCTTATTCATGTGAGTTGTTCTTATATTGGTATTAATAAATTATCAAACGGTACTTGGCTATGTGGCTCCCTTCTCTCTTTGAGATACATTGAGACACTTGGAGATCGCTCCACAGCAGCAAGGGAGGAGTGGTGTTGGAGCCATATCCACGGTGGTTGATGGTCAGTCAGAAGACTATCAGGAGAAGGATCTTATCATATATGTCATCAGGCGATTTTTTATCTAAAGTCTGGTAAGCACATTACCTTACTGGTGGTGGACCACGTTTGCTGTGTGCGACACTCGGGTGTTTGCTATCCAGGAGAATAGGAGGAGGATGACACACCTTATTTGTTGATTTTTTAAGATCCATCACAAACGAATTTATTTTTGTCATATTGCTAGCGCAGCCTTTGTGTTTTACATATTGTACCTTTAAACCGTTGAATTTTGAATATTTGTTTGAACTTTGATGGATTGATACCTTTGTCACTATTTGGGAGATTTACTAAAACTGGTGCACACAGAATTTGGTGCACCTGTGCATAGTAACCAATCAGTTTCTAACTTCTTGTTCACTTAAACTAAGTATCTGTTTTAATAAATCTCCCCCTATAAAAGGATCTGCATGTGATGCAATTAGCCTTTATTGAAGGATTGACAGACTACTTCATAGTGTACATCTGGTGTACTCATATAGCATTTCTTGTTCACAATGTACTTGAACTATGCTTAGATTTCTCTTAAACTGTGCATTGGTTTGTAATGTACCTCTTTTGCTGTTTTACCTTAATATTCAAAATAAAGAATGCATTAAAAATGGGTTTCAGCAAACTGATAAGGGGTAAGTCACCAATGTGATGACTCATTCCAGTTCTGAAAACCGGCTCTTTACAAAGCTGAAAGTTGGAATATCTGAATATGTGAAAAGATGACTAAAACGCCATCTGCTGGCTGGAAAGGAGATTGCATTATCAAACAGTATTTCAGTTTCAATCATTTTTAAATCTAGCATTTCTAAACATGCATAACAATAATCACAATTTCCATCAAGGAGAGTGTTTATACAAAATCAAGGTAAAACACAATGACAGTCTGGAAATTGCAGTACCATGACTATATACTATAATCTTAATGACTATATACTAAAATCATTTTACCCTCCAACAAAAAATTCTATAAAACACCCTAATTGTGCTATAACAGACAACTTCTACGGCAAAGAACTGAGATAAATAAAAGAATGGAAAAGGGGGCAGGTTAAAGGAGAAGTATGTTTTTTTTTAATTCCAGATTTATACTTACCTAGGTGGATGCAGCATAGGTCCGATGCTGCATCTGTCCCCCAGCGCTTCTACACTGAGAACCGAGCCATCAAACATCACCGATGGTTCGGTTCTCACAGATTTCCGGGAGGAAAGGTGCTGACTGTCAATCAGCAGATTTTCTCTGTGCTCCTTCACCCTCACCGGAGCGCTGAGCTGTGGAGAGGCGGGGAGCGGCCATCTCAGGCTCTCAGTGGCTCATTGAGAAGCTGAGATGGCTATCCATCCAGGCACTTGGCGGATCCAGACTTCATTGTAATGATGATGTGGTGCCTGGATGGACACTGGTGACGTCAGCAGAGAGCAGACTTTAGTCCGCTCTCTGCTGAAAACGGGTCACAGGAGTGCAAAACGAATTGCACTGCTGTGACCTTTAGGAGAAGCCCAGCCAAACAAGCTCAGGCTGGACTTCCTTTTTAAGAGAGTGGTGGGGAAAGGTGAACATAGATCACTATTTCAGCAGATGAAGAGGTCTAACTAGTTTGATGAGGCAATCAAATGATCAAGAGCCATTTTATTTTTCCCCTGTCATATCAAGGGGATGGGGGGTGAAAGACCACCAGACTTTGGCTAGAACTTGTTTTGCTGCCATATAAAGGAAAGAAATAGGCGCAACTGGGTGTTTGTACACTGCTTAGGTTTCAAGTTTAAAAGGATCTCCATAGGATCTTTTGGGGAACCTCTCCCCAATAGAGTGTAGACCATCTGTTATATTCGACTTCAAAATCTCATGATGCAGGTGCACTTCCACCATATGTCTGGCAACCCCTAAAACAAAATCCTGAATCAGAATGGGTACATTTTGCCTGTTGTTGTGGGACCATGTAACAACATATAAGTAGCTTTAGGAAACATGCTGAGATATTTATAAAATGGGGGGGGGGGGGGGCGTGGTATCCCAGATGTGTCCCCAGTCTTCACCGAGTGTTATCCCAGTGCTTCACATATTGTAGAGGTTTGGAGGCCTGTCTTTCCAACTATGAATTTTATTATATATTTTATATTTTAATTAATTTTATTAATATTGTAGCTGTATTATCTCTGGCTGTTGGTTCTTTGAGGCATATGCACCTAAATTGAGTCAGCCTTTGTAATTAGGATGGTCTTTTAATGGTTGTTGGGAAAAATTCTTAGTTTGCAGGTATTGAAAGATCTCTGAGGCTGAGACGCATTTGAGCTATATATCTGGGTGAAGCTAATAGCTTCTTTAAAGGTGGTTAGATTAAAGATTCTTTATAGGCCCTTATTGACCCACCATTGGAAACAAGTTGGTTCAGTATGATCGGTTGGAAACATAGGTTATGCTAACTGTGTGTAGCTAGCTAGTGATGCATAAGAAGATCAATTTATTTTTAGTTAATGGCAAATAATTTGGTTTGTTGTATGGTTATGGACACTAGGGAGAATCCACATGACTGTTTCTACTGGGATAAGGTTGAGTTCTAGACCTTCCAGAGAGATCCAGATGGTAGGTTGATAGTTTAGTGGGGAGGACTCAAAATTGATATAACAACTTTGGTAGAAAAGCCATTTTGACAACTGCTATTTGGACTAGCCAAAAAATGTGGCATTTTTTTTTTCTATGATTCCATAAGTTGAGTAAGTTGCCTTTTTAGAGCAGGATAATTTGCAGCATGCATTGTAAGTTGCCTTATTAGAGTGGGATCTACCCTTGGTGGAAGGAAGTTAAAAATAACAAACATGTTATACTTACCTGCCCTGTGCAGTGGTTTTGCACAGAGCAGCCCAGATCCTCCTCTTCTCAGGTCCCTCTTCGGTGCTCCTGGCCCCTCCCTCCTGTTGAGTGCTCCCACAGCAAGCAGCTTGCTATGGGGGTACCCGAGCCGAGTCACAGCTCCCTGTGTCCATTCAGACAGGGAGCTGTGCCCCCCCCCCTTCTCTCCTAATTGGCTCACTGACTTTGATTAACAGCAGTGGGAGCCAATGGCAGTATCTCAGCCAATGAGGTGGGGAGTCCCAGACAGGCGAGTCTCTCATGCAACATCGCTGGATCTAGATGGACCTCAGGTAAGTATTAGGGAGGCTGCTGCACACAGCATAGAATGCATTAAGATTTAAAAAAAAACCTTCCTCCTTTATAACCACTTTAATGTATGGCCAGCTTAATATTTTTTTTTGTGTATTGGGAAGTTATAAAAATACACTTGTATAGAGCTATGCTATTTATGACCAGGGCTTAAGGTGTCTATGGTAATTGCCACCCCATGCTGTTCCTTTTCTGTGTGTTGAAGGATCCTTCCATTATGTCCAATGAGCTGGTGTACAATACAGGCAGTACGAGTAACAAAGAAGAGATGTGAATATAGCCTTGCTGGATCTGAAAAGCAGTTTTGTCACGTTAACTATAGTTGCATATGGACGTGTCATTCTGTACCCAAAGTTAAATGAAGACTTTTGGGTGGAGGTTATCAAGAGTTTTGTATAAAAATGAAGAAATGAAGGTACTTAATCGTTTTCAAAACTTTCCCTTCATTAAAGCATGCAAATGGTGTAAATGTACCACAATACTTTTATCATATTTCCTTGTAATGAGGAGCAGTTAGTACAAAACTATTGTGGCTGTGCTCATTATGTGCCTGATTTGATAAGTGGTTAGTGCTCTTCCCCTTCAGCTCTGGAACCTGGGTTTAAATCATAACTGTAACATTATCTATATGGAATCTCTTCCACCAAGTTTTTGGTTACCCCTGGCACTCTGAAAATATACTAGTTGTCAGCCTTCCACCCATGTATAAATGTGGTAAGGACACATTTCCACACTGGAAATACAAAAAAAAATGTGAAGCGCAACTTACACAAACTAAGGTGAAAAAGCTCCTATTGTGTCATGAGATTTGAAGAAAAGGTTGTAGTGTGTTGTCTAAAGTAAACCCAAAATGGGTAATATTATGTAATCAATTTAGATAGAGACAGGGCTTAGTGGAGGTTTTCTCTAAATTCTACTATCTGGGTTGAGTCTGATTAATATAAGTCCAACAAGATGGTTGGAAAATGTCCCGACCTCATGGAGCATGCACTCCCAGTGAACTGCTTATGAATGAGTTTAGAGGGCTCAAAGGTCAGCATCCTGAATGTGGGCACATTCATTTTCCCATTTTGTGCTGAAATTAAAAAGCCATATGTATGTTTAAAAGTCTTATTTATGAACACTTAAGCATAAGTAAGTCTAGCCTGGATCCATTCCCTGGCTGTTGATATATGTCAGCTGGCAGCCACGCTTTCTTTACATTAAATCCCTGAGAATACGTTATTGCATCCCGCAATGCTTCTGCAAAGTTATCAGTGAACTCAGGCCAGTGAAAAACCCTTTGAAAGAAACTTCACTGAGGGATATTGATTATAGCAGCTTCTCATTATCTAAAAGCTGTCCTGATTTTGCATTGAATACATACTTTTCTTCCTTAAATAATTCATGCACATAGTCGATATTGCGGCTGGCTCTCAGAATTGGTAGTTAGCAAACTTGGACATGAGATGGGTTATGTATGATATTAAAAAAAAAATCACTCCCCCCTTTTTTTGTTGCAGAAAGAGCTGAACTCTCTCGCATCGGAGTTGGCTGCGCGGCAGGAAGAGAGCGAACATTCCCACAAGCGGCTTATTGAACTCAGCCGGGAGTTCAAGAAGAATGTCCCTGAGGTATAGTATGTTACACTACAAGTCCCGCTTAACCTACTGATTGCTGATGTGATTTGTTTTTAGGTAGAGAAACACTTAAGACCTTTTATCTTTTAACACTAAATTCTATTTAATTCTTTTTCTTTTTATTGATTTAAGACATACAGTAATTAAAATACTGGTGGGAGCATAGTATCTCAATGATATACCAATCTTTTTAAACACTTCACAAATACAGTAATAATTAGGACAAATGGATTGCTATTATTGGAGGTTTTGTATGATTGTTGTAACTGAAAATAATAAAGTTATCTTCCTTCTTCAAAGCAAACCTGTTCTTAGCCTATGAAGAGAAAAGCAACATGTGCCTTCTATGCCTCTCTTCCCAGTAGTACATACTCACCTTCACTTACCAACTGTCCCATTTAGCCTATACAGACAAACTTATCTGCTACTTCTGGGTGTAGAGAAGCATATGACTCACACTTCTACTCATGTGAGAAGAAGGGGCTTGCTGATTGGCCCATCACATGGGGATGGGGTGACAGTCCTCAGCCCTGTGTAAGCTCTGACTGTAGACACTCAGAGAACTGCCTATTCTTCTCTTCTGGTTGCTAAATAATGAGTATGTGCTGCTGGGAAGGGAGTCATTAAGGTAAACCTGTTGCTTTGTCCTGACTAAGCAAATTACAGGTTCACTTTAGTAGACTCATGCCTCAGTGACATCCTTCCCTTCAACACTCTCTTTCGGGGGGAGATAATGTATTTTAATGTATCGTACAGTACACTTCAGACGTCATACCTTCAGGCAATTGGACAGTGGTTAAAACATTTGCTAGGGCCTCCCCAGAGTGTACCCAAATAACCCTGCCCCCTCCACGTGGCTTCAGTTTTTATTTAGTGTCCTTAGGTGATGGACCTGTTTTCTGGATAAGCATTTTTAGTTTTTTTAAACCATTGAAATCTTTTTTTCACCTGAAACATCTATCAGTCTGATTGCTTATTGCCTTGCATTATCTAGCAGTTTCCCGGACCAGTTACCCTCACCGTGTACCTCAGGCACCATTGCCAGTCCTCTGTGGGGCCAGCCTGTAATGTTTGACTCAAGCACTGGATCCTATGTTAAAGTGGAGGTCCGCTTACACCTGCAAAAATTAAAAGCCAGCAACTACACATACTGTAGCTGCTGACTGTTAATAATAGGACACTTACCCGTCCTAGAGTCCAGTGATGTTGGCGGGTGATTCCGCCTCCATTGGGAACCCGGCTGTAAAGCATTACAGCTTGACGCCGGACCCCTACTGGGCATGCGCTCTGCTACTGGCCTAGCACCCAGTAGCAGAGGGAGGAGGGAGCCGGGCTGCTGACGTAATTTGCCATGGCTCTGTGTCCCTGAAGTGGGGACAGGATACCTGTCAAAGACAGGTATGTGCTCCCTCCTCCTTGGCAAATGTGGCATCAGAAGGGGGGGGGGAATCCGATAAGTGGAAGTTTCAATTGTAGGTAGAACTCTGCTTTAAGCATTCACCTTGATATGTACAACATGTGAAGTTAGCTGCAGGGTGCTATACAGGTCCAGTACCATGATTAATTTCTTTGGTTCTCAGACTCTGAAGACCCCTTTTGGGGTATGCCCCCCATGACGGGCCTTAATAGGTCCAGAATCATAAATATGGTAAGATAGAGTTTCCCTATATATGGACTGCGGTTCCTTTCTTTCAACAACACGAATTGCAGGACATTGCACACTATGTGGTTTAGTGGTCAAAGGAGATTGAGAGTTATTAACCACTTGACCTCTGGAAGATTTACCCCCCTTCATGACCAAGCCATTTTTTGTGATACGACACTGCGTTACTTTAACTGACAATTGCGCAGTCATGCAATGCTGCACCCAAATGAAATTTATATCCCTTTTCCCCACTAATAGAGCTTTCTTTTGGTGGTATTTGACCACCTCAGCATTTTTTATTTATTTGCGTTATAAATAAAAAAAAAAATTTTGAAGGAAAAAAACATTTACTTTTACTTTCTGCCATAAAACACATCCAATTAAAAAAAAATTAAAAATCAAATGTCTTCATAAATTTAGGCCAATATGTATTCTGCTACATATTTTTTTTGTAAAAAAAATCCAAATAAGCGTATATTGATTGGTTTGCGCAAAAGTAATGTGTCTACAAACTATTGGATTTGTTTATTTATTTATTTTTTTTACTAGTAATGGCGGCGATCAGCAACTTATGCTGGGACTGCGGACATTGTGAAACTAACTGACACTTTTTGGGGACCATTGACACTAATACAGTGATCAGTGCTATAAATATGCACTGTCACTGTACTAATGAAACTGGCTGGGAAGGGAGAACATTGGAGGTGATCAAAGGGTTAACTGTATGGCTAGCCAGTGTTTTACTATACTGTATGAGGTGCTTTTACTAGGGAAAGAGATGGAATTTATTCCCTGCTTTGCAGGGACACAAACTCCATCCTTTCCCTCCTGTCAGAATGGCAATCGGCTTTGCTTACATAGGCAGATCGCTGTGTCTCTGCCTGACGATCGGTGGGTGCCGGAGGACATTGAATACCCTGCACCCACCGTTCTCCTTCCACTGTGTATAATCACAGCGAAAGCGAGCTGCCCCCCTAACCGGAAGTGTTTAGCACTTTCAGAACCTCTTGTTTCCAGAGGCTAAAAACCATACATGTCCTCTTTTCCACCAACACTGTTCAGATATCAGAAGCGGAACCTCCTTTACTTGAACATATGGAGAAAAGCATTAAGGGCAATGATTTTGTAGTGGAGGCAGCTGGGGATTTTCCTTCCCTTGAAACTCATGAGGTACAAGCTATGGTCTATCACCAATTGCTTTACACTGTAGGCACACTAATTGATGCAGTGCGCACTAGACTTTGCCCAACAGAGCCTAATTCTCTACAACCAAAACAGACCCCTTTGGGTATTTGGGTACTAAGAGATTGGCTTGATCATTTTTCAACCGATCCAAATTTGAATCGTTACGAAAATTTGGAATTCGTTGGAATTTATAAACAAAGTTAACATGGCTCAGGGTAATACTTGTCCCCCTGTCTCTTGAAGCATTGTCCTATATTTGCACAGCTCCCCTTTTCTGGGCCTAGTTCCCATCATATAGTCTGCATGACAAAAACAGATTTTGCATTTCAGATTCCACTATCTCTGAATTCTTTGAAAAACTTTGAGCACTGGTTTCCAGAGGCTAAAAACTATACATGTCATCTTTTCCACCAACACTGTTCAGAAATCAGAAGTGGAACCTCCTTTACTTGAAAATATGGAGAAAAGCATTAAGGGCAAGATTTTGTAGTGGAGGCAGCTGAGGATTTTCTTTCCATTGAAGCTTATGAGGTACAAGCTATGGTCTTGCGCTAATTGCTTTCCACTGTAGGCACACTTGTAGTTGAACTTTGCCCAACAGCGCCTAATTCTCTATAACCAAAGCAGACCCCTTTGGGTACTAAGAGATTGGCTAAATCCAAACAGTTTTTTCTCATACATGCACAGATTGATTATCCAGTTTATGAGGGCTCGCTCAGGTTTATACTCCTCCTAAGCTTTTTTTATTTATCTTATGAAAAAGCATTTAAAAAAAGAAATGGTCCATTTCAATTCTCAATAAACACCGTACAGTTCCTATTGAGGCTGTTCCTTCCTTTAAGAATACTGTTGAAGCTCTTTTAAAGGACTTATTAACAGTCCCGCAGCTGACTATTGCTACAGTGTCCATTTGCCATACTGTCACCAGCTGGTTGAGACACATAAACAGGGACCAGGAACTTGTCTTTGAAAACTCTGCTCTCTTAGAAAAGTAATGTCAGCCCTATTGTTTTGTGTTGGTGCTCTTGAAAATTAAAATATAATTTGACATGTCTCTTATCTATGTGCACATGAGGGGTCTTTCCATCCTCCACAAGCATTAACCTCAAAGCCAGGGCTTAAGACTTCCTTTGTCGCAAGCCTTGGCCCACCAAGCCTTCCCAGAAGCCCTCCACACAATGCAGGGGAGCTCTCACTCTGAGGAGACCCGTTGGCATTTGTGCCACTCAAGATTCGAAATGTTCTGGACCTCTGGGTCCCCCTCCTCACTTTTCACCTTCAAGTCTGCCAGCTTCTTCATACCAAAGGACGGCATATTTAATGACTGCCTTGCACCAGCTTCAGGCACAAAGGGCAGTTGTTACTTCAGAAAAATGGGTTTCAAGCTTTCTATTTAAATCTATTTACAGTCTCAAAACCGAATGGTGGCATCCACCCAATACTGGGCTTAAAAGCCCAAAACTGATTTCCTTGTGTGCCAAAATTTTGTATAGAATCTACGAGATCTGTCATTACTTCCTTCAGACAGGGGAATGTCTTGCATCAGTAGACATACAAGATGCCTGTCTCCATATTCCCATTTTCCCATCACACCAAAGTTGTCTACATTTTGCTGCGGGAGACCACCATTACCATTTTTTGGAACTGCCATTTGGGTTCTCCTCTGTTCCCTGAGTGTTCAAAAAAGCACTTTCCCTGCTTATGGCTCTCATACAAACACAGGGCATTCATTTCACAAGGCCTTGTGTGCCAACACTTAAAGCACCATGCAGTTCAAACTTTTGGATGCATAATTTCTAATGTCTGCTCTCCAGCCCTCACACCAACTGGAGTACCTGGGTATAATCTTAGCTAGAAGTTTCTTTTCTCAAGCAAAGATTGCTTCCCTAAGTCTAGCACTCAAAACCTAAAAACACAGCACCCCTCAATTTGCTTCTGTATTATGGTTTTGGGCCTCATGGTGGCCTCCTTCGAGGCAGTTCCCTTTGCCCAGTTTCTTTCCAGGTCCCTTCAAATCCAGTGGGCATTCTGGCAAGCTGAACAAGTTTGTGGCAAGGGCAAGGATCCTCTAGCCTTCAGAGTAGATGCTCTGATGATTCCTTGGACTCATATTCATATTGGTTTAAGACTTCCCTCTGACGAAGTTCCTTCCTCGACTGCTGCCGAAGATAGAGGAGAAAAGGGTCCCAATAATTCTTATTATACCAAATTGGCCCAGAAGAAGGGGGTATACATACTCTGATTTCTGGCAGATGAGCCTTGGACTCTTCAAACAGACCCTCTGTTTCAGACTGCTTCTCTGTCACTGGCTTTAATAGTAGGACTGTTGAAACCCAAGGCAATTCTTGCATGGTCCAAAGATAGAAGACTTAATCCTAGGGAATATTGTATCGCTCGTATTTTGACCCTTCTTCAATCTGGGCTTGACCAGGGTCTGATTTTAAGTATCTATAGGAAACGGGTTTTTACCTTATTCATTATCATCTGGAGACCTCTTGCTTCATCATCCCTTTTCAAAACTGTTCTACAGGGAGTCGCTCATATAATTCACCAGGATTAAACTCCTGTGTTACCTTAGCAGCCCCACCTGGTACCCTCTGTCTCTCAGAGAGACCCCCCCCCCATTCAACCAATTGAAGACATTCTGCTAGAAAATATCACTTTTGTGTTTTTTTCTGTTGTATGGAGCCTTTTCTTGTTTTGTTTTGCACAATGACATTGAGTTTTTGAGACCAAAACCATGCTTTTTATCTAAGGTGGTCTCCTCTCTCACTTCAGATTATGTTTTCCTCAATTCCCTCTGTCCTGTCCCAAGACATAGAAATATAAATAGTGTTACGTTGTCCCTTAAAATTAATGTTCATGAAAGCTACTAGAGTGCAAAAATCAATGTTTATAGATTTTGTACTATTTGCACTGTTGTCGCAGCACAAAACTATTTATTTTTCTATGAGCACAATATATGCATCCCTATATCAGTGCTGCAGTTCTAATTTTACACCAAGGGCTGATTGTTTGATTTCACAGTGTCTCAAACATGACATGATAATCGCTGTATGTTCTTTGGATATGGTTAAGGCTGTCAGAATCTGCTTGGCAGCTAGGGCCCATTTTCAGCAAACAGAGCCCCTTATTTATTCTGCCTGGAGGCCCATGTTGAGGACACCCTCCTTCCCACTCCATTGCCTGGTTAATTAGACCAGTGTTTCCCAACCCAGTCCTCAAGGCACACCAACAGGTCATGTCTTCAAGATTTCCATTATTTTGCACAGGTGATTTGATCAGTTTCACTGCCTTAGTAATTACCACAGCTGTTTCATCTGAGGGAAATCCTGAAAACATGACCTGTTGGTGTGCCTTGAGGACTGGGTTGGGAAACACTGAATTAGACAACTCATTTCCAGGGCTTACACCCTTAAGGAAAAGGTTCCTTCCTTTCCTTTTAGAGCCCATTCCATCAGAGTTGTTGGTGTCACCTGGGCTTTTAATCATCAAGCATCTATATCCCAGATGTGTAAGAAAGCCATCTGGTACTCTATTCACACAGTTTTCAAGTTCTACCAGGTGGACGTTCAGGCCTCAACTGAGGCAAATTTTGTCCGCAAATTGTTTTCTAAGTATTTTGTTGGAGTCCTTAAATCCTTGGTTTCTTGTGGTTTGCTGTTCTTGTATCATCTCTGCACTTATCAATAAATGTACTGTATTGGAGTTTTGGAGCGCCGACCTTCTGTACATATTCTTGGTTTCTTGTGGGCCTATTGGCAGCACTATGTTTCAATGTTGTTACCCACCCCTCAATTTTATTGTTTGGGTACAACACATGGTCTATGAATACAAGTCCTCACAAAATGGGTGGGGTTATATGGGTACGCTTTTGGGGCCACCCTAGCAAAAAGTCTACCAGTGTCCAACCACCTGTAGGTAGCATCATATAAGTCATGATCTATGAATACACGTCCTGTGTTCTGTACTGTACTCCAAAATAAAGAATTTACAGATAAGTCATGAATATTTTTTATTGTGTAACAAAGAGTGGTAAAAATTCTAGCTTGATTCTGACTGCCAAGCTAATGCAAATTGGAACATGAATGTAAACGTAGTGGTGGGCAGCATTCATTATTCAATTTAATAGATTTGAAAATCAAGTCTTTGTTTTTAAAGGGTCCAGTTCTGTTGAGTTGAAAACCTCATCTCTTTTCATCCAAGTTATTCAGCTTTGTCAGTGCAACAGAAGTTCAGTAAAGAAAATGCATTGATTTGATGGGGCTAAGCTACTAAAGGCAAATAGGTTATTAACGTTGCATCAAAGTTGCACTTTTCCCTGAACTTAGTGAATGTGATGAAGTTTTACTTTTAAAAGAGTACCCAATCATGTGCAAGGAAGCTAAACAAACAGCATTTTGACTTGCAGGTGATTGTAAGTCAGCAGAGCTTCACCTCATTTACTAAGCCCTGGGAATAATTCCACTACAAAATGCAACTTCCCTTACAAAATTAATAGTCTGTTTGCTTTTGGCAAATAAATTTGTGTGATTTTTCCATGTGTTATTTAGGCCTTGTACACATGGGCTCAAAATCGTTTGAAATTGGTCGCTTCGGCAGGGACCGGATGACTTTTGGCCCATGTGTACAGCTGTCTGCTCTACAGAAGCCGGTCTTATTACCTGCTTCTGTCAAATGGGCATCTGACTGGCAGCCAATAGCTGTGAGCGTTTATCAATGTATTCTGTTGGTTGGGAGGGGGTTCAGGTCCCCCTGTCAGAATACAATAGTACAGCTGGGGAAATTGCCAAATTAACAGCATTTGTGTTACTACGGCGATCTGTCAGGTTATTTTCATTCACTGGATTGAGTAAAAAAACACTTCTAGTGTGTACCCAGCTTTAGTCCAGAGCTGCTATGCGGTGAAAAAAATGTCCCAGAGCTGCTTTCAAATACATAGCAAACTGGTGATGTTGGAGTATTGGGGGTTGTTGTATTTCTTGGTGATTACCAAAATACTGTATAAAGTCACAAAATTCAGTATATGAGTTCTCTTGTTGTACATAAAGAAAATTAGTTTTATAAATAAAAT
>BLSH010230219.1:2018318-2036613 GCA_018402905.1 Glandirana rugosa
TCCGGTCACAGCCAGCATGTCGTTCCGGGCGTGAGTCTTGTCTCTGAAGTTCCACGAAGACAGAAAGACAGTCGCCCTTGAAAAAAAAAAAATTTTTCTTCCCTCGGAAGGGATCCCTATTGTCGGCGGGATCATTCCGCACGTTAGCCACCCAGGTGACGTCCCCTAATGGTGATGAATCTTTGAGAGGAGTTTCCCTATCACTTTTAGTCGCACAGTAACCATTTCCGTTTGCGACCCCCACGGTAAGTGCTGCCCTTTACCAGTTTTAAACACAATTCCCTATTCTGAACCCGGGACCCCCCGGATCCTCTAGTGTGTGCACGCGTCGTCTAGTAGAAACTACGTCGACGCTGAATTACGCTGTTTGTCGCATTAAGTCGCAGCTGCATCAAAGATGATCTGCTGCGCACGTGTGTGATCTCCTAGGCCCCCCAGGGCCCAAGTCTTATCCCTTAACACAAATTTTGACCATTTCCCGTCGTGAATGGCACCCCCAGCGTTTGCCTTTACCAATGACACGCTGATTTTCACTATCCCTTTGAGGAGAGTTTCTAAGTAGTGGTAATCCCCTGCAGTGGACCCACCGATTGCACGCCTTACTAGGGCGGCTGTTATCCCTAGGGAAGGCTCCCTTCTTTTTAAAAAAAAAAAAGTTCCCGCTGACAGAAAGACAGAAGCACCTTGAAGTCTCTGTTCTGAGTGCGGGCCTTGCTGTACGACCGACACTGGCCTCGCCCATGGTGGTACAGCGCCTTTATGAATGCATTATCTGGGAACCTAAAAAATGGCACTGTAAAAATGCTGCGTTTTTACTCCAGAGGATCATATATCTCTGTGAGGCGGCCATTGACATTTTGCCCTTATTGTCCAGAACACTGATCTCGGCCGTTAGGCCTTACCAAATTCCTTGGCTGCGTTCCTAGTCGGACGACCATGCTCCCGATGGAGGCTTGACTAACTTCCCCTTTCAGGCTGAACGTCTCTTTGCCCACGGCTTGTTGTAGTCCTCAAGGTTTTCACGGGGGGGCATTTTTTCCTCAGGAGCCCGCAGGCGTAAATTTCCTCACAGGCGGGAGCCTCCCTTCCCCCCAGGTCAGCGGATAAGGACCCGCTCTGGTAAGCCTGCTGCAGGGGCCGGACGACGGCAATGGCAGCGCAACAGAACAGACGGAGGACAAGTTTTCCTCAGCCTGATGGGTTGCCCCCGCCCGGGGGTCGGGTGGGGGCGTCTTCTGGGGCTCGCAAAGCGGTGATTGTCCCGTTTTCCAGACCGCTGGGTCCGGGTAGTGGTGCCCACCGGCTACAGGATGGAGTTCCCCTGGTTCTCTCTACCCCCAGACTGGTTTTTCCGTGGCAGCATGGCCCTATCCGAGCCAGCACAGGCCCCTCGGACTAAAGGGCGTTTGTTCTGGTCCCCTCAGGGAGAGGTTCGGGGTTTTTGCTCACACCTGTTGTGGTTCCCCACAAATGGGGAGGACTCTCGGCCCATCCTGGCTTTGAAGGCTAGGAAATGTGAGCATCACGGCCAGTATGTCAGGATGCAAAAATTCCGGATGGAGTCGGTTGGGTCGGTTGTGGCCGCCCTCCGCCCAGGAGTATGGTTGGCGTCTTTAGACATAGGAGGCGCGTACCTCATTGTAACCCTTCATTCCCGTCTCCGACTTTTACTGCGGTTCGCGGTGGGGGATCACCGTTTCTGATTCGTGCTCCCTTCGGCCTGACCTTCGCTCCCCGGGTTGTTACATCGTTGTAGCTCCGGTGTTGGTATTACTACGTCTGGCAGGCATGGCCCTAGCGGCATACCTGGACAATTTGCGCCTGTGAGCGGACTCGGTCTCGGCTTTGGGGGAGAAGGTGAGCATCAAGCATGGGATGTAGCTCATGGTAGAGCGCATGCCTTGCAAGTATGAGGCCCTGGGTTCAACCCCCGGCATCTCTAACCTTTTAAAAATTCTTTTGATGGCATCCCTGCTCGACTTCGGTTGGTTATAAAACCTGACGATGTTGTCTGTGTCTCCTTTCCGCCGTCTAGAGTATCTGAGAGTCATTCTGGACTCTGAACAGGTGAAGGTGTTTGTTTTTTTTTCTTCCTCCACCATGAAAAATCTGATATTTACAGTTGGCGGCGCGTACCCTCTTGTCACTCCGTCAGTTCTCACTACGGTGCTGTATGAGGGTGCGGGGGCTTATGATCTCGGCCTTTTGAGGCGATACCCTTTTTTGCCCGGAGTTACCTTCATTGTTCTTAACGTGCACTCCTGACTCGGTGAGACATGTCCCATAGGTCGTTGGCTCTTCCTATCCAGTCGAGCCCCCAGACCAGGGCGTCTCTGAGCCAGTGTTGTCGGGGCTCGGCCCCAATACCGGGGATTTCGTTTTTCAGTGGATGATTTTTGCCACAGATGCCAGCCTGACGGACTGGAGCGGAGTCCTGGGGCGGTTACCGCTCCAGGACCGCTGTTTGCCTTAGGAAGCTCGTCTGTCCATCACCGTGCTGGAGCTGGAGCGATCAGACTATGTATCCTCCATTGGTCAATGAGATTGCAAGGCCGCCCGATCCGAATTTTCTTCGGACAATGCCACAGCGGTAGTGTGGGTGAATCTCGAGGGCGACAAGAGGAGCCCAGCAGAAGCAGCAGAGGCTGCTCTGACGCTGCGTGGGCAACATTCCAATGTTTTGGCTGGCGGATTTTCAGTCACCAGACACTGGACCGAAGGGTGTGGTCTTCCACCCGGTGGTGTTCGGTCAGATTTGTCTCAGATGGGGGACGCCGGATGTAGATCTCATGGCGTCCCGGTTCAACACAAGGTGAGGACCTTTGTGTCCAGAACGAGGGTTCTGTTGGCAGTGGCCACGGACGCTCTAGTGGTTCCCTGGAGCCATTATTGTCTCCTGTACGCCTTCCCTCCGATTCAGCTGATTCCAAAATTGGTATGCAGGATAATGGCGGAGGGGATTCCAACAATTCTGGTGGCCCTAGATTGGCCCCGGCGCACGTGGTACGCCGACGTGGTGCAAATGGAGGCGGACACCCCTTGGCGGCTCCCCGGGCGGGACGACCTTCTGTCGCAAGGACCCATCTTGCACCCTGCTTTACCCTCGCTGGTTTTGACGGCTTGGCTATTGAGCCCCAGGTGCTGAAGGATAGGGGAGTCGCCGGTTCCGTGATCCCTACCTTGCTGAAAGCTCGCAAGTGCACCTCTTGCAAAATTTATCACCGCACCTGGAAGGCATACATTGCTTGGTGAGGCGGAGGGTTTTTACCCCCGTTCTTATGTTGTGTCCAGGGTCCTGACCTCTTTTTCTGGTAGGCCTGAATAGAACTTGGCCTTGGGTATTATCAAGGGTCAGATTTCGGCCTTAGCCATTCTCTTCCAGGAGCCTTTGGCTTCACACCCTTTGATTCGTACTTTTGTGCAAGGTGTGTGACATGTGGCGCCTCGGGTAAGATCCCCGATGGTTCCGTGGGATTAGAATCTGGTGCTCTATGTGCTTCAGAAACCACCTTATGAGAAGATCAGGGAGTTTTCTCTTCAGCCTCTGTCGCAGAAGGTGGCCTTCTTGGTAGCCATCACTTCTGCTAGACGGGTGTCGGAATTAGCTGCACTATCGTGCAAGTCCCCCTATTTGGTTCTGCGTAGGGATAAGACGGTCTTGCGACCTCATCCCTCTTTTCTTCCGAAGGTAGTCTCTTCCTTTCACATCAATTGAAGATATTGTCCTGCCTTCATTGTGCCCTCGTCCTTCGCACCCAAAGGAGTTTGAGTTGCATGCCTTGGACATAGTGAGGGCCTTACGGGTGTATTTGGCGGCTACAGTCCCTTTCGGAAAACTGATGCCTTGTTTGTGCTGCCAGAAGGGCCGCGAAAAGGCCGGGCGGCCTCTTCGGCTACTATTTATCATTGGTTTAGAAAAACCGTGACTCATGCGAATTCTGTTCGGGGCAAGAGTTCCCCCTTTTCCAGGCATGGCTCACTTTACCCCGGCGGTTAGTACTTCCTGGGTCTTCAGACACCAGGCTTCGGTGTCCCAGGTGTGCAAGGCGGCCACGTGGGCCTCTGTTCACACTTTTACTAAGTTTTACAAAGTTGATGGGTTCGCTGCTTTTGGCCGCATAGTTTTACAGGCGGCAGCATAGGCGCGGCTGGCGCCTCTTCAGAGGTTCAATTGGGTACAGTTGTTAGCGTTTACCCACCCCTCTTTTTGACACAGCTTTGGGACGTCCCCACATAGTCATGAAGAGCTGCGTCTGTCAGTGAACGTAAGGAGAAAAAGGGATTTTATTATAACTTACCGTAAAATCCTTTTCTCCGAGTTCACTGACAGACGCAGCACCCACCCCTCTGGGCTCTGTGTTTTTGCGGCTTTTGTACGAACTGAAGAGCTATACAGGAAGGGGGTTTGATGTAGGAAAGGAGGACGGCCCCCAGGGGAGGGGTCAGCTGTTTTCTTTCCCTGCCTAGTTAACTCCTAGTAGTAACTGACATAAAACCCCACATAGTCATGAAGAGCTGCGTCTGTCAGTGAACTCGGAGAAAAGGATTTTACGGTAAGTTATAATAAAATCCCTTTTTTTCCCTCACACTGTCAGTGTGAGGGGAAAAAGAAGCCGATCACCGTGTTCTGTCAGAGGGACTTCGGTCCCTCGCACAGAGAGCCGCGGATGGCTCGTCTGTGCCCACCAGTGCCCCCTGCCAGTGCCACATTTTATTACCCACCAATGCCACCTGCCAGTACCCACTAGTGCCATCTATGAGTGCCCACAGTACCACCTACCAGTGCCCACAGTGCCACCTACCTTTGCCCACCAGTGCCACCTACCTTTGCCCACCAGTGCTGCCCATAAGTGCCGCATCATCAGTGTCACTGATCAGTGCTGCCTATCCACGTCACCTACCAGTGCCCAGCAGTGCCCATCAGTGCCACCCATCAGTGCCCATCAGTGTCGCCTATCAATGCCCTTTAGTGTCACCGATCAGTGCCCTTCAGTGCCGCCCATCAGTGCCACCCATCAGTGCTTATCAGTGCAGCCTGTCAGTGCCCATCAGTGCAGCCTCATCAGTGCACATCAGTGAAGAAAACAAATGACCTGTTTTCAAAATTTTATTTATTTATTTTTTTAATTTTCGGTCTTTTTTTTAGCAAAAAATAAAAAACCCAGTGGTGATTAAATACCACCAAAAGAAAGCTCTATTTGTGGGATAAACATTTCATATGTGTACACTGTACCGTGACCGCACAATTTGTCATTCATAGTGCGACAACGCTGAAAGATGAAAATTGGTCTGGGCAGGAGGGGGGTTTAAGTGCCCAGAAAGCAAGTGGTTAACCTACCACGAATCAAATAACATTTGTTTGATTGAAAGATGCAGAGCAGAAAATGCTGTATTCTCAGCATGGCAGTAATAGGAGTCATTGGATCTCTAGAACCATTAACACACAGAGGCAGTGTTTGCGCTAACATGCAAGCACACCAAGCCCCATTTTGCTGATTGTCAAAATAAAGGACAAGTGTGTATTTTTCCTGGCACTGGAGAAAGGAACACTCTGCCCCTGTATAATTGACAGAATAAATGAAGCCTGCTTGAAAATGGACAAACTTTGAATATCCTTGCACAGGAAAACCAGAGCAAGACGTAAGGCTGGCTAATTATAAAAGTTGCTTTACAAAAGATAATTCAAAGCAATAATTTAGCAAACATAATCAAGTAGCACAGATGGGAATTTTGATGAATGGTTTGCAACATGCAATTAGCGGCTCTAGCAGTTACATATCATTAACCCCCAGAGCACAAAAATTATTTTCTCATTATTAGCTGAAAAGGTAAAATTAAGCTGACTAGACTGTAAAGGGAAAAAATACAATTAATTACCTCTATTTATTATAATCATTATTTTAAACATAATTTTTTTTCTACTCGATACGTGATTGAAAACATCAGAATTATAGGTTTTGTTATGTTAATTCACACATGAAAGTTTTAGAAAAATGGCCTGAAGAAATATTAAAAAAGGGCAGTTTTCCCAGTGTGAATGCATTGCTTTTTATTCACTGTATAATTGCACACTGCCATTAAATCTGCTCTTTTAATAGCTTAAAGTAAGTCTGGGCTTCAATTAAATTACTGTATACTGAACATAAGATCTTGACTGGTACTGGGCAACGGGTTTCAAGTGATACAGTGCAAAGTGTTATAGAGTAATACACAGTACATCCTGAAAAAGGAAAATAATCAACCTATAGACAGCAATCCAACATCATCCACATTAGATGCATTGGACCTGATTTACTGAAGCTTACACTGGTGTAATCAATCATGCTGGACAGTCCGGTTGTACCCTTACAATATTTACTAAGTGCCTGTGATGTGCAGGGCTAGAGTGTACATATGGCCAATTTACTATGAAGTAAATATAAAAATGTGATTTTCTCTACTGTTTTGGAGTCTGTCTAACTGCTGTTAGCTAAGGGCTTGGCAACTAGAAATTGGGCTTTTGTCAGCCTTCTGCATCCGTCTCCTACTTGCCGACTGTTCTATAGCCAAAATATGGCTACAGCGCATTCATCCAGTTCTGGGAGGGCGTCTATTGACATTCTACTAGAACCCCACTTCCCCGTATGCACCTGGAATGCACATTGGCCGCACGGCTGATCACAGATCGAGGTACAGGGCCAATCACAGCACTGTCACACCGTGAGGAAAGGAAAGTCGATAACCGGCTATGCTGTACCAGGGGTCGTTTACACTGATGGGTGCCCTGATTATCAGTCTAGCCCCCTCAGTGCCAATCAGTGACCATTAGTGCAGCATACCAGTGACCATCAGTGCAGCATATCTGTGACCATCAGTGCTGCCTGTCAGTGCCCCCTATCGGTGCCCATCAATGCCGTGTTATCAGTACAGTCTCATCAGTACCTCCCCATCAGTGCAGCTTATCAGTGTCCACTAGTGTAGCATATCAGTGACCATCAGTACAGCATATCAGTGCCGCCTATCACTGCCCATCAATGCCACCTTATTAGTGCAGCCTCATCAGTGCCCATCAGTGGAAGGGTCTCATCACCGCACATCAATGAAGAAGAAAAATTACTTATTTGCAACATTTTATAAAACAAATGAAGGAAAAGGGTATTTTTTCAAAATGTTCAGTCTTTTTTCATTTGTTTAGCAAAAAATAAAAAATCCAGTGGTTATTAAATACCACCAAAAGAAAGCTCTATTTGTGTGAAAAAATTCTAAAAATATAATATGTGTACAGTATTGCATGGCCGCTGTCAAAGTGTGACAGTGCTGACAGTTAAAAATTGGTCTGGGGAGGAATGGGATAAAAGTGTCCAGTAGGCAAGTGATTAAAAAAACTGGCTCCTAACTTTTTTTGGCTGGCTCCTAGATTCAAAGCCAATTTATCAAGCCTTGTGTTAGCAGAATACATGCACATTTCTAGTAGGAAAAAAAATGCATGAAGTGTGCTCTGATATAATTAAAGCTGACTGTAAAAAACACTTTCCTGCAATGAATCATTCAACCTGTTATCTTCTAATGGTAGCAGTGTATCTAAGTAATGTCAATATACATAAAATAAAATAAAATAATGCATACTTGTACAAAAGAAACTTCTCTTGATTTCAAGAAAATATTTTTTCTCATTGGAGATTGAATTTGTTGTTCTAATGATCATAACTAGAGCAGACACATCTGTCTTTGTAGGCCAGGGCGAAGATGCCAGACTGCCCAAAACCAACCTTTCCCACCACGCTCCCTGCACACTCAACCATTTTCACCACCTTGGATCCCAGTCCCAGTCCCTCTGCACAGCTCCTGGTCTGACAGTCAGACTGCACATGGACCCAGAAGTGCACAATAATATTTTGTAGCCTTGCTGCTTTATGTTCCCTGCATTCTCGTTGTGCTGTTTGTGAAAAGTGCCATTGCAGCTGGGGCAAAACGAAAGGCAAGACGCGCATGCAGAGGAGTCATTGTAGCCTTGTACAGCCTACTTGACAGGCCCCCCGCTGATTCAATTGGGACCATGCCCGGCGCAAGAGTACTGTCTGTACCTCCCTATCAATAGCCCTGTGTATATGTGTGTGGGGTGGGAGGGGATGTTCTGGGAGAAGTTTTTTTTCTCTTAGTTTTATTTCTTTTAGCCAGAGGTGGATGGAGAAATCACCATCTGGGATAATCACCAATTCTGGTATAATATCTTAATTCTGTGTTTATAGCTCAGAAGTCTGTGTAACTATCTCAGAATTCTGACATATTGAGGCTGATTTACTAAAGTATTTACGGTACTAGTGTTCATACAATTCAAACAAGTCATGTGTATATTCACTTCTGTTATCCAACCATGTGCTGATGAAATTGGTAAACACAGATTTTCTGTTTAAATGAATAGATAATTGAAATGAATATTAGTTACTTTGTCAGAATTGTTAAAAATGCTGTTTTTTTTTTCTTTTGCCCCTATGCTGTTTTGCCACCACACACCAACTTATAAGTTTTATTCCTCTGACAAATCAAATAAAAATGAACATCTGTGCAAAGCCAGCATATTGCTCGCCACTGTCAGGCTGAACTACAAATGCCTTTATACTGTGCCACAAAGTATTATGGCAGTCATACAAATCATCCCCTTCAGGTTTCATATCAGACTTATCTCTCTTCAAATGGTGAAGTATGACACCATAAGAAACAGCTATGGGTACTCACTGGCCGCTTACCAAGTATCCAGCGGAGAAGCCGACTTTGTTTGTTCCTCTGCACACTGCTTAGGTTCTCATTTCTATTTTTCTGTGGCCTCTGTGGGTTGCAAGGACACAGCTAAAGGAGTCTGCCACTGGTCAGGCCACATAACAGTAGTATGAAAAGGCAAGCAGGAAGCCTGACCTTGGCTGATGAAGTACCAAGCCTGCCATTCATAGCAGCCCTTCTTTGTCCATCCCCTCCAGTAAGACCCCTTTCACACTAAGGCCATGGCCGTGCTAGCAGTAAAGCACTGCCCGTTTTAGCAGCACTTTGCTATTGTTTAAGCCACTAGCGGCGCACATTTAACCCCCAAAAAGGGGTTAAAATCGCCCGTGTTTCTGAGATTTCGAATCACTTTTCAGGCACTTTGGAAGCACTGCCCATTCATTCCAGTGGCGGTTTGGGAGCGCTGTATACAGTTCTTCCAAACATCCCCAAAAATGCTGCTTGCAGGACTTTTTTTCCCGTCCTGCAAGCGCACCGCCCGAGTGTGAAAGCACTCAGGCTTTCACACTCGGGCGGTATGAGAGGCAGTTTTCAGGCGCTTTACAGGCGCTTTTTCTAGCGGTAAAATTCATGATAACTGCCTCAGTGTGAAAAGCCAAAGAAAAGCAACTAGATTTACTGGCTGCATCACCATATGAAAACAGAAGAATGAAGGCCTAAAAACAGAACTAATACAGCCATCACATCTTAGATTTGGTAAACTGCAATATAACAGTTCTTTGATTTTGGGTTGATTATGGCTTTAAGGATTGAAGATCTGTGTCCCTGAAATCCTCTGTGGATAGGACATAGCCTGCAAAAAGGAGTCTTCACCTGGAGGAGCCTGAGAAGGAGATTACCTGGTTGGGAGTTACATGTCTGAGCGTCTATGATCTCTATAACTTGAGATCCAACACCTCTGGTAAGCGGCATTATTTGTCCTATATCAGGAAAAGTAGATGAACATGTCTGATTCATAAACTTCACAACAATATAACATTGGATGAACTTTTTTATATATTATGTTACCTTTTTCAGTATGAGCACTGGATGGACTTTATAGTCATTTTTCTTGATACAGATTGTCACTGTGTCTTTTTAGTATAAATATTTTTCTTTTGGTTTGTAACATATCAATTATATTGGGAAGCGCGCTTAATTTGGGTCTACATTTTACCAAATGCCCCCAGTAACAAGCTCCAATTCTGACAGTAGCTCGACAGGTAAGGTGAAGGAAGGCTAACACTATGCTCATTTTCCACATCACCTGTGGACTTAAGGAAGTGAATGAATTACGGACTGAGCTGTCATTAAGGTGCGCGAGTTAAGGAGGACGCAGCCCACCATTCAGAAACGTCCTCCACCCCCTCCCCTACACACACACACAAAAGTACTGCACCATAATGCTTGTCATGACCCTTTTGTAACTCTTAATTCATCTCCATGTGCAGGTCATCCTAAAACACATTTCATTGTTAAAATAATAAAGTTGCTATTATTTGTTGTGAATGTGCAATTGTTAACTTATTGAATAATTGCACCTTATCAAGTGAGTCAACTATATAGTGGAACATGGATAAGGGTGACTGTCTCGAAAAAGAGTCACCAATGGCAGCTGTCATAATTCCTGACAGGTTTTCTTTGAAACAGTCTGCTCGGGTACGACCTTTAATGGTGAAATTACAGGTCAAACTTGGCATTCAAGTCAAACTGGGACTTTTAATTTTACAGTTATAAAAAGGGATGCTAGCGTGGCAATACTAGAGTAGTAGTGGCAAGTGTGTCCTGTTACTAATGGGCAGCGCACATCCCAAAGGCCAGTCAGGGACCGTTATTCAAGATGGCAGACAACAATGTTAGTGCGTGCATGGAACAGCACGTGGTGATGAAGTTGGTGACGAAGACGTAAAACCCACGGATTTGTACAGAAGACTTCAAGCACAGTACAGTGATGAGACACTCAGCCACAATAAGACATTTGAATGGTGTAAACGTTTCAAAGATGGCTGTACTTCCGTTAGTGACGATATGGTGGTTCCCAGTCCACAGCAGTAATTCCTGTGAATATTCAGCACGTAGGACACCTGATCCTGGATAATCAACGCTTAACCTGTTATGAAATTGCACTCCTAAAGCCCCGTACACACGGTTCGATGATCGTACGTACGATCGTCGCAAATCATATGTTGGCTGTTGTATGCAGCATACTGACTGCACTACACGATTGTACGACCAAAGAAAGAACGTTCAGGTGCATGTAATTAGCATCCAGCCATTCCTGACTTTGGAGCATGTGTGTTTTGCACAATACAACTTTGTTGTACCAACGGCTCTGTACACACGATACAACGGTCATATGAGCACTTGTTGGTACGACCACATTTTCTAGTCTGCTCATACAACTCCCTTGTACAACCGTCGTATGTTCGACTGTTCAAATCGCGCATACGGACGATCGATTTCGCATACAACGGTCGTGAGTACGACCTGTTGTATGCGTTTGTCGAACCACATGTACGGGGCATTAAAGATTTCCTCAGAGGTCAGCATTTCAGCACTGATGAAGAAGTGAAGCAGGCTTATCTAGGATGGATCAGGTGTCCTGACAAATCTTTCTATGCTGACAATTTTCAGACATTAGGTAAATGCTGGGATAAGTATATAAATGTAGCCAGGGAGTATGTCGAAAAATAAATGTAGTTTCCACTCCTTGAAATTTGTTCTTTTATTATATAAACTCAAAAGTCCCAGTTTGACTTGAACGCCCTTCATATATTACCTTTTTATATATGCTTCTTTTCAAAGCAGCAAGGTGTTTTTAAAGGTATTTTTATTGCATTGTAACACATACAAAATTACAAACAATTCACATCAAATATATACTACCAATGCTCTTTTGCTGACAGTTGTTCATTTGTCACAATTAAACAAGTAGTACATCAATCAAATTCATCGGGAGTTCTCTCCAAGCTCCCCAAACATATTAAGGGTCCTTTCACACTAGCTGTTTTGACGGACTCCTCTGCTCAGTGGGGATCAATCCGTTGATCCCCACTGAGCCGGTGGATAACAGCTCCGTCTCAGCTCACTATGCAGAGACGGACCTGTCAGAGCCCCTGCTCTCCTCTATGGGGATCTGATGAAAACGGATCCGCTTGTCCGTTTTCATCCAATCCGATCCTCCAGACGGATGGAAAATAGGGTTTCCATTCGTTCGGAATTAGCGGAGCAGATCGGATGTCAGCGGACATGTCATCGCTGACATCCGTCCCTCCATAGACTTACATGGAGCGTCCGTTCAGGTCCACATGAAATACTGACATGCGGACCTGAACAATCTGTACGTGTGAAAGGGGCCAAAACCTCATAGAATGACTTCCATTTTCATATGATAGTTTGTAATGTTAAGGCCTCATGCACACAGGATGTTTTTGGACATTTTTACAGTTGCTGTTTTTGGCTTCAGACATTTTTTTATACAGTCAATAAACTCCCCATCATGTTATCCTATGTTTCCATGCACACATAGGCTGTTATCAATTGTTTTGGGCAGGGGCGTTTTTGAACTGTAAAAAAAACCCCAAGACTAGTGGGTTCTGAGAGGAGTTTTCAGCTGTAAAAACGCTCAAGCGCCCAAAAACACGGCTCACCAGCGTTTTTGGACGTTTTTGATCCATTGAAAGAAAAAATGCTGAAATGCACAAACGCTCAAAAACGCTAATGTAAAAACTCTCAAAAACACTACTGGCGTTTTTATAACATTTTGGGCGGCACAGTGGTGTACTGGATAGCACTTTTGCCTGGCAGTAAAAGGGTCGCTGGTTCGAATCCCAACCACGACACTACCTGCCTGGAGTTTGCATGTTTTCCCTGTGCCTGCGTGGGTTTCCTCCGCATACTCCGGTTTCCTCCCACACTCCAAAGACATGCTGGTAGGTAAATTAGATCCTGTCTAAATTGGCCCTAGTATGTATGAATGTGAGTTAGGGACCTTAGATTGTAAGCTCCTTGAGGGTAGGGACTGATGTGAATGTACAATAAATATATGTAAAGCGCTGTATAAATTGACAGCGCTATATAAGTACCTGAAATAAATAATTTTTCTAAACGTCCTGTGTGCATGAGGCCTAAAAGTTATTCTTTGCCAAGCGTTACCATTCCAGTAGCTTTGGTGCAGTTCACACACGTCTCCTTCACAGCTTGGGATGAGAACAGCAGTCTGAAATATTTTTCACAGTGGTCCATGTACAGTACATGCCATGATGGAATTAGGTAACTGTGTAAGATTCAGTATAAGATCACTGTTGCAAAGGAAGTCTTATTGATTGAGTGACAGCCATTCATTTTCCCTCAGACTGTTCTGGTTTATTGGAAGTGGGAATGAGTAATGGTGCAGGGAGAATGCATTTCCATTAGACGGCAACTCTACTTAATACATTTAATAGTCAGAGGAAACTGGTTCCAAAGTGCAGTGCTTTTGCTTATATGCTGCTGAAGCAACATTGTCACAAGTCAAGAAATGCATATTCCTTTGTAATTTGTGTCAAATTAATGTTGCTCAGTATATCAGACCTAGAAGTTAAATCTATGAGATCAAATGATTGATTGATCTGTCTCAGTACCTAAAACCTCAATATATATAAATGGGCTTTCAAAAAGGATTTACTGCTTAAACTACTAGATGCATTAATTGCTGAAGCATTGACTGCTTATTGCATACAGTGTAAAAGTTTCACAGAGTTTTAGTCAGAGAGCATAACCAGATGCATGTTTTCTGAATTGACAAGCGTTTTCTAGGTGAATGCAAAAGACATATCTATAGATGGGGAAAAAAAAAAATCCAAAAGCACGCATTTCTAACTTTTTAGGCACAAAAACCTTCACTATACTAAAAAAAAATCTCTGTGGACAGTCACTTTTAGCAAATATCAAGTGATAATTCAGAGTGAAGGGAAATTACCATGTAAAAATATCTTCTACTGTTCAAAGTACAAACCTCTGGAATGACTGCTGGTCACCATAAAATAAAAGCATAAATCTTCAGAATATACAGTAAATATATTGGTTTTTTTTACTGCAGTGCAAAATATAATCTTAAAGTAGAACTATAGTCAAGTTTTTTTTTCATTTTGGATAGAGTGAGGGAGGGTTATAACCCCTGTTAGTTTTTGCCATCTGTGTCCCATTGGGGAGACTTAAGCCTTGTACACACGGTGCGACAGTCGTACAACCGCACGTACAAATTTGCCCAAAATCGGCTATTGGCTGTTGTGTCTAGCGTACTGACATGAATCAAGTAATTGTACAACAAAGCTTCAACAAGCCCAACGTAGTGACGTGTTACGAGCGTATAAAGAGGAAGTTCAGGTGACTGTGATTTGTGCATTAGGAGCGTAGGTTTACACGAACGGACACTTCCAGGCGTTCCTGATTTCTGAGCATGCGTGTTTTGCACATACAGATTTGTTGGGCCAACTTCTCTGTACACACGGTACAACAGTCGTACGATGCCTTGTTGTACAAGAAAAGTTTTCTAGTCTGCTCGTCCATCTTCTGTTGTAAGACCGTCGCACGTCGGCTGTTGTAATCGTGCGTACTAACGCAAGCTGTTGTACGACCATTGTTGTACGACCATCGCACCGTGTGTACGAGGCTTTACCCTCACTTCCTGTCCCATAGCTGAAGGAAATCCTTGCAAATTAAGGGAATACCTTGCCTTCCCCCAGGTCCCAGGAACTAGTGTCCCCATTGGAAGATTTCCACTCTATTACTGTTCTGAGGACAACCCAAAATTTAGGATTTTCTTTTACGTTCACTTTCAATGATAATAGCATAGCTAGCCTTAGTAACCTAAATGTTTTTATATGCAGTTATGTTTTTGTATGACAGCTGATAATAACCAATAGCAACTAGGGATGATATTACCCGCCAAAGGATTGCATTTCCTACTATTCAGACCTTAGATTTGCAAAGCTGTTTAATGCAGCTCAGCCCTGTCTGGTAGGGAAGGGATTTCGATTTTTCATGCTGCAAAAAAAGTAAGGGTGGCCATAGATTATGCAATTTTTTTTCTTCTACCACAGTCAGTGTTGAGGAGGGAATTCATTCCACTGAGCTATTGTATTCTGACAGCGAGTTTCCTCGCCTATAGAATACAATGATCACTGCCGGACGCTATAGCCGTCAACGGTGATCACAAGAGAAAAAACACAAGTCAATCGATAGATTGACTTCAATACAACCAGTCTGCCCATGGTGAATTGAAATTTGTCTGGTTGCTGCTGAACCGTCTGAATTTCAATATGTCTATGGACAGCTTAACAATATCATTTCTTCAACATAATTCAAAAATTGGCTTTAGATATCAAACGATCTTATAAGTCAACATTTTGTTTAAACTGCCTATGCAGTGTTTGTTGTAGGGTTCATGCCATCCATTGCTAGCTGTGATTGGTCACAGTGATCACATGATACAGACAGGGCCAATCACAGCTAATCACAATACACATTGAATGAATCAATTTCATTCATTAAAAATGGTTGATTATAACCGTGAAATTCATTGGTATAAGCAATCATAATGTGTAAAAAAAAAAATAAAATAAATCCTGAGTACTTCCCCAGAGTAGTACAGTGCTACCATGGTAACACTGGGGTTGATTTACTAAAACTAGAGAGTGCAAAATCTGGTGAAGCTGTGCATAGGAGCCAATCAGCTTGTTCAATTTAAAAAAAAAAACTGCCTATACAGTATTTGTTGTAGGGTTCTTTAGATTTAACTCTCTGTGAAAACTATAGTACTAAATAAATACAGACTATGTTTTAAAGAGTGCTTTTGTTTTGACATTGACTATTTTGTAGTGCAGAACAGAAAGAAATGCTTGTACGTGTTTTAAAATTAAGTTTCCATATACACAGTTTTGTATTTGTGCAATAAATTATGAATGTGTTTCTCTCTGTTCATTTCTTATTTGCACTGCTCTGGTTGTATATATTTGAAATAACTTGATCTAAAAAAAAATATTGATTTTTTTTTCCTATACATCATCAAATAATGAATGTGAAAAGCATGCTTATATTGCATTTCATTTTAACTAGTGTTCTCGTCCTTTATTTTAATAATATTGATCTGGTTGATGTGTATTGCTTTTTGTCCTTGTGAAAATAATTCTAGTTTGGTGTCTGTAGAGGTTTGTTGCATCTGGAGGACTGCGGCAATGAATTATGGAAGTTTTCATTGCCACCTAAATTATAGATTGTTATAACTGCCATATCTCAAAGATTCCATCACAGGTGGAGTATTATACCTGTAGCTGTTATTCTAATATAACGTTTTATAAAGGGTACACGTGGCATGTTGTTTGATATTAATAGTAGCATGTGTACATGACTATAGTGTTTAATTAAAGCTGTACAAAAACTCTCTGCTCATCAAAAATATTATACTTGTATTGGTTGCTACGCAACTTAATAGGGAATGTTTATCTTTTATGTTTACACAGAGTAGTGTACGTGTTATATTCTTACGTCTTACTGTCTGCACTCTCGGACCATTAGCCAGCTAAGAGTTGGATTTACTAAAGGCAAATAGACTGTGCACTTTGCAAAGTGCAGTTGCTCCAGAGCTTAGTAAATGAGCAGAAGCTCTGCTGGCTTCCATCATCCAATCATGTGCAAGCAACAATGTTGTTTGTTTAATTTTTCTTGCAGGTGATTGGATATTCTTTGCAAAGTAAAGCTTTACCTCAGTGCTGGAGCAACTGCTTTTGCGAAGTGCACAGTCTTTTTGCCTTTAGTAAATCAACCCCTATGTTTTTTTTATGGCAGGCAGCTGTCTCTGCCAGAGAACCTCATCTTTTAGGAGCAAAGTCTCTGCCCAGTTTGACTTACCATTTGGGGATAGTGTTGTAATCATGGTTGCATTATTCATTGTTTTACAAAGGTGCTGGTTGCAGGCAATTAATACCTAACCAATAATGTCCTTTCACACATTAGCTTCCAAAATACAAGTGCATTGTTTTCTCTCCACACCTGACTAATGCAGCTAATTTTCCTTCCTAAAAGACACCCCTACACTAAAAGTGGTTAGAAATATAGTTTACAGTTTACCGTGCGTCACTGCCTTGTGACCTAGCGCTCACATTGCCACCCTCCCTAGAGCAACCTTTTTTTTTCTTCAAATAACAATTTTTATTATATCATGATGAATACATGAACTATAATACAAGTTCTTGCTTAGAAGTTTGACCATAGGGCCAGCAAAGTCAACGTTTATGGTATTATGGTAGTAAACAACAAGTTCAGGTATTAGTATTACATCATATATCAGTTAAATAACAACAATACGTAAGGATGGTAGGAGTAGTTAAGAGAAAGGGGTAAGTGGGAAAAAGAGGAGGTAGGGGGCAGGAAGGTCGCGATCAACTTGGGTCCTCCTAGAGATGCCAAAGCTCCCATATTTGGTTATGGGCTTCCAAACAGTCTTGTAGCCTAGCTGTTAATTTTTCCATCAGATCTACATCCTTAATTCTAGCAAAAGGGCTTCCTGTGTTTGAGGAGGACGGCGCTTCCAATTAAGTGCTACCAGTCACCTCGCTGCTGTGAGAAGATTTCGGAGCAATTTCTTGTGTAATTTAGAAAATGTGTGCGGGGGAAGGCCTAGCAGCAAGAGTGATGGTGTCATCTGGATTTTTGAGCCAAAAAGGTTTTGTAAAAGCTGGTGTACCATTTGCCAATATGTAGCAATGGTTGGACAGCTCCAGTAGATGTGCAGGAGGGTGCCTCTATCATTGAGACACCTCCAGCATCTATCTGAGGTTGCAGGGTATATGGAATGAAGGACACCTGGAGTCATATACCAGAAGTACATGATTTATTTTTTTTTTTTTAAATCTCTTTATTGCTTTTAACAGTGAAAAAAACAGACACACATCCGGCTAGCCAAACTCGCGCAGGAGAGGCTGTCTGTTATACAACCCACAAGAAAAAACAGAGAGAGAAAAAAAAAAGGAAACTTATTTTAAGTCTTGGTAAAGAACTAGTGTGCTCCGAGATACATTATATGAGCAAATCCGCAGGTACACAGCCTATAATGCACGGGACATGAACATATACAGTCAGGGAGGAAGTCCCCCCCCATCCCCCTCTCGGATCCAATCCCAATGACAAGTGCCATGCCACTATGTTGTGTCATCTCTTTCCAACCATTTGGTCCATATTTTATCAAACTTACCTAGACAACCTCTGTTATTATAAGTGGCTTTATAGAGAGGCAGCTGCAAATTAACCGCTTGCGGACCGCTGGTCGGCAATTGACGGCGACAAGGTGGCTCTTTCCCGCAAAACGCCGTCATACGACGGCGGCTGCGGGATCGAGCGTAGAGAGCGTGCGCTGCCGGAGGCACGCCCGCGCGCTCACTGTGTTCGGGGAGGGCCAGGGAGCGGGTGCGGCAGAGTCGATCTCCGCCGGCCACTCGCGATGCCCCCCCCCCGGAGTGAAAGAACGGAGGTCCGTGTAAGTAAACACGGACCTCCGTTCTGTGAAGGGGGAAGGGCTGTG
>BLSH010230227.1:12749-24116 GCA_018402905.1 Glandirana rugosa
CTTGGGGTCTCGTTTTCTAGGGGGTGGTCGTTGTTATCTGGGAAGGAACCTTGTTATCTGGGAAGGGTATCTTTGTTTTATGTGGGGTCGTTGATACCTAGGGGTGGTCGTTGTTTTCTAGGAACGACCGTTGTCGTCTAGAGGATCGTCCGTCGGCGTTATCTAGGGGGGAGCAATCACCTAGGGGGATTGTTGTATTCTTGGGGTCTCGTTTTCTAGGGGGTGGTCATCATTGCTGGGGGGGCTGTTGTTGCTGGTGGGGGATCTTTTGCTCTGGGGTTCTTATGTTGTTAGGGGGATCCACTAATGGGGGGTGAATCCATTGTTGCGGGGAGGGGGTGTGTGTGATGTGTTATTTTGATCCTGGATGAAGGGTCTACTGCTGCTGAGAAGGATCTATTGTTGAAGGGGGCTATTGTTGCTGGGAATGATCTATTGTTGCTGGTGGGGGATCTTTTGCTCTGGGGTTCTTATGTTGTTAGGGGGATCCACTAACGAGGGGGGATCTATTGCGGCTGCCTGCTAGGAGATCTGCTGTTGCCAGCAAGGATCTTTTGTTGCTGGTGGGGATCCATAGTTGCTGGGGTGTATTTTGTTTCTATGGGAAGGGTCTATTGTTCCAAGGAAGGGTCTATTGTTGCTGGTGGGGGATCTTTTGCTCTGGGGTTCTTATGTTGTTAGGGGAATCCACCACTAACGTTATTGATGCTGCTGGGAGATCTATTGTTGCCAGAAGGGGTCTTTTGTTGCTGGTGGGGATTCATAGTTGTTGGGGGTGTATTTTGTTTCTATGGGAAGGGTCTATTGTTGCTATGAAGGATCTATTGTTGCTGGTTTGGGGCTGTTTTTTTCTGGTGGGGGATCGTTTGCTCTGGGGTTCGTATGTTGTTACTGGGGGGAAAGTCTATTGTTCCTGGGGGGGGGGGATTTGTTACTGGTGGGGGGGATCTATTATCATTAACCAATTGCATACAACTTACCCCAAAATGATACTTGGTTCTGTATTCTCTATAAGGAGTAGTATTAGGAGGTGGATAGGGGGCGGATACAGGGGCGGTGCTAAGAGATAGGCAGGGGCGGAGACAAGGGCAGTGCTCATAGGTAAGCAGGGGCAGAGACAGGGACGGTGCTCAGAGGTAGGCAGGGGCGGAGACAGGTGCAGTGCTCAGAGGTAGGCAGGGGCGGAGACAGGTGCAGTGCTCAGAGGTAGGCAGGAGCGGAGACAGGTGCAGTGCTCAGAGGTAGGCAGGGGCGGAGACAACGGCGTTGCTCAGAGGTAGGCGGGGTGGAGACAGGAGCAGTGCTCAGAGGTAGGCAGGGGTGGAGACAACGGCGGTGCTCAGAGGTAGGCAGGGGTGGAGACAGGGGCGGTGCTCAGAGGTAGGCAGGAGCGCAGACAGGGGCGGTGCTCAGAGGTAGGCAGGGGTGGAGACAGGGGCGGTGCTCAGAGGTAGGCGGCGTGGAGACAGGGGCGGTGCTCAGAGGTAGGCAGCGTGGAGACAGGGGCTGTGCTCAGAGGTAAGCAGGAGCAGAGACAGGGGCGGTGCTCAGAGGTAGGCAGGGGCAAAGACAGGGACGGTGCTCAGAGGTAGGCAGGGGTGGAGACAGGGGCGGTGCTCAGAGATAGGCGGGGCGGAGACAGGGACAGTGCTCAGAGGTAGGCGGCGCGGAGACAGGGGCGGTGCTCAGAGGTAGGCGGCGTGGAGAAAGGGGCGGTGCTCAGAGGTAGGCAGGAGCAGAGACAGGGGCGGTGCTCAGAGGTAGGCAGGGCGGAGACAGGGGCGGTGCTCAGAGGTAGGCAGGGGTGGAGACAGGGGTGGTGCTCAGACGTAGGCAGGATCGGAGATAGGGACAATGCTCAGAGGTAGGCAGGGGCGGAGACAGGGGCGGTGCTCAGAGGTAGGCAGGGGCGGAGACAGGGACGGTGCTCAGAGGTAGGCAGGGGCGGAGACAGGGGCTGTGCTCAGAAGTAGGCAGGAGCGGAGACAGGGGCTGTGCTCAGAGGTAGGCAGGGGCGGAGACAGGGGCTGTGCTCAGAAGTAGGCAGGAGCGGAGACAAGGGCTGTGCTCAGAGGTAGGCAGGGGCGGCGCTCAGAGGTAGGCAGGGGCGGAGACAGGGGCAGTGCTCAGAGGTAGGCAGGGGCGGTGACAGGTACCTGCACCTGGTTTCTGAGAGAAAACCCCCTGGTTATTAAGCTGTTTTATCACCAGGTCAAATGTTATTCATTCATAAGAATAACTCACGATGGCCATTGGATGGCGCTGATGATAAGTATTTTTTTTTCCAAGGCTCATCCGCTCCATCTAGGCTTCTTTCTCTCCAGGTTGAATGTTATTCAGTCATAAGAATAGAGCGAAATCAGGAAAAGACCTCATTATGTTCATCAGCTCCATCTGGTGGTCATAAAGCGGTATTTTCCTGAATGGCGCCATTCTGTATGAATGGACAACATTGAGAGCAAGTAGCCTAAATAAATACTGATTGGCCATGATGATCAGCGCCATCTAGTGGCGATAATGAGGTATTTTCTCGATTTATGCTATTCTCATGGACATTTGACCTTCGGCATTGCCAAGTAACATCCGATGTTTGCCTCCAAGCGAAAAAGCACCCGCGGTTTCCCGGGACGAATGGCTCTGCAAACATTTTTATGAATCTACGGCCCCTCAGGGTCTCCATCTACTTTATTCGTTTGATTTCTCCTTTGTCCTTGCCGTGTTGTGGAGGTCTAGGCGCAGCCATACATTAATAATGATGACACCGGCGTTCCACAGACTGGCAGATCGGTTCTGTCAGAGATCAGGGAAGTGAAGCAAGGTAGAGATGTTTCCCAGAAACCCTTTGGGATGGAAGATACACAGCTTGGGTAAGTGAGCCGGAACATTGGCTGCGCTCGGATGGGGGAAGGATGTGTTAGGAGCGAGGAAGGGGAAGCGTCACAGACATTGCTGGGTCGGAGATGGCGGGACTCTTCCATGCCGGAACAGATGGCAAATGTGCAAAAAAAATAAAGTGCAGATGATGCTGAGGATTTGTTTTATATAAAGAACAAAACACGGAGAGGCTGAAGACTGGGGAACACGGAGAGGCTGAAGACTGGGGAACACGGAGAGGCTGAAGACTGGGGAACACGGAGAGGCTGAAGACTGGAGAACATGGAGAGGCTGAAGACTGGAGAACACGGAGAGGCTGAAGACTGGGGAACACGGAGAGGCTGAAGACTGGAGAACATGGAGAGGCTGAAGACTGGAGAACACGGAGAGGCTGAAGACTGGGGAACACGGAGAGGCTGAAGACTGGGGAACACGGAGAGGCTGAAGACTGGAGAACACGGAGAGGCTGAAGACTGGGGAACACGGAGAGGGGGAGGATTGGAGAACATGGAGAGGGTGAAGATTGGAGAACACGGAGAGGCTGAAGACTGGAGAACACAGAGAGGCTGAAGACTGGAGAACACAGAGAGGCTGAAGACTGGAGAACACGGAGAGGCTGAAGACTGGAGAACACGGAGAGGGTGAAGGTTGGAGAACACGGAGATGCTGAAGACTGGAGAACACGGAGAGGCTGAAGACTGGAGAACATGGAGAGGCTGAAGACTGGGGAACACGGAGAGGCTGAAGACTGGAGAACACGGAGAGGCTGAAGACTGGAGAACATGGAGAGGCTGAAGACTGGGGAACACGGAGAGGCTGAAGACTGGGGAAAACGGAGAGGCTGAAGACTGGGGAACACGGAGAGGGGGAAGATTGGAGAACATGGAGAGGGTGAAGATTGGAGAACACGGAGAGGCTGAAGACTGTAGAACACGGAGAGGCTGAAGACTGGAGAACACAGAGAGGCTGAAGACTGGAGAACACAGAGAGGCTGAAGACTGGAGAACACGGAGAGGCTGAAGACTGGAGAACACGGAGAGGGTGAAGGTTGGAGAACACGGAGATGCTGAAGACTGGAGAACATGGAGAGGCTGAAGACTGGAGAACACGGAGAGGCTGAAGACTGGAGAACACGGAGAGGCTGAAGACTGGAGAACACAGAGCGGCTGAAGACTGGAGAACATGGAAAGGCTGAAGACTGGAGAACATGGAGAGCGTGAAGATTGGAGAACATGGAGAGGCTGAAGACTGGAGAACATGGAGAGGCTGAAGACTGGAGAACACGGAGAGGCTGAAGACTGGAGAACATGGAGAGTATGAAGACTGGAGAACACGAAGAGGCTGAAGACTGGAGAACACGGAGAGGCTAAAGACTGCAGAACACAGAGAGGCTGAAGACTGGAGAACATGGAGAGGCTGAAGACTTGAGAACATGGAGAGGCTGAAGACTGGAGAACATGGAGAAGGTGAAGATTGGAGAACACGGAGAGGCTGAAGAGTGCAGAACACGGAGAGGCTGAAGACTGGAGAACACGGAGTGGCTGAAGGCTGGAGAACACGGAGCGGCTGAAGGCTGGAGAACACAGAGAGGCTGAAGACTGGAGAACATGGAGAGGGTGAAGATTGGAGAATAAACACGGAGAGGCTGAAGACTGCAGAACACGGAGAGGCTGAAGACTGGAGAACACAGAGAGGCTGAGGGCTGGAGAACATGGAGAGGCTGAAGACTGCAGAACACGGAGAGGCTGAAGACTGGAGAACACGGAGAGGCTGAAGACTGGAGAACATGGAGAGGCTGAAGACTGGAGAACACAGAGAGACTGAAGACTGGAGAACACAGAGAGACTGAAGACTAGAGAACACGGAGAGGCTGAAGACTGGAGAACATGGAGAGGCTGAAGACGGCAGAACACGGAGAGGCTGAAGACTGCAGAACACGGACAGGCTGAAGACTGGAGAACACGGAGAGGCTGAAGACTGGAGAACATGGAGAGGGTGAAGATTGGAGAACATGGAGAGGGTGAAGATTGGAGAACACGGAAAGGCTTAAGACTGGAGAACACGGAGAGGCTGAAGACTGGAGAACATGGAGAGGGTGAAGATTGGAGAACACGGAGATAGTGAAGGTTGGAGAACACAGAGAGACTGAAGACTGGAGAACATGGAGAGGCTGAAGATTGGAGAACACGGAGAGGCTGAAGACTGGAGAACACGGAGAGGCTGAAGACTGGAAAACACGGAGAGGCTGAAGACTGGAGAACATGGAGAGGCTGAAGACTGGAGAACACGGAGAGACTGAAGACTGGAGAACATGGAGAGGCTGAAGATTGGAGAACACAGAGAGGCTGAAGACTGGAGAACATGGAGAGGCTGAAGACTGGAGAATATGGAGAGGCTGAAGACTGGATAACACGGAGAGACTGAAGACTGGAGAACATGGAGAGGCTGAAGATTGGAGAACACGGAGAGGCTGAAGACTGGGGAACACGGAGAGACTGAAGACTGGAGAACACAAAGAGACTGAAGACTGGAGAACACGGAGAGACTGAAGCCTGGAGAACACGGAGAGACTGAAGACTGGAGAACACGGAGAGGCTGAAGACTGGAGAACATGGAGAGGCTGAAGACTGGAGAACACGGAGAGACTGAAGACTGGAGAACACGGAGAGGCTGAAGACTGGAGAACACGGAGAGGCTGAAGACTGGAGAACATGGAGAGGCTGAAGACTGGAGAAAATGGAGAGGCTGAAGACTGGAGAACACGGAGAGACTGAAGACTGGAGAACATGGAGAGGCTGAAGACTGGAGAACACGGAGAGGCTGAAGACTGGAGAACACGGAGAGGCTGAGGGCTGGAGAACATGGAGAGGCTGAAGACTGGAGAACATGGAGAGGCTGAAGATTGGAGAACACGGAGAGGCTGAAGCCTGGAGAACATGGAGAGGCTGAAGACTGGAGAAAATGGAGAGGCTGAAGACTGGAGAACACGGAGAGACTGAAGACTGGAGAACATGGAGAGGCTGAAGACTGGAGAACACGGAGAGGCTGAAGACTGGAGAACACGGAGAGGCTGAGGGCTGGAGAACACGGAGAGGCTGAAGACTGGAGAACATGGAGAGGCTGAAGATTGGAGAACACGGAGAGGCTGAAGCCTGGAGAACATGGAGAGGCTGAAGACTGGAGAACACAGAGAGACTGAAGACTGGAGAACATGGAGAGGCTGAAGACTGGAGAACACAGAGAGACTGAAGACTGGAGAACATGGAGAGGCTGAAGATTGGAGAACATGGAGAGGCTGAAGACTGGAGAACACAGAGAGACTGAAGACTGGAGAACATGGAGAGGCTGAAGATTGGAGAACATGGAGAGGCTGAAGACTGGAGAACACAGAGAGACTGAAGACTGGAGAACATGGAGAGGCTGAAGATTGGAGAACATGGAGAGGCTGAAGACTGGAGAACATGGAGAGGCTGAAGACTGGAGTACACGGAGAGGCTGAAGACTGGAGAACACGGAGAGGCTGAAGACTGGAGAACACGGAGAGGCTGAAGCCTGGAGAACATGGAGAGGCTGAAGACTGGAGAACACAGAGAGACTGAAGACTGGAGAACATGGAGAGGCTGAAGACTGGAGAACACAGAGAGACTGAAGACTGGAGAACACGGAGAGGCTGAAGACTGGAGAACAGGGAGAGGCTGAAGACTGGAGAACACGGAGAGGCTGAAGACTGGAGAACATGGAGAGGCTGAAGACTGGAGTACACGGAGAGGCTGAAGACTGGAGAACACGGAGAGGCTGAAGACTGGAGAACACGGAGAGGCTGAAGACTGGAGAACATGGAGAGGCTGAGGGCTGGAGAACATGGAGAGGCTGAAGACTGCAGAACATGGAGAGGCTGAAGACTGGAGAACACGGAGAGGCTGAAGACTGGAGAACATGGAGAGGCTGAAGACTGGGGAACACGGAGTGGCTGAAGACTGGAGAACATGGAGAGGCTGAAGACTGGAGAACACAGAGAGGCTGAAGACTGGAGAACACGGAGAGGCTAAAGACTGGGGAACACGGAGAGGCTGAAGACTGGGGAACACGGGGAGGCTGAGGACTGGAGAACATGGAGAGGCTGAAGACTGGAGAACACAGAGAGGCTGAAGACTGGAGAACACGGAGAGGCTGAAGACTGGAGAACACGGAGAGGCTGAAGACTGGAGAACACAGAGAGGCTGAAGACTGGAGAACATGGAGAGGCTGAAGATTGGAGAACACGGAGAGGCTGAAGACTGGAGAACACGGAGAGGCTGAAGACTGGAGAACACGGAGAGGCTGAAGACTGGAGAACACAGAGAGGCTGAAGACTGGAGAACACGGAGAGGCTGAGGGCTGGAGAACATGGAGAGGGTGAAGATTGGAGAACAGGGAGAGGCTGAAGACTGCAGAACACGGAGAGGCTGAAGACTGGAGAACACGTAGAGGCTGAAGACTGGAAAACAAGGAGAGGCTGAAGACTGGAGAACACGGAGAGGCTGAAGACTGAAGAACATGGAGAGGCTGAAGACTGGAGAACATGGAGAGGGTGAAGATTTGAGAACACGGAGAGGCTGAAGACTGCAGAACACGGAGAGGCTGAAGACTGGAGAACACGGAGAGGCTGAAGACTGGAGAACACGGAGAGGCTGAAGACTGCAGAACACAGAGAGGCTGAGGGCTGGAGAACATGGAGAGGCTGAAGACTGGAGAACATGGAGAGGCTGAAGATTGGAGAACACTGAGATGCTGAAGACTGGAGAACAGGGAGAGGCTGAAGATTGGAGAACACGGAGAGGCTGAAGACTGGAGAACACGTAGAGGGTGAAGACTGGAGAATACGGAGAGGCTGAAGACTGGAGAACACGGAGAGGCTGAAGACTGGATAACACGGAGAGGCTGAGGGCTGGAGAACATGGAGAGGCTGAAGACTGGAGAACACTGAGAGACTGAAGACTGGAAAACATGGAGAGGCTGAAGACTGGAGAACATGGAGAGGCTGAAGACTGGAGAACATGGAGAGGCTGAAGACTGCAGAACATGGAGAGGCTGAAGACTGGAGAACACAGAGAGGCTGAAGACTGGAGAACACGGAGAGGCTGAAGACTGGAGAACATGGAGAGGCTGAAGACTGGAGAACATGGAGAGGCTGAAGACTGGAGAACATGGAACATCTGAAGACTGGAGAATATGGAGAGGCTGAAGAGTGGAGAACATGGAAATGCTGAAGACTGGAGAACATGGAGAGGCTGAAGAGAACATGGAGAGGCTGAAGACTTGAGAACATGGAGAGGCTGAAGACTGGAGAACATGGAGAGGCTGAAGCCTTGAGAACATGGAGAGGCTGAAGACTGGAGAACATGGAGAGGCTGAAGACTGGAGAATATGGAGAGGCTATAGACTGGAGAACATGGAAATGCTAAAAACTGGAGAACATGGAAAGGCTGAAGAGAACATGGAGAGGCTGAAGACTTGAGAACATCGAGAGGCTGAAGACTAGAGAACATGGAGAGGCTGAAGACTGGAGAATATGGAGAGGCTAAAGACTGGAGAACATGGAAATGCTGAAGACTGGAGAACATGGAAATGCTAAAAACTGGAGAACATGGAGAGGCTGAAGAGAACATGGAGAGGCTGAAGACTTGAGAACATGGAGAGGCTGAAGACTGGAGAATATGGAGAGGCTAAAGACTGGAGAACATGGAAATGCTGAAGACTGGAGAACATGGAAATGCTAAAAACTGGAGAACATGGAGAGGCTGAAGAGAACATGGAGAGGCTGAAGACTTGAGAACGTGAAGAGGCTGAAGACTGGAGAACATGGAGAGGCTGAAGACTTAAGAACATGGAGAGGCTGAAGACTGGAGAACATGGAGAGGCTGAAGACTGGAGAACATGGAGAGGCTGAAGACTGGAGAACACTGAGAGACTGAAGACTGGAGAACATGGAGAGGCTGAAGACTTGAGAACATGGAGAGGCTGAAGACTGGAGAACACAGAGAGGCTGAAGACTGGAGAACATGGAGAGGCTGAAGACCGGAGAACACAGAGAGGCTGAAGACTGGAGAACATGGAGAGGCTGAAGCCTGGAGAACATGGAGAGGCTGAAGACTGGAGAACATGGAGAGGCTGAAGACTGGAGAACATGGAGAGGCTGAAGACTGGATTCTCACCAGGCTGGGTTCTTATTTTACTGCTTTTTACTTCTGCATAGAAGTCCATAAAATATTCACTTGCCAATGAATTCTGAATTGCATCAGTGTGACCCAGGGCTTAAAGACACATAAAGATATATAAAGTTATAAAGATACATAAAGTTATATAAACTTATAAACACACATAAAGTTATAAACACACATAAAGTTATAAAGATACATAAAGACACACACAGATATAGAACAAGACATACAGAAATATAAAGATACAAAAGGACATAAAGATAAATAAATGGGTGAGCTGAGAAGTCACTTCTGATAAAGGGAGCAGAGGTAGCTGAGCTGCTGGGAAGGGGAGACAGAGGGAACTGAGCTGCTGGGAAGGAGAGGGAGCTGAGTTGCTGGGAAGGGCAGGCAGAGGGAGCTGAGCTGCTGGGAAGGGGAGGCAGAGGGAGCTGAGCAGCTGGGAAGGAGAGGGAGCAGAGCTGCTGGGAACGGGAGGCAGAGGGAGCTGAGCTGCTGGGAAGGAGAGGGAGCTGAGCTGCTGGAAAGGGGAGGCAGAGGGAGCTGAGCTGTTGGGAAGTGGATGGAGCTGAGCTACTGGGAAGGGGAGGCAGAGGGAGCTGAGCTGCTGGGAAGGGGAGGCAGAGGGAGCTGAGCTGCTGGGAAGGGGAGGCAGAGGGAGCTGAGCTGCTGGGAACGGGAGGCAGAGGGAGCTGAGCTGCTGGGAAGAGGAAGCAGGGAGCTGAGCTGCTGGGAGGGAAAAGAAAGGGGGTTGAGTTGTTTGGGAAGGGGAAGTATAGGGAACTGAGATGCTGGGAGGAGGCAGCACAGGGGGAGTTGAACTGCTGGAAGGGGGGGGGGGTGCAGGAGGAGCTGAGTTGCTGGGAGGCGGGGGGACATAGAGAGATGAGCTGCTGGGAGGGGGACACATAAAGAGCTACTGGGAGGGAAAAACAGGGAGCTGAGCTGCTGAGAGGGGAATGGGTGGGCTGAGAATTCATTTCTGGTGGAGGAAGCAGAGGGAGCTAAGCTGCTGGGAGGCCAAAGTAGTGGGAGCTGAGTTTCTGGGAGGGGCAAGCAGGTGGAGCTGAGTTTATGGGAGGGGGAAGCAGGAGGAGCTGAGTTTCTGGGAGGGGGAGGCACATGGAGCTGAGTTTGTTTCTGGGAGGGAGAAGCAGGGGGTTGAGGCATTGGGAGAAGGAAGCAGAGGGAGCTGAGCTGATGGAAGGGGGTAGCAGAGGGAGCTGAGCTGCTAGGTGGGAGGAGAAGAGGGAACTGAGCTAATGAGAGGGGGAAGGAGGAAGCTGAGCTGCTGGGAGGGGGAAGCAAGGTGGTTAAGTTGTTTGGGAAGGGGAAGCATATGGAACTGAGATGCTGGAAGAAGGTAGTAGAGGGAGTTGAGATGCTGTGAGGGGGATGCAGGGGGTTGAGTTGCTGGGAGAGGGAGACGGAGAGCTGAGCTGCTGAGAGGAGGAAGCAGAAGGAGCTGAGCTGCTGAGAGGAGGAAGCAGAGGGAGCTTAGCTGCTGAGAGGAGGAAGCAGAGGGATCTTAGCTGCTGGGAGGAGGGAGCTGAGCTGCTGAGAGGAGGAAGCAGAGGGAGCTGAGCTGCTGAGAGAGGGAAGCTGAGGGAGCTAAGCTGCTGAGAGGAGAAAGCAGAAGGAGCTGAGATGCTGAGAGAGGGAAGCAGAGGGAGCTGAGCTGCTGAGAGGAGAAAGCAGAGGGAGCTGAGCTGCTGAGAGAGGGAAGCAGAGGGAGCTGAGCTGCTGAGAGGAGGAAGCAGAGGGATCTTAGCTGCTGGGAGGAGGGAGCTGAGCTGCTGAGAGGAGGAAGCAGAGGGAGCTGAGCTGCTGAGAGAGGGAAGCTGAGGGAGCTAAGCTGCTGAGAGGAGAAAGCAGAAGGAGCTGAGATGCTGAGAGAGGGAAGCAGAGGGAGCTGAGCTGCTGAGAGGAGAAAGCAGAGGGAGCTGAGCTGCTGAGAGAGGGAAGCAGAGGGAGCTGAGCTGCTGAGAGGAGGAAGCAGAGGGATCTTAGCTGCTGGGAGGAGGGAGCTGAGCTGCTGAGAGGAGGAAGCAGAGGGAGCTGAGCTGCTGAGAGAGGGAAGCTGAGGGAGCTAAGCTGCTGAGAGGAGAAAGCAGAAGGAGCTGAGATGCTGAGAGAGGGAAGCAGAGGGAGCTGAGCTGCTGAGAGGAGAAAGCAGAGGGAGCTGAGCTGCTGAGAGAGGGAAGCAGAGGGAGCTGAGCTGCTGAGAGGAGGAAGCAGAGGGATCTTAGCTGCTGGGAGGAGGGAGCTGAGCTGCTGCTGTCTCTTATACACA
>BLSH010230227.1:24292-35062 GCA_018402905.1 Glandirana rugosa
GAAGGAAGAGAGAGCTGCTGAGAGGAGGAAGCAGAGGAAGCTGAGCTGCTGAGAGGAAGAAGCAGAGGGAGCTGAGCTGCTGAGAGGAGGGAGCAGAGGAACCTGAGCTGCTGAGAGGAGGAAGCAGAGGGAGCTGAGCTGCTGAGAGAAGGAAGTAGAGGGAGCTGAGCTGTTGAAAGGGGGAAGCAGAGGGAGCTGAGCTGCTGAGAGGAGGAAGCAGAGGGAGATGGCTGCTGAGAGAGGAAGCAGAGGAAGCTGAGCTGCTGAGAGGAGGAAGCAGAGGGAGCTGAGCTGCTGATAGGGGGAAGCAGAGGGAGATGAGCTGCTGAGAGGAGGAAGCAGAGGGAGCTGAGCTGCTGAGAGGAGGAAGCAGAGGAAGCTGAGCTGCTGAGAGGAAGAAGCAGAGGGAGCTGAGCTGCTGAGAGGAGGGAGCAGAGGAACCTGAGCTGCTGAGAGGAGGAAACAGAAGGAGCTGAGCTGCTGATAGGGGAAGCAGAGGGAGCTGAGATGCTGAGAGGAGGAAGCAGAGGAAGCTGAGCTGCTGAGAGGAAGAAGCAGAGGGAGCTGAGCTGCTGAGAGGAGGAAGCAGAGGGAGCTGAGCTGCTGAGAGGAGGAAGCAGAGGAAGCTGAGCTGCTGAGAGGAGGAAGCTGAGCTGCTGAGAGGAAGAAGCAGAGGGAGCTGAGCTGCTGAGAGGAGGGAGCAGAGGAACCTGAGCTGCTGAGAGGAGAAAGCAGAGGGAGCTGAGCTCCTGCATCCCTTGACTTTAAATTCCTTTATGAATGTATATTGGTTTCAGTCTGTTTTTGTGTAAATGTGCAGCTAATGTGAATACCAGAGCTCCACAATAACGCTACAAAGCTCTAAGAGGTAAAATCAAAGGTCGGGATATCTATGACATAAGACTTCTAAAATACATAAAGGCATAAAAATGTAAAACGCATCCGGCGAGCCCCCAATAATAATTATTACAAGAAAATAACAAATCTTTCTCTAGCCGACTTTATTGCAACTCGGCTTCCAAAATGATTTATTTTTGGTCCTCGCTGAGAACATTTAAAGCGCTGATTGCATAATTCATGTCTGTTTGTCATTTCAAAGGAAGGAGCGGTGCAATGAATGGCTCATCCTGTTCGCTAAGACCCAGCGGAACTCCAACCTCTGAAATTGGGGTAATGAAGGAAATTAATGCTATTTATACAACTTGGGCAAATACAAGAGTTTTTGAAACAATTTTGTTGAACTTCGTATGTTTCCATGGCGACCAACACATGTTTTTTTTTCGGTGATTAGACTGCAATTAAATGAAGTTTTTAATCCACATATTGTTGTGTTCTTGTGTCATTATCATTGCACAATCATTAGCCGAACACATAAATGCTGAGGTCATACTTCTAGGGAAAATATGGATAATTGAGCCAAAGCTGCACACCAGCAGGGGGGGGGGGGGTGGGGGGCGGGGGGAGGGGGGCTGTGCCCGTGCTCACAAAAAAAAAAAATCTTCTATGTTTTCCTTTTAAGATGGACCATTCATTCTTTCATTTATTCAAATAATCAATTAATGTTCTGACCCTGAGCTGTATTCTAAGTACGAGTCTCCTCCTTCCAGAGCAGGAGATTTTTTTATGTTGCATATTTTTTTTGCTTTATTAAAAAGTTTACAGAACTTTATATTGCCAAACGTTTACGGGCTCTTCATTGGTAAAAAAAAAAAAAAAAAAAAAAAGAAAAACGTGTTGGACATCCCACCTTCAACCATGGCCATTAATACGAAGCTGCTCTTACCCCCATGGCCATTAATATGGAGCTGCTCTTACCCCCATGGCCATTAATACGGAGCTGCTCTTACCCCCATGGCCATTAATATGGAGCTGCTCTTACCCCCATGGCCATTAATATGGAGCTGCTCTTACCCCCATGGCCATTAATACGGAGCTGCTCTTACCCCCATGGCCATTAATACGGAGCTGCTCTTACCCCCATGGCCATTAATACAAAGCTGCTCTTACCCCCATGGCCATTAATACGGAGCTGCTCTTACCCCCATGGCCATTAATATGGAGCTGCTCTTACCCCCATGGCCATTAATATGGAGCTGCTCTTACCCCCATGGCCATTAATATGGAGCTGCTCTTACCCCCATGGCCATTAATACAGAGCTGCTCTCTGGCCATTGATACTGAAGTGCCCTCCTCCCCCCATGGACATTATTATGGGGTTGTTCTTATCCCCCATGGCCATTATTATGGGGTTGTTCTTATCCCCCATGGCCATTATTATGGGGTTGTTCTTATCCCCCATGGCCATTATTATGGGGTTTTTCTTATCCCCCATGGCCATTATTATGGGGTTGCTCTTTTCCCCCATGGCCATTATTATGGGGTTGTTCCTATCCCCCATGGCCATTATTATGGGGTTGTTCTTATCCCCCGTGGCCATTTTTATGGGGTTGTCCTTATCTGCCATGGCCATCATTATGGGGTTGTTCTTATCCCCCATGGCCATTATTATGGAGTTGTTCTTATCCCCCATGGCCATTATTATGTGGTTGTTCTTATCCCCCATGGCCATTATTATGGGGTTGCTCTTTTCCCCCATGGCCATTATTATGGGGTTTTTCTTATCCCCCATGGCCATTATTATGGAGTTGTTCTTATCTCCCATGGCCATTATTATGGGGTTGTTCTTATCCCCATGGCCATTATTATGGAGTTGTTCTTATCCCCCATGGCCATTATTATGGGGTTGTTCTTATCCCCCATGGCCATTATTATGGGGTTGTTCTTATCCCCCATGGCCATTATTATGGGGTTTTTCTTATCCCCATGGCCATTATTATGGGGTTGTTCTTATCCCCCATGGCCATTATTATGGGGTTGTTATTATCCCCCATGGCCATTATTATGGAGTTATTCTTATACCCCATGGCCATTATTGTGGGGTTATTCTTATCCCCCATGGCCATTATTATGGGCTTGTTCTTATACCCAAGGGCCATTATTATGGGGTTGTTCTTATCCCCCATGGCCATTATTATGGAGTTGATCTTATCCCCCATGGCCATTTTTATGGGGTTCTTCTTATCCCCCATGGCCATTATTATGGGTTTGCTCTTTTCCCCCATGGCCATTATTATGGGGTTGTTCTTATCCCCCATGGCCATTATTATGGGGTTGTTCTTATCCCCCATGGCCATTTTTATGGGGTTCTTCTTATCCCCCGTGGCCATTATTATGGGGTTGCTCTTTTCCCCCATGGCCATTATTATGGGGTTGTTCTTATCCCCCATGGCCATTATTATGGGGTTGTTCTTATCCCCCATGGCCATTTTATGGGGTTGTTCTTATCTCCCATGGCCATTATTATGGGGTTGTTCTTATCCCCCATGGCCATTATTATGGAGTTGTTCTTATCCCCCATGGCCATTATTATGTGGTTGTTCTTATCCCCCATGGCCATTATTATGGGGTTGCTCTTTTCCCCCATGGCCATTATTATGGGGTTTTTCTTATCCCCCATGGCCATTATTATGGAGTTGTTCTTATCTCCCATGGCCATTATTATGGGGTTGTTCTTATCCCCATGGCCATTATTATGGAGTTGTTCTTATCCCCCATGGCCATTATTATGGGGTTGTTCTTATCCCCCATGGCCATTATTATGGGGTTGTTCTTATCCCCCATGGCCATTATTATGGGGTTTTTCTTATCCCCCATGGCCATTATTATGGGGTTGCTCTTTTCCCCCATGGCCATTATTATGGGGTTGTTCCTATCCCCCATGGCCATTATTATGGGGTTGTTCTTATCCCCCGTGGCCATTTTTATGGGGTTGTCCTTATCTGCCATGGCCATCATTATGGGGTTGTTCTTATCCCCCATGGCCATTATTATGGAGTTGTTCTTATCCCCCATGGCCATTATTATGTGGTTGTTCTTATCCCCCATGGCCATTATTATGGGGTTGTTCTTATCCCCCTTGACCATTATTATGGAGTTGTTCTTATCCCCCATGGCCATTATTATGGATTTGTTCTTATTCCCCATGGCCATTATTATGGAGTTGTTCTTACCCCCATGGCCATTATTATGGGGTTGTTCTTATCCCCCATGGCCATTATTATGTGGTTGTTCTTATCCCCCATGGCCATTATTATGGGGTTGTTCTTATCTCCCATGGCCATTATTATGGGGTTGTTCTTATCCCCCAGGGCCATTATTATGGGGTTGTTCGTATCCCCCATGGACATTATTATGGGGTTGTTCTTATCTCCCATGGCCATTATTATGGGGTTGTTCTTATCCCCCATGGCCATTATTATGGGGTTGTTCTTATCCCCCATGGCCATTATTATGGGGTTATTCTTATCCCCCATGGTCATTATTATGGGGTTGTTCTTATCCCCCATGGCCATTATTATGGAGTTGCTGCACCTCTCTCTCCTTTCTGGGAGGCTTTCCACATAATTTTGGTGCATTGTCTGTGGGGATATGTGCCCATTTAGCCAACCCAACTGTGCTTTGCACTGGTTCAATGGAGGCTTTTTGGTTCCTGTTGTTCCACCTCACCCTAACCTGTTCCAGGCCTACTCCATCATAACCTGTCTTCTGGAAAACCTTCCTGTAAGCATAAAGGTTGAAATGGCTGCAGCCCTAAATACTGACCCTGGTTTTGGAATGGATGGCTGTCCAACAAGCTCACATAGGTCTATCCAGTTCAACCATGTAATGGTTGGATAATGTACCTGACCATAACCTGTTTTCCGGAAAGCCTTCCCATAAGAGTAAAGTTTGTGATGGCTGCAAAGGGGAGACAACCCCATATAATGACCAGGGTTTTGGAATGGATGGATATCCAACAAGCTCATATAGATGTAATGGTTGGGTAAGTCTCCTCACCATAACCTGTTTTCCGGAAAGCCTTCTCATAAGAGTAAAGGTTATAATGGCTGAAAAGGGGAGATAAGCCTATATAATGACCATGATTTTGGAATGGATGGATATCCAACAAGCTCATATAGATGTAATGGTTGGGTAAGTATCCTCACCATAACCTGTTTTCTGGAAAGCCTTGCCATAAGAGTAAAGTTTATGATGGCTGCAAAGGGGAGATAAGCCTATATAATGACCATGGTTTTGGAATGGATGGATATCCAACGAGCTCATATAAATGTAATGGTTGGGTTGGTCTCCTCATCATAACCTGTGTTCTGGAAAACCTTCCCTGCAAAGGGTAGACAACTTTATATGATGACCATGGTTTTGGAATGGGTGGATGCCCAATAAACTCATGTAGATGTAATGGTTGGGTAGGTCACCTCACTATAACCTGTTTTCTGGAACATCTTCCAATAAGAATAAAGGCTGTAATGGGTGTAAAGGGAGCCACCCAATATAATGACCATGGATGTCCAATAAGCTCATATAGATGTTATGGTCAGGAAGATGTCCACAAATGTTTGCCCAAATAGTGTATAGCACATGCACCTAATACACACCCGCTTTTTTCCTGTAAAACAAGTGATCCATTTTGGGTAATCTCTTTATATTAGTGGACTATATGACCTCTCTCCTGTAAGTCCATAAGTGTACATGGGTGGCTGAAGGCCTGCTTTTGGGTGAACTTAGTGCAGCTTCAACTGCGGTCAACCCAGAGGTGTAGCTTGAAGCTTGTGGGCCCCGATGCAAAAGCTGACCTGGGCCCCCCCCAATACCAGGTGCTTGCCCTGTGTAGGTGAAACTGGAAACTCGGATGGGCCTTGGTGGGCTCTGGAGTTTACTGAATTACCTATATAGAGTGACAACAGCGAGCACTTTTACCCAGGGACACGGTGTAATACGGAGCAGACAACCTGTGAGGAGTGGAGACCTGGATAATATGAGAGATCAAAGATCTCTGGGGGTTCAGAGTCCTTATTTGAGAAATTAACCAGCAAGGCCGAACTTAATAGTAGGGAAAAATTAGAGAAAGAATAAAACAAATGACGCTGCAAAAATCTAAACTTAGCCCACCTTAGTGGATATTGTCAGTCAGTAGAGCAATGGACAGAGTTCCCATTTCACATCGGAGCCCCCCCATTTCACATCAGAGCCCCCACCCATCACATCGGAGCCCTCCCCATTACATCAGAGCCCTCCCCATCATATCAGAGCCCCCCCACCACGCCAAAGCCCCTTCCATCACATCAGAGCCCCCTCCATCACATCAGAGCCCCCTGCATCACATCAGAGCCCCCTATATCACATCAGAGCCCCCTCCATCGCACCAGAGCCCCTTCCATCACATCAGAGCCCCCTCCATCGCACCAGAGCCCCTTCCATCACATCAGAGCTCCCTCCATCACTTCAGAGCCAATTGCATCACACTAGTGTCCCCCTGCATCACATCAGAGCCCCTGCAACACAACAGAGCCCCCTGCATCACATCAGAGTCCCCTCCATCACATCAGAGTCCCCCTGCATCACATCAGAGCCCCCTCCATCACACCAGAGCCCCTTTCATCACATCAGAGCCCCCTCCATCACACCAGAGCCCCTTCCATCACATGAGAGCCCCCTCCATCACATCAGAGCCAATTGCATCACATTAGAGTCCCCCTGCATCACATCAGAGCCCCTGCATCACATCAGAGCCCCGGCAACACATCAGAGCCCCTGCATCACATCAGAGTCCCCTCCATCACATCAGAGTCCCCCTGCATCACATCAGAGCCCCCTCCATCACACCAGAGCCCCTTTCATCACAGCAGAGTCCCCCTGCATCACATCAGAGCCCCTGCAACAAATCAAAGCCCCCTGCTTCACATCAGAGTCCCCTCCATCACATCAGATCCCCCTGCATCACATGAGAGCCCCCTGCATCACATCAGAGCCCCCTCCATCACATCAGAGCCCCTTTCATCACATCAGAGCCCCCTCCATCACATCAGAGCCACCTGCATCCCATCAGAGTCCCCTGCATCACATAAGAGTCCCCTCCATCACATCAGAGTCCCCCTGGATCACATCAGAGCCCCCTGAATCACATCAGAGTCCCCTGCATTACATCAGAGCCCCCATCACATCAGAGCCTCCTGCATCACATCAGTGCCTCCTGCATCACATCAGAGCCCCCTGCATCACATCAGAGCCCCCTCCATCACATTAGAGTACCTCTCAACATCAGTCCCCATTTCAGGTTGGTGGGAGGAGGGGCCCCCAGGAGGTGTTAGGATCATTTACATTACAAAACTTTTCTCACTGTCTGTGAGTCTGTGTTGTGCTGGCAGTCCAGATGCAATGTCAGTGTGCCTGTTATAATCTGTTCCCACATGAGAGAACTCTCCTGCACAGCAGCGTGTCTCTTACCTTAGAAACTCCTGTCCTGGGCTGCTAATCCTGAGCTGGAACTCAGGCGTCTCTCTGTGGGTGTGGTCCAGTGTTGCCAACCTCCAGCAGCGTTTTTTACTGGCAAAACAGAGAAAATTTACTGGCGGAGCACATTTTTTACTGGCAACTTGAAAAATAATAAAACCTTTATTAAAAACAAAGACAATTGATATTTAAACACAACATGGAAACACTGCCATTACCCATATCAAGTAGTTTGCCCGGTTTAAACTTAAAAAGTAAGCAGAGCATGACAAATTATCAGACCCTGATATTTATAGACAGTTGTAAAAATCACAGATTTTTACAAACTGTCAGTAAATTTACTGGCAGTTGGCAACTCTGGTGTGGTCTGGGGAGAAGGCAAACTAAAAGCTCTGGACTGGATCACAGAGCTCAGCTGGGGCCCTAGGAGACACAAGGTTCGGACCTGGATTCTGTTTCCAAGTTTTTGTGGTTGTACATGCTGGATTGTTCAGTGAGAGCAGGGAGCCATGGGCACTGGCAACTCCTGCACCCCTTCACGCTACGCCCATGGGTCAACCCTTCGGCCCATAGCTTTTAGAGTTCATTGAACCCTATGAGCCAGATTTTACTTGGGAATATATGCCTAGGATTATGCATGGATACCGCGTAGATAAGCAAAAACCTATTCTCATGGAAGTCATCATTCGTTCCACAAAGATTTGCCAAGCAATATGCCATCACTGTTGCTTCTTACAACTTTTACATTCTCCTTTAGCTATAGCCATGCACACTTGATCCAGTTTTATTTCTGTTATCGTATAAGCATTTATAAATGCCACCGGCACCATAGAGGAAATCATTTTATTTTCATGTTTAAGCATTCCAGAGCAGACACCAACACATGCATTCTATAACAAACCACCCTTGTTAATAAATTCTGCCCGTATTCTACATGGCATGTGCAAAGGCGTTCATGCGCCTCGTGGACAAATGATGAATTTCATTAGCATCAACACCGCATGTCAAGCTATATACAATAGAAAGCCAGGGCCAATGGCTTGCCTTGCTGTTGCTGAAGTCCAGAAGCGGCCGTCTTGGAACAGTTTGTCTCTTTTGGACTGCCCAACGGGAAGTGAAAACCTGAGGCAGGCTAAAATCTCGCCAGTGTTCCTTGCAAACGTATCATTAGCATCCGAGAAGATTATCTGAAGATATTTACAAGGCAGAGAATGAGTTGTCCACATTCTCCATATAAGAAACCATTTCATAAATGTACGAATGGTACATTGATATTAGTTTATTTTTAAATCATAAGAACGTGTTAAAGACTCTGATTGTAGGTCATGAATAGTGCAGAACTTTGTGTTTTTTTCAGAAGGTCTCCCAGCTGCAAGGCCCAGGATTCTCTATCACCTCTTGGCTTCATCTTTGCTAGCTGCTCAGCTCAGAGGTCATAGGCTTCCCACATCTCCTTCTTAGTAGATCATTGTTCTCCTATATTTTTGCATAATGGCTGGAGACCATCACAGCACAGAGCAAGGTGGTTCCTTCCAGTCTTCTCCTGTGTTCTCTCTTCTCATTTGTAGACAAATGGTGTGAAAGACCCATGATCCTCTGACTTCTTGCTTTCATCTCTGCTGGTTGCACAGCTCAGAGGCAGGGGCGTATCATGAAATTAGTGGGCCCGTGTGCAAGCCCACACCACACCGATCATCCCCGGCTGTCAACCAGGGAATGATCGTCCATGGGTGCAGTGTGGGTCAGAGCACAGTGGGCCCCCCAACCCCTCAGGGCCCGTGTTCAGTGAACACCCTGCACCCATGGATGATACACCACTGCTCAGAGGTCATAGGCATCATGGGCCCGGTGCTGAGGATTTTGGTGGGCCCGTTATTCACATATCAATCATGTTTACACACACACCGAGCAGGGCTGGGAAGCAGCAATGACTCACTGGGCTGGGCCCATCTTAAGGTACGGGCCTGGAGCTACAGCTCCAATAGCCCTTATGTTAATCCAGCCCTGGTCATAGGCTTCTTACACCTCCCTCTTAGTAAATTATTATGCTCCAAGAACATCGCAACTCAGAACAAAGTGGCTCCTCCAAATCCTGTCCTGTGTTCTTCCTTCTCATTGGTCAACAGATGGTGTGAAGGACCAAAGACCCTCTATGACCTCTTGGCTTCATCTTTGCTAGCAGCACAGCTCAGAGGTCATATGCGTCCCACACCTCCTTCTTAGTAGATCATTGTTCACCTATATTTTTGAACAATGGGCGGGGACCATCACAACACAGGACAAGGTGACTCCTCCAAGTCTTGTCCTGTCTCTTCTCATTTGATGATAGGTGCTGTCTCATTTGTTGGCAGAGATCATCACAGCACCGAACAAGGTGGTTCCTTCCAGTCTTCTCCTGTGTTCTCTCTTCTCATTTGTTGACAGATGTGGTGAGGGACCAAAGATCCTCTGACCTCTTGGTTTCATCTCTGCTGGTTGCACATCTCAGAGGTCATAGGCTTCTTACACCTCCCTCTTAGTAAATGATTATGCTCTGTCCTTTATTTGCATAATGGGTCAAGAACATCACAACTCAGAACAATCCAAATCCTGTCCTGTGTTCTTCCTTCTCATTGGTCAACAGATGGTGTGAAGGACCCAAGATCCTCTGACCTCTTGGTTTCATCTCTGCAGGTTGCACGGCTCAGAGGTCATAGGCTTCTTACACCTCCCTCTTAGTAAATTATTATGCTCCTTTATTTGCATAATGGGTCAAGATCATCACAACTCAGAACAAAGTGGCTCCTCCAAATCCTGTCCTGTGTTCTTCCTTCTCATTGGCCAACAGATGGTGTGAAGGACCCAAGATCCTCTGACCTCTTGGTTTCATCTCTGCAGGTTGCACGGCTCAGAGGTCATAGGCTTCTTACACCTCTCTCTTAGTAAATGATTATGCTCCGTCCTTTATTTGCATAATGGGTCAAGATCATCACAACTCAGAACAAAGTGGCTCCTCCAAATCCTGTCCTGTGTTCTTCCTTCTCATTGGCCAACAGATGGTATGAAGGACCCAAGATCCTCTATGACCTCTTGGCTTCATCTTTGCTAGCTGCACAGCTCAGAGGTCATATGCGTTCCACACCTCCTTCTTAGTAGATCATTGTTCACCTATATTTTTGAACAATGGGCGGGGACCATCACAACACAGGACAAGGTGACTCCTCCAAGTCTTGTCCAGTCTCTTCTCATTTGATGACAGGTGCTGTCTCATTTGTTGGCAGAGATCCTCACAGCACCGAACAAGGTGGTTCCTTCCAGTCTTCTCCTGTGTTCTCTCTTCTCATTTGTTGACAGATGTGGTGAGGGACCAAAGATCCTCTGACCTCTTGGTTTCATCTCTGCTGGTTGCACGGCTCAGAGGTCATAGGCTTCTTACACCTC
>BLSH010230227.1:37913-110795 GCA_018402905.1 Glandirana rugosa
AGGAAGTGTGGTAGACAACTGGTTACTCTTCCTTCTTGTGTCCTGCCCTAAACCTCCTCGGTGAAACAAGACTCAACACTACAAGAACTGGGTAAGATGTGGTGAGGGACCAAAGATCCTCTGACCTCTTGGTTTCATCTCTGCTGGTTGCACATCTCAGAGGTCATAGGCTTCTTACACCTCCCTCTTAGTAAATGATTATGCTCCGTCCTTTATTTGCATAATGGGTCAAGAACATCACAACTCAGAACAAAGTGGCTCCTCCAAATCCCGTCCTGTGTTCTTCCTTCTCATTGGTCAACAGATGGTGTGAAGGACCCAAGATCCTCTATGACCTCTTGGTTTCATCTTTGCTAGCAGCACAGCTCAGTGGTCATAGGCTTTCCACACCTCCTTCTTAGTAGATCAATGTTCACCTATATTTTTGAATAATGGGTGGAGACCATCACAACACAGGACAAGGTGACTCCTCCAAGTCTTGTCCTGTCTCTTCTCATTTGATGATAGGTGCTGTCTCATTTGTTGGCAGAGATCCTCACAGCACCGAACAAGGTGGTTCCTTCCAGTCTTCTCCTGTGTTCTCTCTTCTCATTTGTTGGCAGAGATCCTCACAGCACAGAACAAGGTGGTTCCTTCCAGTCTTCTCCTGTGTTCTCTCTTCTCATTTGTTGACAGATGGTGTGAGGGACCCGAGATCCTCTGACCTCTTGGTTTCATCTCTGCTGGTTGCACATCTCAGAGGTCATAGGCTTTTTACACCTCCCTCTTAGTAAATGATTATGCTCCTTCCCTTATTTGCATAATGGGTCAAGAACATCACAACTCAGAACAATCCAAATCCTGTCCTGTGTTCTTCCTTCTCATTGGTCAACAGATGGTGTGAAGGACCCAAGATCCTCTATGAAATCTTGGCTTCATCTCTGCTAGCTGCACAGCTCAGAGGTCATAGGCTTCCCACATCTCCTTCTTAGTAAATTATTATGCTCCTTTATTTGCATAATGGGTGAAGAACATCACAACTCTCCTCCAAATTAGACAAATTAGTAATAGAGCCTCCTAGATGCAATGAACATCTTACCCTTGCAGTGCAGGAATGGAAGGGAAGGGGGGGTCAATGGCCTTTTGCAATTATCCTTTTATTTCTTCCTGAAGTTGGGCATAAAACATGCATGGGTTAAAATAATAAAATGTCAGTCATCTGTTTTATTAGGCTTGGTAATGTTTTGTGTAGGTTTAAAATTCACGCTTCCAAGAACTGCCCCCGCCCCCCCCCGCGCTGATAATACGCAGGCCCGTGTAAGAATTGTGTCATGTTTGACACGAAAGGCAAAATAACATTGATTGGCTACAAATGGCTTGCTGTTTATTTTAACGCGTTTCAGTCCCGGGACGTCACGTGAAAGAATTGACAGCATAGTCCGGGGGGTGCGGGGGAACGGACGGGAGAACGGTCATTGGATTACATGGGGTGATGTGTATTCTATGGATCTATAGGACGGGACTTGGGTTTATTTGTATCAAACTTTTCATTACTTATATCGATCATATCAAATATATAATTAATCATATCAAACTATTACTTATATCAAATAAATCAATACTCATATCAAATGAATCATTACTTACAATGCCTGGAAAAAGTATTCATAACCCCGAAATTTCCCACATTTTCCCACGTGACACCCAAAAACGTAAATGTATTTTATTTGGGATTTTATGTGATAGACGACACAAAGTGGCTCATAATTGTGAAGGAAAATGATAAATGATACAAATAAATTTGTGAAAAGTGTGGGGGGGCATTTGTATGGCGCCCCCTTTACTCCGATACCCCTAACTAAAATCTAGTGGAACCAATTGCCTTCAGAAGTCACCTAATTAGTAAATAGAGTCCATCTGTGTGTCATTTAATCTCAGTATAAATACAGCTGTTCTGTGAGGCCCTCAGAGGTTTGTTAGAGAACCTTAGTGAACAAACAGCATCACGAAAGCCAAGGAACGCACCAGACAGGTCAGGGATAAAGTTGTGGAGAAGAATAAAGCAGGGTTGGGTTATAAAAATATCTCCCAAGCTTTGAACATCTCATGGAGCTCTGTTCAATCCATCATGGGGAAATGGAAAGAGTACGGCACAGCTGCCAACCTACCAAGACATGGCCGTCCACCTAAACTGACCAGCCGGGCAAGGAGAGCATTCATCAGAGAAGCAGCCAAGAGGTCCATGGTAACTCTGGAGGAGCTGCAGAGATCCACAGCTCAGGGGGGAGAATCTGTCCACAGGACAACTATTAGTCGTGCCCTCCACAAATCTGCCCTTTATGGAAGAGTGGCCAGAAGAAAGCCACTGGTGAAAGAAATCCATAAGAAGTCCGGTTTGCAGTTTGTGAGAAGCCATGTGGGGGGCACAGCAAACATGTGGAAGAAGGGGCTCTGCTCAGGTGAGACAAAAATTCTACTTTTTGACCCAAGTGTAGCGGAAAACGAACACTGCCCATCACCCTGAACACACCATCCCCACCGTGAAACATGGTGGTGGCAGCTTCATGGTGTGGGGATGATTTTCTTCAGCAGGGACAGGGAAGTTGATCAGAGTTGATGGGAAGATGGATGGAGCCAAATACAGGGCAATCTTAGAAGAAAACCTGTTAGACTCTGCAAAAGACTTGAGACCGGGGGTGGAGATTCACCTTCCAGCAGGACAACGACCCTCAACATCCAGCCAGAGCTACAATGGAATGGTTTAGATCAAAGCACATTCATGGATTAGAATGGCCCAGTCACAGTCCAGACCCAAATCCCATTGAGAATCTGTGGCAAGACTTAGAAATTGCTGATCACAGACGCCCTCCATCCAATCTGACAGAGCTTGGGGGATTCTGCAAAGAAGAATGGGCAGAAATGTCCTCTCTAGATGGGCAAAGCTGGCAGAGACTTCCCCAAAAAGACTTGCAGCTGTAATTGCAGGGAAAGGCGGTTCTACAAAGTATTGACTCCAGGGGGCGCCATACAAATGCCCCCCCATACTTTTCACAGATTTATTTGTATCATTTATCATTTTCCTTCCACTTCACAATTATGAGCCACTTTGTGTCGCCCATCACATAAAATCCCAATAAAATACATTTAATGTATCAATAGTTTCATAAAATGTATCATTACTAATATCCTACAATAACACTTAAAGAAAAAAATAAAGAGAAACACAAAATCAATCTGTAAATCTTTTTTTTGCAATTTTGTATTTTTTCGAGAAGTCAGAGTTCAAAGCAGCCTGATGAGGATTCGACCCGAGCCATTGGGTGAAAAGGATTTGGGGATGGGATGGTTGAGTCGTTCATCATGTGCGCGGTCCCCGATCGCTGACCCATGCTCGGCTTAGATTTCCTAATGAGGTATATTGTATTCATGCCACACGAGCCAATCAGGGCGGCGCGCTGTGTTTACGTTCCATGCGTTGGTTGCGCAGGATCTGAGGCCCCCCCTCATTACAATCTGCATTGTTATTGTAGAGGGAAAAGTAAATAAATAGAAAAGATTTAAACAATAGGAAGGATTGGAAACATCGGGTGGTGCAAGGTGTGGAGCAGATGTGGGGAGCGATGGTGGGATTGGTGGTGTCTGATGAGATTTGTATAGAAATAGATGTCCAGGGCTACACTCACACATGTTCTGCCAATCGTGGAGGCTCAGCATCACATGTGGGCATTACCTATGCAAATACAGCCTGCCTAGGAATGCCCACTCCTCCAGACTGACACCCACCCATCAACTCACCCAAGCGCACTCATCCATGTCTTTATGGACCTTGCTTTGTGCACTGGTCCAAATCATTTGGTGGAGGGGGGATTATGTTGTGGGCAGTGGTGTATCATCCATGGGTGCAGGCTGTTCACTGAACACGGGCCCTGAGGGGTGGGGGCCCACTGTGCTCTGACCCACACTGCACACATGGATGATCTCTCCCTGGTTGACAGCCGGGGATGATTTGTGCGGTGTGGGCTTGCACACGGGCCCACTAATTTCATGATACGCCCCTGGGTGTTGTTTTTCAAGGGTTGGGCTTGACCCCTTAGTTCCAGTGAAAAGAACTCTTAAGGCATCGGCATACCAAGACATGTAGGACATGTTCTATCGGGTTGAGATCAGGACAAGTTCCTCCACCCCAAACTCGCTCATCCATGTCTTTATGGACCTTGCTTTTGTGCAGTGGTCCAAATCATTTGGTGGAGGGGGGATTATGGTGTGGGGGCTGTTTTTCAGGGGTTGGGCTTGACCCCTTAGTTCCAGTGAAGGGAACCTTTAAGGCGTCAGCATACCAAGACCTGTTGGACATGTTCTATCGGGTTGAGGTCAGGACAAGTTCCTCCACCCCAAACTCGCTCATCTATGATGTCTTTATGGACCTTGCTTTTGTGCAGTGGTCCAAATCATTTGGTGGAGGGGGGGATTATGGTTGGGGGTTGTTTTTCAGGGGTTGGGCTTGGCCCCTTAGTTCCAGTGAAGGGAACTCTTAAGGCGTCAGCATGCCAAGACATTTTGGACAATTTTATGCTCCCAACTTTGTGAGAACAGATTGGGGATGTCAGCTTCCTATTCCAACACGACTGCGCAACAGTGCACAATGCAAGGTCCATAAAGACTTGCATGAACGAGCTTGGGGTGGAGGAACTTGACAGTCCTGACCTCAACGTGATAGAACACCTTTGGGATGAATTAGAGCGGAGACTGCGAGCCAAGCCTTCTCATCCAACATCAGTGTCTGATCCCACAACTCTTAAGGTGTCAGCATACCAAGACATTTTGAACAATTTAAAGTTTCCAACTTTGTGGGGAGAGTTTGGGGATGGCCCCTTCCTTTTCCAAGATGAGCAGGCCAGTTGAGTTCCTCCACCCCAAACTCGCTCATCCATGTCTTTATGGACCTTGCTTTGTGCAGTGGTGAGCAGTCATGTTGGAACAGGAAGGGGCCCTCCCCAAACCCTTCCCACAAAGTTGGAAACTTTAAATTGTCCAAAATGTCTTGTATGCTGACGCCTTAAGGCTGGATTCCATACCTGGGCATAGCATTTTCAGGCAGAAAGACACGCGTTTCTTACTGCAATTTTGCAGCGATTTTTACCACGATTTTGTACAGGTCAAAAGGTTACCAATGTAAAAAGTACAGAAACACCCAAATCAAGCCACAAAAATACCTCCAGAACTTTTTTGAGCTTCGGGCGTTTGGCTTCAGGCCTTTTGGAGTGGAGATGTGAACCATCTCCATAGAGAATCATTGATTTTTTCCCCCTCAAGCGTTTTGTAGCTTCAAGCTACAAAAATCTCAGGTGTGAATGGAGCCTTAGAGTTCCCTTCACTGGAACTAAGGGGCCAAGCCCAACCCCTGAAATACAACCCCCCGCACCATAATCCCCCTCCACCAAATGTTTTGGTCCAGTGCACAAAGCAAGGTCCATAGAGACATGGATGAGAGAGTTTGGGGTGGAGGAACTTGTCCTGACCTCAACCCGATAGAACATGTCCAATATGTCGTGGTATGCTGACGCCTTAAGAGTTCTTTTCACTGGAACTAAGGGGCCAAGCCCAAACCCTGAAAAACAACCCCAACACCATAATCCCCCCACCACCAAATGATTTGGACCAGTGCACAAAGCAAGGTCCATAAAGACATGGATGAGCGAGTTTGAGGTGAAGGAACTTGACTGGCCCGCACAGAGCCTTGACCTAGAACACCTTTGGGATGAATTAGAGCGAAGACTGCGTGCCAGGCCTTCTCATCCAACATCAGTGCCTGACCTCACAAATGCGCTTCCCATTAACACACTCCTAAACCTTGTGGACATCCTTCCCAGAAGAGTTGAAGCTGTTAGAGCTGCAAAGGGTGGGCCAACTGAACATTGAACCCTACAGACTAAGACTGGGATGCCATTAAAGTTCACGTGCGTGTAAAGGCAGGCGTCCCAATACTTTTGACAATATAGTGTATATGGAAACAGAAAAAAAAAGCAGTTTAATCGTTTCACGTTGTGCTTCTCCTCATTTCCACCTCTCACTTTTTCCTTTTGATCGGACCTCCTTCACATGACTTGTGCCAATACTTTCTTACATCAGATCTGTTACTTCTCAATGGTCACATTGCATCCTGTCCTTTGTGTCTTGGGTCATGTGACCAGTGTGGGAGAATTGGGAAGAGGGGGGGTATTTTCTCATTATTAATGGAGACGACTCGAGGTGAGTATATTGCTACATCTGAACTATGCTCACACTTGTTCCATTTTCTATGGCACATCGTTAACAGGTTCCTTCAACACAACACAACTCCCACCCATTGTGAGTCACCTTATTAACATAACCACGTCCCTTCCAATTATTCCTTCCACCACTCCGAGGAAAAGAGGATGGAAACTTCTGAGATAATTTATCATGAAAGCCAGAAGACAAACGAGCTGGTTATGAGGTTTCACACCACCTTGGGGTCTCGAGGTCCAGTGACTTTGGTCAAAATCGCTTCCACCATTCATAAAATTTGCGTAAATCTCTAAAATTCCCTCATTGGGATCATTAGGTAAAATACTTAGAGGGTACGTTGTTTTTGGGTGTGGTGTGTGTTAAGTGCGGTCAACTCGGGTCCAAGTCCTAGCGACTCGATGAACGAGAGACCCGTTTTTTTGGTTCTCCAGGGTCTTCCCCACAGCTGTGGTCAATGTGTCCAACCATCTAAGCATGTGCAGAAAGGAAAAATGTGTTTTGTTTCCTTTTGGATAGATTTGTTATGTTACTAAGCTTGTTTCTTTCATTTGGAATTTGTTTAGCTTTGTTTTGTTTAATGCCTTTATATTTGTTAATCTTCAGAACGGTCAATAAATGATTGACTTCTGTGTGAAGAATAGCTGGTAGTTAAAGAGCCGGCAGGGAAGCCACGTCCTTAACAACTGATGACTCATCATGATTCCCGTGACTAAGCTATGAGGGGCGGGGTTAAATGCATTGGGGGCGTGGCCTGGTGGGAGCCCAGTCTGAGGTTGTCTCTCTCATACCAACATGGGACTCCGTGGATGTGCGGCACCAGAGGTCGTTCCTCTCTTTCTTTCCACTCATCAAGTTTCCCAAAAGAACGACAGCAATGAAAAATTCAGGGGCAAAAAAACAGTGTGGGGTCCCTCCCCCCCAATCCATACCAGGCCCTTCAGGTCTGGCATGGATTTTAAGGGGGACCCCCAAAAAATTACTCAGAGTCCCCCTGCCCCAAAGCACCCCCTTATGTTGAGGGCATGTGGCCTGGTATAGTCCAGGGCCAAAATTTATACTAAAAACGGTGTGGGGTCCCCCTCAACATCCATACCAGACCCTTATCTGAACATGCAGGTCAGGAAAGGGATGGGGTAGACCATACACACCCTTCTGGAACAATACCAGACCACATGACCTCAACATGGGGGGGGGGGCCTTGGGGCAGGGGGGCTCTGAGCCATTTTTTTTCAGATTTTGGCAAAAAATCCATACCAGACCCAAGGGGTTGGGGGGGGGGGTGGCCACGCTGTTTCTTAATTCAGGGTTTCAAATACATCCGAATCTCTACAAATTTGTCCAAATTTATATTCGGATTGATGCATGTCTATCCAGTAGCCGGTCTCCTTCTTCGCCTGGTTCCTTCGATATCCCCCAAACATTATTTCCTTCTCCGGTGACCTTCTTCTTCTGACAGTGTGACCGAAATAGGACAGCCGTCCCTTCATCATCTGGGCTTCTAGTGACAAAGCTGGTTTGTGCTGTCGGCGACGTCATCGGGAAGCTGCCGGCCTTTATGGGTTCAATTTACCATGGTGACAGGAAAATTCAAATCAGCACGATGGAAAATTTTTCTTGAAGGAATTAAAATCCTTCAAGAAAAATCAATAAAAAAACAAACAATCACAGCACGGATTTGGATAGGACCATGCGATGATCCCATGAAGAGGGGGCAGTGGCTCACAAATTGGGCTATAGCCTGGGGTGGAGCTGACTAGCATTCAACATTTAATTGTAAAGTTCTGGTGAAATTTTTGCTCCAAAATTTTCTTTATTCGCCATCATTTTGGCCAAGGAAAAACGCCCAATTTCACTGGTCCTCGTGCGTTGCAGGCAGAGGAGGTCTGACACCATTCGATGTCCTTTGCTCTCTTTGCCTTTAGGCGTCGCGTTCCTCATGGACTCGGCGTGGGAGGATTACAGCCAAATAAATGAGACGGTGGAAACGAAAAGGCCCAACATGGTTATAACAGGAAACCTTTGAACAATGATAATGATACGTTCAGCTCCTTCCAGACTCCTAAAAATAGAGGCAAAAAATATACAGAACATGAGCGCAAAATATGAGGCGCGCTGCGAATCCCTTACTTTTTACTTTTGGAGTATAAACCAAAAATTACTACAAAAAATCTGTACAGCTCCATTGATAGGAAAAAGGTGAAGAGAAGAAACGCTGTAATGTTCTTATCATTTCATATATTTATATATACCGATCCGCCAGTACAAGGGGCATGGGGGGAGGGCAACAACCCGAGAGCAATGGGGGCACCTGATGCAAAGGGGAAATCTATTGGGGACGTCTGATGTAAAGGGGGGATCTATTGGGGACACCTGATGTAAAGGGGGGCTCTACAGGGGAAACCAGATGTAAAGGGGGACTCTGTTGGGGACACCTGATGTAAAGGGGAACTCTATTGGGGATGACTGATGTAAAGGGGGACTCTATTGTGGACACCTGATGTAAAGGGGAACTCTATTGGGGATGCCTGATGTAAAGGGGAACTCTATTGGGGATGCCTGATGTAAAGGAGGACCCTATTGGGGACGCCTGATGTAAAGAGGACTCTATTGGGGACACTTGATATAAAGGGGGACCCTATTGGGGGCACCTGATGTAAAGGGGGACTCTGTTGGGGACGCCTGATGTAAAGAGGACTCTATTGGAGACACCTGATGTAAAGGGGAACTCTATTGGGGACACCTGATGTAAAGGGGAACTCTATTGGGGATGCCTGATGTAAAGGAGGACTCTATTGGGGACGCCTGATATAAAGGAGGACTCTATTGGGGATGTCTGATGTAAAGGGGAACTCTGTTGGGACACCTGATGTAAAGGGGGACTCTATTGGGGACACCTGATGTAAAGGGGAACTCTATTGGGGACGCCTGATGTAAAGGAGGACTCTATTGAGCACACCTGATGTAAAGGGGGACTCTGTTGGGCACACTTGATGTAAAGGGGAACACTATTGGGGACGCCTGATGTAAAGGAGGACTCTATTGGGGATGCCGGATGTAAAGGGGACTCTATTGGGCACACCTGATGTAAAGGGGAACTCTATTGGGGATGCCTGATGTAAAGGGGTACTTTGTTGGGGACACCTGATGTAAAGAACAACTCCATTGGGGACACCTGATATAAAGGGGAACTCTATTGGGGATGCCTGATGTAAAGGGGGACTGTACTGGAGGCAGATTTGCATGGGGGGGGGATTTTTGCTGACACATAACGCTCATACATCTTGGGGGGTGACATTTGGGAGGTTCTCAATTTTGGACACCTGATGTAAAGGAGGACTCTATTGGGGACGCCTGATGTAAAGGGGGACTCTGTTGGGCACACTTGATGTAAAGGGGAACACTATTGGGGACGCCTGATGTAAAGGAGGACTCTATTGGGGATGCCGGATGTAAAGGGGGACTCTGTTGGGCACACTTGATGTAAAGGGGAACACTATTGGGGACGCCTGATGTAAAGGAGGACTCTATTGGGGATGCCGGATGTAAAGGGGACTCTATTGGGCACACCTGATGTAAAGGGGAACTCTATTGGGGATGCCTGATGTAAAGGGGTACTTTGTTGGGGACACCTGATGTAAAGAACAACTCCATTGGGGACACCTGATATAAAGGGGAACTCTATTGGGGATGCCTGATGTAAAGGGGGACTGTACTGGAGGCAGATTTGCATGGGGGGGGGATTTTTGCTGACACATAACGCTCATACATCTTGGGGGGTGACATTTGGGAGGTTCTCAATTTTGGACACCTGATGTAAAGGAGGACTCTATTGGGGACGCCTGATGTAAAGGGGGACTCTGTTGGGCACACTTGATGTAAAGGGGAACACTATTGGGGACGCCTGATGTAAAGGAGGACTCTATTGGGGATGCCGGATGTAAAGGGGGACTCTGTTGGGCACACTTGATGTAAAGGGGAACACTATTGGGGACGCCTGATGTAAAGGAGGACTCTATTGGGGATGCCGGATGTAAAGGGGACTCTATTGGGCACACCTGATGTAAAGGGGAACTCTATTGGGGACACCTGATGTAAAGGGGGACTCTATTGGGCACACCTGATGTAAAGGGGAACTCTATTGGGGACACCTGATGTAAAGGGGAACTCTATTGGGGACATCTGATGTAAAGGGGGACTCTATTGGGGACACCTGATGTAAAGGGGAACTCTATTGGGGAAGCCTGATGTAAAGAGGACTCTATTGGGGACACATGATATAAAGGGGGACTTTGTTGGGGATGCCTGATGTAAAGAGGACTCTATTGGGGACACTTGATATAAAGGGGGGCTCTATTGGGGGCACCTGATGTAAAGGAGGACTCTATTGGGGACACCTGATGTAAAGGAGGACTCTATTGGGGACGCCTGATGTAAAGAGAACTCTATTGGGGACACATGATATAAAGGGGGACTTTGTTGGGGATGCCTGATGTAAAGGGGGGCTCTATTGGGGACACCTGATGTAAAGGGGACTTTATTGGGGACACCTGATGTAAAGAGGACTCTATTGGGGACACCTGATGTAAAGGGGAACTCTATTGGGGACACCTGATGTAAAGGGGAACTCTATTGGGGATACCTGATGTAAAGGGGGGCTCAATTGGGGACACCTGATGTAAAGGGGACTTTATTGGGGACACCTGATGTAAAGGGGACTTTATTGGGGACACCTGATGTAAAGGGGACTTTATTGGGGACACCTGATGTAAAGGGGACTTTATTAGGGGCACCTGATGTAAAGGAGGACCCTGTTGGGTGGGGACGCCTGATGTAAAGTGGACTCCAAAAATGACTACAAAAAATCTGTACAGTTCCATTGATAGGAAAAAGGTGAAGAGAAGAAAAGCTGTAATGTTCTTATCATTTCATATATTTATATATACCGATCCGCCAGTACAAGGGGCATGGGGGGAGGGCAACAACTCGAGAGCATGGGGACACCTGATGTAAAGGGGAACTCTATTGGGGACACCTGATGTAAAGGGGACACTATTGTGGACACCTGATGTAAAAGAGGATTCTATTTGGGACACCTGATGTAAAGGGGAACACTATTGGGGACACCTGATGTAAAGGGGGACTTTGTTGGGGACATCTGATGTAAAGGGGGAACTCTATGGGGGGGCATCTGATGTAAAGGGGGACTCTATAGGGGGCACCTGATGTAAAGGGGGACTCTATAGGGGACACCTGATGTAAAGGGGGACTCTATTGGGGACACCTGATGTAAAGGGGGACCCTGTTGAGGACGCCTGATGTAAAGGGGGACTCTATAGGGGACACCTGATGTAAAGGGGGATTGTACTGGAGGCGGATATGTATGGGGGGGGGGGGATTTTTTGCTGACACATAACGCTCCTCCATCTTGGGGGTGGGGGGTGTCATTTGGGAGGTTCTCCCTGGGATCTGGATGACCTTGTCCCCCAACTCCATGTGTTCTAAATGACAGTGATTGATCCCCCCGGAGATCGTTTGGTGAAAGTCACATCCTCCGTGTTATAAATAAAATGTATTTTGATACATTGTTTACAAATAATAATTCTAATGAATCGTCCAATGATAGCAATGTTGTGATTGGCCAACGGTAAAATCGGCACAAAGGACGAGGAAGCGACCTCCCTTGTCAGGCGGATATTTCTGTAGGAATAAATTATTCTTATTATGAAATATTCGGGAGCATTGAACCCCTCCCCTCCCCCCGGGGCGCAAACTCATAATCTCTGTTTTATGAACTCCTGATGATTTTTCTTGGCAGCGTCGTGCGATTTCCTGATCATCCCTTACTCATCCACCACCCATGACGTGTCCCCGGGGTGCCTACAGGCGCCGTGTTCACCCCAAGTTCACCCGGGGTGTCTCCGTCACCCAGTTGGCTGATCCCATCAAACTCGTCCCGGGGACAGGAGAACGACCATCGTTTCTTCTCCTCGCACACAGGATGTGCATTCCAAAGTGAGTTTCCTGTCGAAAAACAAAGTTGACAAACATGACCTCCGAATTTCGGCACGCATCTTATCGAGTCAACCAATTTGGAAGAAGCGAAATGCGGTCTGGGTGGTTTTTTTAGGATACGAGGTCAGGAGATCCATCAAAAAAATAAGAAGGATGAAGAATAAATATTTACAATGTTACCTTTGGCGGGGAAACGGCGTCCTTATATTTTCTTAAATGTTGTATTCATCTATTTATTAGGAGTTCAGCCGTAACCCCTTCTTTCCCAAACCAGCCTCCCCTTACACCCAGGCAAACTTCTCAGTCATGTGACTTCTGTGGTTGGCAGTCATGGCGGTCACATGATCGGGACCCAACTCCATTGCCCGTGACACCACAGTCCTTCTCAGACTGTCTCTCACACTTCCCAATCTGCTCCGATGGGCCTCTCCAGCATCCCTGGGTGTGTGTCACTCGCCAACACCTGGTGGATCCCTCCTGGAGACTTGCCCAGCACCACCACTCCTTGCTCTCTTCTGCTCCTTCGTCAGGACTCCGCTTAGATGTGCTGAGGGGGTCCCTTCCACCCCCAAGCCTCCAGACCCAAGGACCCCCAGACTGGGGGCCCCCTCAAAGGTCCTAGCAACTAGTGTTCCATCCTTCAGTTCTTCTCCCTGGCTGGGCTGGGTATTCAAGGAGGCCTGCTCCGGTGGGCCTCTCCAGCATCCCTGGGTGTGCGTCACTCGCCAGCACCTGGTGGATCCCTCCTGGAGACTTGCCCAGCAGCACCACTCTGTTGCTCTCTTCTGCTCCTTCGTCAGGACCCCGCTTAGATGTGCTGGAGACTTGCCCAGCAGCACCACTCCCTTGCTCTCTTCTGCTCCTTGGATGGGACTCCCCTTAGATGTGCTGAGGGGGTCCCTTCCACTCTTAAGCCTCCAGACCCAAGGACTTCCAGACTGGGGGCTCCCTCAAAGGTCCTACCAACTAGTGCTCCATCTCCCAGTTCCTCTCCCTGGCTGGGCTGGGTATTGGAGGAGGCCTGCTCCGGTGGGCCTCTCCAGCATCCCTGGGTGTGTCACTCACGGACACCTGGTGGATCCCTCCTGGAGACTTGCCCAGCAGCACCACTCTGTTGCTCTCTTCTGCTCCTTCGTCAGGACTCCGCTTAGATGTGCTAAGGGGGTCCCTTTCACTCCCAAGCCTCCAGACCCAAGGAACCCCAGACTGGGGGCTCCCTCAAAGGTCCTAGCAACTAGAGCATCATCCCCCAGTTTTTCTTCCTGGCTGGGCTTGGTATTTAAGGAGGCCTGCTCCGGTGGGCCTCTCCAGCATCCCTGGGTGTGTCACCGACACCTGGTGGATCCCTCCTGGAGACTTGCCTTGGATGGGACTCCCCTTAGATGTGCTGAGGGGGTCCCTTCCACTCCCAAGCCTCCAGACCCAAGGACCTCCAGACTGGGGGCTCCCTCAAAAGTCCTAGCAACTAGTGCTCCATCTCCCAGTTCTTCTCCCCGGCTGGGCTGGGTATTTGAGGAGGCCTGCCCCCCCCCTGCCAATCCAGATCGGGGATTGGTCCCCAAACACCCCAGGCAGCTCCACCTCTCTCCCAGAACCCTCTTGAAGCAAAGGGGAGGTAACCGAGAGGTGTCACTGTCTGTGAGTCACCAGCCACTCCCTGAGCCACTCCACTGCCCAGGATCAAAACAAACAGCACAAGCTAAACCTGCCCATATGTACCTCTTCTAACAATCCTGTCGCCTCTAGCACCTACCTAAGGTAGAGGGTGCTACAATTGCAAAAGTTCAGACTCGAACAACAAACCCCTATGAAGTCTATGGGACCCCGAACTTGAAAAATCAAAAGTCCCCATGTTGAAGGCAAGTTATTGCCCATAAAAAGGGTATGGGGTCCCTGGGTCCTGCCCTGGGGGGACATGTATCAAAGCAAAAGAAAACTTTTAAAAAAGATTGTTAAAGTGAAACTATAAAAATGAAAAATGCCTTTAAATATCGTGCCTGGGGGGGTCCCCTTAGTCTGCCTGTAAAGTGGCGCATCTGTAGCATGTATAGAACCTGCTGCAGCAAAACAGTGATGAAGACAGGAGGCAGTTTTTGACAATTCCTTTACTAAAAAAACGAAAAAAAAAACAGTGTCCCCTGATTTAGATCCATCGTCAATTATGATGCCCGCCGCCACCGCCGGACCCCCCCCAAAAAAAAATGCTCTGCCTGCGACGAAGGGTAACAGCTGAATGCCTCCTCCGTCTGACAGTTCTTAAACAGGAAAGTGAAGGGGGCCACCTGGCGGCACCACCCCCCTTGTGACATCACCGACCGGTGCGTGCTGGTTAGGTGACGTCACAAGGGGCGGTGCCACCAGGTGAAGCCACCAGGTGGCCCCGCCCCTTACCTATTTAAGAACCGTCAGATGGCTGCTTGCTAAAGGGGGGCTTCCAGATTCCAATAAGCCCACTGTCCCTGGACCCCCAGAACTGTGTGCTTAGCAGGCGAACGTCCTGCAGAGAGCACAGGAAATGAAAAAAAGTTCGGGCTGAAAACCGTACGCCCATCCCTACTGTTGGGGGTCTACCTCCTTCTTCTAAGGTCCAAGCAGTGTCAAATAGTACTGTGTGTTTGCAAGTTTACTGGGAGGAGAGGAGACTAAGGAAATACCTCCCCCTGCTGGCAGCAGACTGATGAAATCATCTCAGCCTAGGCAAAGTCACAGGGGGGAGGGGAGACTAAGGAAATGCTTCCTCCTGCCTGCAGCAGACTGATGACATCATCTCAGCCTAGACAAAGTCACTCGGGGGAGGGGAGGACACTTTTTATTTATAAACGTACCATATTATAAATAACAAATTATTTGTTTAATTATTATTTATTATCATTATTTATTTATTTTATCTATAAATTAATCATATTATAGATAATACATTATTTGTTTAATTATTATTATTATTTATAATGATTAATTATTGAATTATTTCTTTATTTTATGGCTTTTTATGTATAAATAAATCACATTATAGATAATACATTATTTGTTTAATTATTATTATTATTAATTATTTAATAATTTCTTTCTTTTATGGCTTTTTATTTATAAATGAATCACATTATAGATAATACATTATTTGCTTAATTATTATTATTATTTATAATTATTAATTATTTAATAATTTCTTTTATGGCTCTTTATTTATAAATTAATCACATTATAGATAATACATTATTTGTTTAATTATTATTATTATTTATAATTATTAATTATTGAATCATTTCTTTCTTTTATGGCTTTTTATTTATAAATTAATCACATTATAGATAATACATTATTTGTTTAATTATTATTATTATTATTAATTATTTAATCGTTTCTTTCTTTTATGGCTTTTTATTTATAAATTAATCATATTATAGATAATACATTATTTGTTTAATTATTATTATTATTTATAATTATTAATTATTTAATCATTTCTTTTATGGCTCTTTATTTATAAATTAATCACATTATAGATAATACATTATTTGCTTAATTATTATTACTATTTATAATTATTAATTATTTAATCATTTCTTTCTTTTATGGCTTGTTATTTATAAATGAGTCACATTATAGATAATACATTATTTCTTTTAATTAATATTATTATTATTTGTAATTATTAATTATTTAATCATTTCTTTCTTTTATGGCTTTTTATTTATACATTAATCACATTATAGATAATACATTATTTGCTTAATTATTATTATTATTATTTATAATTATTAATTATTTAATCATTTCTTTATTTTATGGCTTTTTATTTATAAATGAATCACATTATAGATAATACATTATTTGTTTAATTATTATTATTTATAATTATAAAATATTTCATCATTTCTTTCTTTTATGGCTTTTTATTTATAAATGAATCATATTATAGATAATAAATTATTTGTTTGAGTATTATTTATTATTATTTATTTAGCTATTTATTTATTTTTATGACTTTTTATTGATAAAAGGTTGCTGTATAATGTGACATATTGTGAATTTATTTATGTAGACTTGTTAAGTTACTGACAGGTCCTCTTTATTTATTTTATTTTATTTTATTTTTTTATTTCGATAATATTTTATTAGAAGTATTCTTTATTTATTTATTTATTTATTTATTTTTAGGACAAAAACCTGAAGTGACCAATTTATCTAGCGAAGACAAAGGTGCCTCCTTGTGTAGGGATCAGGAATGGTTCCCAGTAATGCGGTATAATGGGGTTTAATGGGAGGCCGAGAGGGAAATGGCGATTTTTTTTTTTTGTGCGCTGAACGCCTGGCAGCCCCTGGGCTATGTTGGGCGACATTCCTGCGCCGTAGCCGGTGTTGCCATAGGCACCGAAGCTTCTCACACACAGATGAGATCAAAGGTGAATAGCTGCCCACTAGATTAAAAAACACTTTGAACGGCTCATGAAACGAGAGGAGTCATTTATTCGGAGGCGTCACCATTCTCTTCCAATGAAAGAAAAAAAAATTAAAAAAAGAATAAAAAAAATAAAAGGCCGCATCAGCCAACCCCGGCAATCCCATTCTACAGAGAGTTACAATTCACATCATAAAAAAATAACCAGCCAAAGAAAAGAAACGTACAAAGAGGTCAAAAAGTAACAAAGATTACAGAGAAAATAAAATCACAGAAATAAATGGCAATGCAAAAAAAAAAAAAATAAATAAAAACACAGATATTAGCCCAAAAAATAAAACCCCAAAAAAAGACGATATTATCCCGCGGGTTTAAGAAATACAAAATTTAAATTTTAAAAAAAAAGAGGTCAAAAAGGTACACAGATTATAGAGAAAATAAAATCACAGAAATAAATGGCAATGCAAAATAAAATAAATAAAAAGACAGATATTAGCCCAAAAAATAAAACCCCAAAAAAAGACGATATTATCCTGCCGGTTTAAGAAACACAAAATTTAAATTAAAAAAAAAAGGTCAAAAAGGTACAAAGATTATGGAGAAAATAAAATCACAGAAATAAATGGAAATGCAAAAAATAAATAAAAAGACAGATATTAGCCAAAAAAATATAACCCCAAAAAAAGACGATATTATCCCGCCGGTTTAAGAAACACAAAATTTCAATAAAAAAAAAAAAAGAGGTCAAAAAGGTACACAGATTATAGAGAAAATAAAATCACAGAAATAAATGGCAATGCAAAGAAAATAAATCAATAAATAAAAAAGACAGATATTAGTCCAAAAAATAAAACCCCCAAAAAAAGACGATATTATCCCGCCGGTTTAAGAAACACAAAATTTAAATAAAAAAAAAAGAGGTCAAAAAGGTACACAGATTATAGTGAAAATAAAATCACAAAAACAAATGGCATTACTAAAAAAAAAAAAAGAGTAATGGAAACATGTTATTGTTGTTTTTCTATTTTGTTTATATTAAATCCTTCTTTATACTTTAACCCTTTTTCCACCAAAGCAACTTTTTTTTACATTTTCTTCTTTTTTTTCCCACGCATGTTTGAAAAATTAATTTAGGCCAGATTTGTTAAAACACCCCAAATATTATGTATTTAGTAACATTTTTTTTTTTTTTATTGCCAAGCACTATTAGCTCAACGGTCCCCCTAAGTCGGGAGAAGTCCTGCACTTACCCCATCTAATAGGCAGGCAGGCTGGCAGTGTGCAGAGATCGGCTTGTGGACAGCGGACTGGCAGTGTGCAGAGATCGGCTTGTGGACAGCGGGCTGGAAGGGTGCAGAGATCGGCTTGCAGACAGCAGGCTGGCAGTGTGCAGAGATCGGCTTGTGGACAGCGGAATGTCAGTGTGCAGAGATCGGCTTGCAGACAGCAGGCTGGCAGTGTGCAGAGATTGGCTTGCAGACAGCAGGCTGGAAGGGTGCAGAGATCGGCTTGCAGACAGCAGGCTGGCAGTGTGCAGAGATCGGCTTGTGGACAGCGGGCTGGCAGTGTGCAGAGATCGGCTTGCGAACAGCAGGCTGGTAGTGTGCAGAGATTGGCTTGCGGACAGCAGGCTGGCAGTGTGCAGAGATCGGCTTGCGGACAGCAGGCTGGCAGTGTGCAGAGATCGGCTTGTGGACAGCGGGCTGGCAGTGTGCAGAGATCGGCTTGCAGACAGCAGGCTGGCAGTGTGCAGAGATCGGCTTGTGGACAGCGGAATGTCAGTGTGCAGAGATCGGCTTGCAGACAGCAGGCTGGCAGTGTGCAGAGATCGGATTGCGGATAGCAGGCTGGCAGTGTGCAGAGATCGGCTTGCGGACAGCAGGCTGGCAGTGTGCAGAGATCGGCTTGCAGACAGCAGGCTGGCAGTGTGCAGAGATCGGCTTGCAGACAGTGGGCTGGCAGTGTGCAGAGATCGGCTTGCAGACAGCAGGCTGGCAGTGTGCAGAGATCGGCTTGTGGACAGCGGGCTGGCAGTGTGCAGAGATCGGCTTGCGAACAGCAGGCTGGCAGTGTGCAGAGATCGGCTTGCGGACAGCAGGCTGGCAGTGTGCAGAGCTGCGCTTGCGGTGAGCGGGCTGTCAGTGTGCAGAGATCGGCTTGCGGACAGCAGGCTGGCAGTGTGCATAGATCGGCTTGTGGACAGTGGGCTGGCAGTGTGCAGAGATCGGCTTGTGGAAAGCGGGCTGGCAGTGTGCAGAGATCGGCTTGCGGACAGCAGGCTGGCAGTGTGCAGAGATCGGCTTGCGGACAGCAGGCTGGCAGTGTGCAGAGCTGCGCTTGCGGTGAGCGGGCTGTCAGTGTGCAGAGATCGGCTTGCGGACAGCAGGCTGGCAGTGTGCAGAGATCGGCTTGCGGACAGTGGGCTGGCAGTGTGCATAGATCGGCTTGCGGATAGCAGGCTGGCAGTGTGCAGAGATCGGATTGCGGATAGCAGGCTGGCAGTGTGCAGAGATCGGCTTGCGGACAGCAGGCTGGCAGTGTGCAGAGATAGGATTGCGGACAGCAGGCTGGCAGTGTGCAGAGATCGGCTTGCGGACAGTGGGCTGGCAGTGTGCAGAGATCGGCTTGCAGACAGCAGGCTGGCAGTGTGCAGAGATCGGCTTGTGGACAGCGGGCTGGCAGTGTGCAGAGATCGGCTTGCGAACAGCAGGCTGGCAGTGTGCAGAGATCGGCTTGTGGAAAGCGGGCTGGCAGTGTGCAGAGATCGGCTTGCGGACAGCAGGCTGGCAGTGTGCAGAGATCGGCTTGCGGACAGTGGGCTGGCAGTGTGCATAGATCGGCTTGTGGACAGTGGGCTGGCAGTGTGCAGAGATCGGCTTGTGGAAAGCGGGCTGGCAGTGTGCAGAGATCGGCTTGCGGACAGCAGGCTGGCAGTGTGCAGAGATCGGCTTGCAGACAGCAGGCTGGCAGTGTGCATAGATCGGCTTGCGGACAGTGGGCTGGCAGTGTGCAGAGATCGGCTTGCGGACAGCAGGCTGGCAGTGTGCAGAGATCGGCTTGCGGTCAGCAGGCTGGCAGTGTGCAGAGATTGGCTTGCGGACAGCAGGCTGGCAGTGTGCAGAGATCGGCTTGTGGAAAGCGGGCTGGCAGTGTGCAGAGATCGGCTTGCGGACAGCAGGCTGGCAGTGTGCAGAGATCGGCTTGCAGACAGCAGGCTGGCAGTGTGCATAGATCGGCTTGCGGACAGTGGGCTGGCAGTGTGCAGAGATCGGCTTGCGGACAGCAGGCTGGCAGTGTGCAGAGATCGGCTTGCGGTCAGCAGGCTGGCAGTGTGCAGAGATTGGCTTGCGGACAGCAGGCTGGCAGTGTGCAGAGATCGGCTTGTGGAAAGCGGGCTGGCAGTGTGCAGAGATCGGCTTGCGGACAGCAGGCTGGCAGTGTGCAGAGATCGGCTTGGGGACAGCAGGCTGGCAGTGTGCAGAGCTGCGCTTGCGGTGAGCGGGCTGGAGCCTGGAGTGGATGGTCTATGGCGTGGGAGTCGGCGGGACTGTGCACATCCACCACAGTCCTGCCCCCACCCACAGCATCCAATGCCAGTCAGTCACTGGCTCAGGCAGCCAATCAGACTATGCGTGTGCGCCAGTTCAGCGCACACACATAGTCTTTAATGACTGACCAATCGGCTCACTACTTGCTGTCAGTAGACAACAAGGAGCCAAAAAAAAAAAGAAAAGTCCGGTGCCTCCTGTAGGGGCCCTTATTGACCAACCGCTGCTGGTTGTGAGCCAGGTCTTCTCATCCAGCATCATTACCTGACGTGGCCAATGGGCACACATTCCCACAGACATCCTCCGAAATCTTGTGGAAAGCCTTCCCAGATGAGTGGAGGACGTTATAGCCACAAAGGAGTAACTCCATAATAATGGCCATGGTTTTGCAATGGAATGTCCTGCAAGATCATAGCAGGTGTCATGGTCAGGTGTCCACAAACCACAAGCCAGCTCCATGTAGACATGGTTGTGGAGGAACTTGAGTGCCCAGCACAGAGAGCCCTGACCTCAATCTACCAAACACCTTTGGGATGAATTGGAATGCCAATTGTGATCCAGGTCTTCTCATTCAATATCAGTACCTGATCTCGGCAATGGGCACAAATTCCCACAGACACCCTCCAAAATCTTATAGAAAGTCTTCCCCGAAGAGTGGAGAACGCTTTTAGCCACAAAGGGGCAACTCCATTTTAATGGCCATGGTTTTGGCATGGAACATCCAACAAGCTCATAACAGGTTTGATGGTCAGGTGTCCACAAACCACAAGTCAGCTCCATATAGACATGGTTGGGCCAATGTAGAGGAACGCAAGTGCCCAGCACAGAGCCCTGATTGCAACGCTGCTGAACATCTTTGGGATGAATTGGAATGCCAGCTGTGAGCCAGGTCTTCATATCCAACATCCGTACCTGACCCCACCAATGGGCACAAACTCCCACAGACACCCTCCAAAGTCTTGTGGAAAGTTTTCCCAGAAGGGTGGAGGATTTTATAGCCACAAAGGAGGCAACTCCAAATTAATGGCCATGGTTTTGGAATGGGATATCCAACAACATCAAAGCCCTGAAGTCAACCCTACTGAACACCTTTGGGATGAATTGGAACCCCAATTGTGAGTCAGGTCTTCATATCCAACATCAGTACCTGACCCCACCAATGGGCACAAACTCCCACAGACACCCTCCAAAGTCTTGTGGAAAGTTTTCCTAGAAGGGTGGAGGATTTTATAGCCACAAAGGAGGCAACTCCATATTAATGGCCATGGTTTTGGAATGGGATATCCAACAAGCTCAAAGCCCTGAAGTCAACCCTACTGAACAGCTTTGGGATGAATTGGAACACCAATTGTGAGTCAGGTCTTCTAATCCAACAACAGTACCTGACCCCACCAACGGGCACAAACTCCCACAGACACCTTCCAAAGTCTTGTGGAAAGTTTTCCCAGAAGGGTGGAGGATTTTATAGCCAGAAAGGAGGCAACTCCATACTAATGGCCATGGTTTTGGAATGGGATATCCAACGAGCTCAAAGCCCTGAAGTCAACCCTACTGAACACCTTTGGGATAAATTGGAACGCCAATTGTGAGTCAGGTCTTCTCTTTCAACATCAGTACCTGACCCCACCAATGGGCACACATTCCTACAGACACCCTTCAAAATCTGGAAGAAAGTATTTTCAGAAGAGTGAAGGATGCTATAGCCACAAAGGGGCAACTCCATAATAATGGTCATGGTTTTGGCATGGAACATCCAACAAGCTCATAACAGGTTTGATGATCAGGTGTTCACAAACCACAAGTCAGCTCCATATAGACATGGTTGGGCCAATGTAGAGGGACGCATGTGCCCAGTACAGAGCCCTGATTGCAACGCTGCTGAACACCTTTGGGATGAATTGGAACACCAATTGTGAGTTAGGTCTTCATATTCAACATCAGTACCTGACCCTACCAACGGCCACATATTCCCACAGACACCCTCCAAAGTCTTGTGGAAAGTTTTCCCAGAAGGGTGGAGGATTTTATAGCCACAAAGGATGCAGCTCCATATTAATGGCCATGGTTTTGGAATGGGGATATCCAACGACATCAAAGCCCTGAAGTCAACCCTACTGAACACCTTTGGGATGAATTGGAAGGCCAATTGTGAGTTAGGTCTTCTAATCCATCAGTTCCTGACCCCACCAACGGGCACACATTCCTACAGACACCCTCCAAAGTCTTGTGGAAAGTTTTCCCAGAAGGGTGGAGGATTTTATAGCCACAAAGGAAGCAACTCCATATTAATGGCCATGGTTTTGGAATGGGATATCCAACAAGCTCAAAGCCCTGAAGTCAACCCTACTGAACACTAGAGTTGAGCGAACCCGAACTGTAAGGTTTGGGTCCATACCAAACTTTGGGGTGTCCGTGACCCAGACCCGAACCCGGACAGTTGAAAAAAAGTTTGGGTTCGGGTTCTGGGTTCAGGTATTTGATCCTGCAGGGCAGCCAATCAACAAGCGTTTCACTGGTTTGCCCTTAGAAGCCATCACAGCCATGCCTACTAATGGCATGGCTGTGATTGGCCAGTTCATCATGTGATCCAGCCTCTGTATGGAGTCATGTAGTGCTGCATGTCACATGCTCTCAGGTTAGTGTAGGGAGAGGATGCTGCCGGCGCTGTGAGGGACAGATTGCAGATATAATAACATCTCATCCTGCATTACAGAACGATCTGATTGTGGACTAGGTAGAGTCTACTGCTTAGAGGGACAGATTATTGTTCTAAAATCATCTCCTAGTTCTATAGGGTCAGGTTCCTGCTGTTGCTGTAAGGGACAGATTACTGTTCTATAATCATCGTCTACTGCTATAGGGTCAGGTTTCTGCTGTTGCTGTAAGGGACAGATTATTGTTCCAAAATCATCTCCTAGTTCTATAGGGTCAGGTTCCTGCTGTTGCTGTAAGGGACAGATTGCTGTTCTATAATCATTGTCTACTGCTATAGGGTCAGGTTCCTGCTGTTGCTGTAAGGGACAGATTATTGTTCTAAAATCATCTCCTAGTTCTATAGGGTCAGGTTCCTGCTGTTGCTGTAAGGGACAGATTACTGTTCTATAATCATTGTCTACTGCTATAGGGAGAGGTTCCTGCTGTTGCTGTAAGGGACAGATTATTGTTCTAAAATCATCTCCTAGTTCTATAGGGTCAGGTTCCTGCTGTGCAGCACCTGAAACTACGGATACTGGAAGCCCGTGCTAGCATTTCTCCTGCGGTGTTGCTATCAGTGTGTGAAGAGTGGGAGAAGAGGGTTGCATTGACAATCCAACACAATGGGCAGCACATTGAACACATTTTATAAGTGGTCAGAAACTTGTAAATAACTCACGAAAGAATAAAGTTACGCTAAAACCAAGCACACCATTGTTTTTTTCTTGTGAAATTCCCAATAAGTTTGATGTGTCACATGACCCTCTTCCTATTGAAAAAAACAAAAGTTGGATTCAAAATGGCCGACTTCAAAATGGCCGCCATTTCCCCCCTCACATATACTAATGTGCCACGAACAGGAAGTTAATATCACCAACCATTCCCATTTTATTAAGGTGTATCCATATAAATGGCCCGACCTGTAGATTGGCCATATACTGTATTTAAATAGAGATCGGGTGCTGTTCTTATTTAACGTAGAGCCTGTTGGGTATCATTTGACTACAGTTAGATATACAATGAAGGCTACCTAAACAAAGAGTAGACCTCATTGAACATAATAGGAGAATGCACCCCCCCATGATACTATTACCGCATGCTGGAATGCTCTTTGGATTGGAGACATTTTAGTAGCCTTCATGTAAACGGAAAGCTGGAAACATTTTAAAGGGCAGACAAATGAGGCCATCGCACTGTGGCTTTGGCCCACCCATAACCTGAGTTCATACCTAGAATATTTCTGACGGTTTCCATGTGTTCTCCGTGCATTGAAGCCAGATGAGAATGGTACACCAAGATTTGTATAATGCATACCTGTGCCGCCAGCATTGTGTCAGCCCATTTCCAGTACTCTGCATATTTCATCTGTTTGCGCTCAGTCGTTGGAGGAGCATCTCGTGAAAAGAAAATGAAAAACACGTCCACCAACATTGCTCGCTGAATGTATTTTCATGAATTTTTCACCACGCCATCCCTCCTATCCTGTATGCTGGTAGAACATTTTTTGGAATGAATTCTCCAGGGAGGCTTCCTCATCTCTCATTCTAACATTGGAAGAACTTTGTGCGGCTTGAATTTGTCATATATAATATATATATTCTGGAGTTTACTTTTTTCGACTTAGACTTGGATACAATAACGATATCCAGAGCATGGGGAGAGGAAAAAAAAAAGGAATTAAAGCAACTTTCTAACGAGACTGATCAAGGAAAATGCAAAGACGGCCTTTCGAAGGAAAGAATAAATGCCCAGCTGTTCACTAAACTTTGCTTTCTTGAAGGCCTATGCTTGATGAAGGATGTTTGGCATTCAACACATGAGTGGAAGCCTTCTCTCCGGCTACACTCGGTGGTTCTGTCCACAGGCCCCTAGGAGCCGGCTCATCCACAAGGCAACCTAGGAAGGAGCTAAGGTCCTAGTGAATGTCCAGGGGTTCCAGCTGCAACCTTCTTACTCCTGCAGTAAACCAGGGCTGTCTTAATGCATGGGCAACCCTGGGCACTGCCCAGGGGCCCCAGGTACATGGGGAGGCCCATGATAATCTATCATTACATCATACTTGCCAACTGTCCCGGATTGGCAAGGACAGTTAAGCTTTTTACTAAGTGGACCCAGGATATCCGTGTCCCAGGCCTGTATTGTACCCTCCTAACCCCCCCTGTACTGTGCCCTCCTGCCCACCCCCCCCCCCCCCTTTGTGTTGATCAGTCATTAATTTATGGCATGTTTTAAAATCGATTTTATTGAAAGTAATAATGAATATATGTTTGATTCAATCAACGATTTACACTTAAATTCTTGAGAGCAGGTGCGTAAAATGGGGCAGGCAGGTAGGGGCCCTAGTGCCTTACTTAGCCCAGGGGTCCATGGTGGTATTAAGACGGCCCTGCAGTAAACCAGAAGGATAGGGCAAAGCTGTGCACCCGCCTGTCTGTCAGGAAACAGCTTTTGCCCCTGGAACTCGGGTCTGGAAGTCTGTGCGCAGGTACGCGCGCGTATGCACCGGCATTGGCGCCCAAATGGCCCATTTAAGCGGACAGCACCCTGAAACCAGTGCTGTCCGTTCTACAGTGTTTGTGTGCTCCTGAGCGACCCATTACCTGATCATCTGTTCCTGTGACCCGGCTTGTCTTGACCCTGCTTTGATCTCTGCCTGCACTGACCTCAGCTTCCACTACCACTCTCCTACCTGCTCCCTTGTATCTTTGCTGCCAGCCCGTTAATGAACTCTGCCTGTGCCCGACTATTCTTCTGCTTGCTCCTTTTGTACTGCCAGTTGCCGACCCAGCCTGTACCACCGTTCTGTCAACTAGCACGAGACCGGAGGAACCTCTTCAGTTGTCACCGAGGCCAGCTCAACCCTCGTGCCATCCTCACTCCTGAACCTCCTGTCTGCTCTACCAGGGGTTCGCGAATCAGGGTCGCAAGAGAGGTTACTCCTGCATAAGTCAGACTCCACCACCAGGCACGTGACACTGTCACTTCACAAGCGAGAATGGACTGGTGGGCAGTCAAGATCCAATAGGGTTTACCAGTACAGATAATGCAAATATAAAGCTTCTCTGTGCTTCCTTATCAATCTTAATTGAAGGGATGGGGAGAGCTTCTATCTTGCCAAGATCCCATTCTCTCCCAATTCTTCTCCGCTACTGCGTCCTATACTGACATAAGGGTCAATAGAAGAAAGCCAAGAGTGAGAAGGGGTCCAGGCATCCGACATATTCACAAATCTCAGATGCTGAAGATTCTTCATTAAGCCTGAAGAGAATACAGGTCATTGGTGCAGGTGATGGTACAAGTAAATATTACTTTCTTTACAGTGACTTTTTTTAAATTGTATAATTTAGTAATCTAGCACTAATCTGGAGAAGACTCTTTGAAAGATCTGTGTCCTGAAGAAAACCCCTTTAAAGATCTGTGCCCTGGAAAAGACCCATTGAAATGTTGGGTTGTGTTCAAGAGAAGATCCTCTGAATGATCTGTGTCACTGAGAAAACCCCATTGAATGAGCTATGTCCTGGAGAAGGCCCATTTAAAGATCAATGCCATGGAGAAGACCTTTCAAAAGATCTGTGTCTTGGAGAAGATCCTTAGAATGATCTGTGCCCTGGAGAAGATCCTTTTAAAGATCTGTGTTAAAGAGAAGATTCCTTAAATGATCTGTGTCCTTGAGAAAACCTCATTGAATGAGATATGTCCTGGAGAAGACCCTTTCAAAGATCAGTGCTATGAAGAAGACCTTTTCAAAAGATTTGACTCTTCGAGAAGATCTTTAGAATGATCTGTTTCTTGGAGAAGATCCTTTGAATGATCTGTGTCCTTGTCCTAGAGGAGACACTTTAAAAGACCTGTGTACTGGAGAAGACCCTTAGAATGATCTGTGTTTTGGAGAAGACCCTTGCTAAGGTTGATGCTCTGTAGAAAACCCTTTAAACGATCTATGTCCTGGAAAAACTCCTTTAAATGATCTGTATCTCAGAGAAGACTCTTTGGACAATCTGCGAGGAAAACCGTTTAAACGAAACATCTGTTTCCTTGAGAAACCCTTTCAAAGATCTGTTGAAAGTACTGTGTCTTGGAGAAGATCCTTTAAATGATCTGTGTCCTGGAGAAAACCATTTGAAAGATCTGTGTCCTGGAGGAGACAATTTCAAAGATCTGTGTTCTGAAGAAAACCCTTTGAATGATCTGTGTCCTGGAGGAGACCATTTTTAATGTTCTGGGGGCATTTAAAAGACCCTTTGGATGAGCTGTGTCCTAAGGAAGTTTTTTTGAAAGACCGGTGAGCTGGAGAAGACCCACTGTAAGATCTGTGTCCCGTAGAAGGCCTTTTGAATGATCTGTGTACTTAAGAAAACCCTTTGAATGAGCTGTTTCCTGAAAGGACCTTTTAAAAGATTGGTGCCACGGAGAAGACCTTTCAAAAGATCTTTGCCTTGGACAAGTCCCTTTGAATGATTTGTGTCCTACAGAAACCCCTTTAAATGATCTGTGTTCTAGAGAACCCCCTTTACATGATCTGTGTCTCAGAGAAGACTCTTTGAACAATCTGTGTCCTGGGGAAAACCTTTCAAAGATCTGTATTAAATTTTTCAAAAGTTCTGTGTCTTGGAGAAGATCCTTTAAATGATCAGTATTCTGAAGAAGAACCTTTCAAAGATCTGTGTCCTAAAGAGAACCCTTTGAATGATCTGTGTCCTGGAGAAGACCATTTGAATAATCTGGGGTCATTAAAAATACCATTTGAAAGATCTTTGTTCTAAGGAAGAGCCTTTGTGAGACTGTTGACCTGGAGAAGACCATTTGAATGATCTGTGTCCTGGAGAAGACCCTTTGAATGATCTGTGTCCTGGAGAAGACCATTTGAATGATCTGTGTCCTGGAGAAGACCATTTGAATAATCTGGGGTCATTAAAAATACCATTTGGAAGATCTTTGTTCTAAGGAAGAGTCTTTGTGAGGCTGTTGACCTGGAGAAGACCCTTTGAATGATCTGTGCCCTGGAGAAAACCCTTTGAATGATCTGTATCCTGAAGAGGACCTTTTAAAAGATTGGTGTCATGGCAAAGACCTTTCGAAAGATCTCTGTCTTGGAGAAGACCCTTTGAATGATTTGTGTTCTGGAGAACACCCTTTCAAAGATCTGTGGTCTGAAGAAGATCCTTTGAATAATCTGTGTCTTGGAGAACACCCTTTAAAGGTTGGTTCTCTGCAGAAAACCATTTTTAATGATCTGTGTCTCAGAGAAGACTTTGAACAATCTGTGTCCTGAGGAAGATCTGAAGACGACCTTTTGAAAGTTTTGTGTTTTGGAGAAGATCCTTTAAATGATCTGTTTTGAAGAAGGCCCTTTCAAAAATCTAGTCCTGAAGAAGACTCTTTGAATGACCTGTGTCCTAGAGAAGACCTTTTAAATGATCTGAGGGCATTAAAAAGACCATTTGGAAGATTTGTGTCCTAAGAAAGACTCTTTAAAAGATTGTTGACCTAGAGAAGAGCCTTTTGAAAGATCTGCATCTTGAAGACCCTTTATAAGGATGGTGCTCTGAAGAAGACCCTTTACATGATCTGTATCCCAGAGAAGACTCTTTCACCGTTCCATGTCTTGACGAAGACTCTTGAAAAGGAACATCTGTGCCTCCTTCTGTAGCAGGTGAACATTTAGCAGTCTTACGTAAAAATAACATCTATCTATCCATCTAATCTACAGCACAAACACGCTCTAAAGTCAGGAATGATGATGTCCTGTGTTTCGATTTACACCTTCTCATTTGTTCAGTGTTTCTTATAGAGACAAACCAGTTGTATTGACCTTTACACTGTGCATTATTTCCACGTAACGGTTGCAGCAGCCAGATGTATTTCGCATTAGTATGCTCGCTTCGCCATGTTATTACATGAAACCTTTGCTTTTGACATTGCGGAATCATATAAGTCGAGATAAATGCTGAGCTCTGGGCTTCCAAGACAAACCCGATAAAATGAATACAACGTACAAAGTGAAGCAAAGCTCCTGCCGGCAGTACAGTAAAAATGCGTAAAAGGCTTTATTATGAAGCACCATCCTAGCCTGCAGTCACCAGGCCTCAGTTAGAAATGATTGGAGAAACATTTACACTGGAGCAACATGCTGCTGTCTTTTATCGGAGGGGGGAAGATCAAAGCCATAGCTAAGAATTGTATAGGGCAAAGTGGAGAAATGAAACAAGTTCTTGTGTATACTATACGGCCATACATTCGGGTGTCTCCAGCGAAGGGTAGTGGTAATGCTTCGGCATACCAAGACATCGTAGACAATTGTGTTCTTCCAACCTTGAGACAACAGTTTTCTGTTTTAGCAAGAAAGATAGGCCGGGGGTTGAAAGAAAACAACCAAATAAGTGTAGGGCCTACATGACAAGGTGAGAAGTGGGGTCAAAAGGTTAAACAGTAATCAGATTATATTTAGGTTACTTACCTGAAAGGGTGGCCATGGGTTGGTTGGAAGGGGCTCCAAGGGTGGTCTGTAGGTAAGATGAAGCCAGTTAGAGTTCAAGATCTGCAGATACCGAGACAGATTCCCACCAACCCGTCCTATCTTATCAGGGCCTGCGTTACCACTAGGCAAACTAGGCAGCCGCCTAGGGTGCACTGCTGCCTAGGGCGCCTGGCCACTGGTTTTCCTACTCGCCACCTCGCACCAGTCTCCAGTAGATCAATGTAGTGGTGGAGTAGGTCAGTGTAGGGGTCGGGTAGGTCAGTGTAGGGGCCAGGTAGGTTAGTGTAGGGGTCAGGTAGGTCAGTGTAATGGTCAGGTAGGTCAGTGTAATGGTCAGTTAGGTCAGTATAGGGATCATATAGGTCAGTATAGGGGCCAGGTAGGTTAGTGTAGGGGTCAGGTAGGGCAGTGTAATGGTCAGGTAGGTCAGTATAGGGATCATATAGGTCAGTATAGGGGCCAGGTAGGTTAGTGTAGGGGTCAGGTAGGTCAGTGTAATGGTCAGGTAGGTCAGTATAGGGGCCAGGTAGGTTAGTGTGGGGGTCAGGTAGGTCAGTGTAATGGTCAGGTAGGTCAGTGTAATGGTCAGCTAAGTCAGTGTAGGGATTATATAGGTTAGTATAGGGGCCAGGTAGGCTAGTGTAGGGGTCAGGTAGGTCAGTGTAATGGTCAGGTAGGTCAGTGTAATGGTCAGGTAGGTCAGTATAGGGGCCAGGTAGGTTAGTGTAGGGGTCAGGTAGGTCAATGTAATGGTCAGGTAGGTTAGTGTAATGGTCAGGTAGGTCAGTGTAATGATCAGGTAGGTTAGTGAAGGGGTCAGGTGGTTAGTGTAGGGGTTGGTAGGTTAGTGTAGGGGTTGGTAGGTCAGTGTAATGGTCAGATAGGTCACATGGGTTACATGAGCAGGTCAAAAGGGGTGGAGTCAGTGCCGGGGCCAAGCAAGGGGGGGGCGGCAAAATGAGGTTTTGTCTAGGGTGTCAAAAATCCTTGCACCAGCCCTGTATCTTATGGAAGTCAGCACAACTGTCTAGGAGTCATAGCAGCCAGTCAGTGTGTAGGCAGGTGCAGCCTGTATTCTGCACTGCAGGTGGCGCTCCACAATGGGAAAGAAAGTTGAGAGAAGTTGGGATTCTCTATGATCTTCTCCGTAACCTGGTTGGATGCACATGTCCCATGTGACCATGGTGGCCATCTTGGGTCAGGCACAGTCTATTTTAGACTCTGACCCCTGGGTTTGGCACTCTTTATGCCAAGGATCCCCATCTGTCAGGTACAGTGCCAGCGAAAGGGTACAGTAGGGAAAGACCAGGGGCTACGTCTAGCTTCTCAGGAAGCTTCCCCTTTGACTTGGACCGGCCGCTCTTCATGCCTCTCACAGTTGAAAGTGACACTGGACAGGTGAGCCTCTCTGCTTGTGCTGTTAACCTGATGTTTTTCAATACATTGTTCTCTACCAATCAGGACTCCATGTGCTTACTGCCTACCACACCACGCTGCACCTACCCAACGGGTGGTTTAGGGTCTTTGATGGAGATGCGAAGTGGTCAGGAACTTATCTTCAGTATAGTGTCCTCTATTAAGCCTGGTCAGCTTGTAGTGATTGGGTATTAGTTGGATCAGAACGCGTCTGTGGTTATTTTTAATACCGTGGCGTGGCGTGGCTGGAAGCCTATTATATGTAATTGGTTTCACAGATACAAGGATCACTTTATTCTGTATTTCATCAGGGACTATAATGGAGCTGCGCTCTGCTGGAGCATCCTCGTGACAGCATGTTTATTGTAAATCACCGCCCAGGGCCACCATCACCTGAGAGTTAATGTATGGGCTACTAGGAATATTTTCCATAAGCTCTCTTGAGTGAGATGGATCAGGTGGTAGGGCTATGACAAGTATTCTTGTAATCCCCAGCAATCACATTGGCGCAATGATGCCCCATCGGTGCTCAGCTCCATTATAGTCCCTGATGAAATACAGAGAAAAATTATCAGATGAAAACTAAAACCACGGCATGCATAATGCATTGTCTTTCATGCATCATGACAATTGCTCCTCAAGCATTATGGAGCCAGATTACAAGCATGAAGAGCTGTTATTATCCATAACATTGGAGACCTTTTCCATGGTGACTAATCTACACCAGCCTTTCCCAACACGCCTCCACTAGGGGAACCCTTGACAAAATGTTAAGATCTCTGGAAACCCCTGCTTAAAATGACTATATGGTTCCCAGCATGGTTGGGGGTTGTTATCTTAGGCTGTAGTCATACAGTAATAATAAAAATAACGAATGTGGTTCTACACTGCAGAAGAACCCTTGAAAAAATATCCAGGCCCCGGGGAAACCTAGTAGGCAGCTGCAGTCTGTACCCCCTACTGTAGGTGGCGCTCAACTGAAGCAGTAGGGGAAGGAGGTCATGAGGAACTTGGTTCCTCTATGACTTCCTGCAGTCACTAAGGAGATAGTTGTGCCATGTGACTTTGGAGGCCAGCTTGGGCCAGGGCAGGACTATGCTATCTCCACTTAGGAAGCCTCCCGTTTGAGTGCAGACCAGCCAGGCCGCTCTGCAGAAGTTGTCGGCATCGTGTCAAGATCACGATTCTCTACTACTGTTTGTAAGTGGGTCCAGTCAGCTGTGCCCACCCACTGGGGTTAATTGTACACTGTTGGAGTTCTCTTAATATCCTATTCTCATTCATCTTGGCCGCTGATGCACCACGCTGCACCCTTCCCAAAAAAATGAATTCTTTGGTGGTCGTTGGGAAAAATGCCCCTTACATTGGTGGCTAGTAGGAAGAATGACCCCTTACATGGGTGGCTAGTAGGAAGAATGACCCCTTACATTGGTGGCTAGTAGGAAGAATGACTCCTTACATTGGTGGCTAGTAGGAAGAATGACCCCTTACATTGGTGGCTAGTAGGAAGAATGACCCCTTACATTGGTGGCTAGTAGGAAGAATGACCCCTTACATTGGTGGCAAGTAGGAAGAATGACCCCTTACATTGGTGGCTAGTAGGAAGAATGACCCCTTACATTGGTGGCTAGTAGAAAGAATGACCCCTTACATTGGTGGCTGGTAGGAAGAATGACCCCTTACATTGGTGGCTAGCAGGAAGAATGACCCCTTACATTGGTGGCTAGAAGGAAGAATGACCCCTTACATTGGTGGCTGGTAGGAAGAATGACCCCTTACATTGGTGGCTAGTAGGAAGAATGACCCCTTACATTAGTGGCTAGTAGGAAGAATGACCCCTTACATTGGTGGCTAGTAGGAAGAATGACCCCTTACATTGGTGGCTAGTAGGAAGAATGACCCCTTACATTGGTGGCTAGTAGGAAGAATGACCCCCCACCCCTTCTTTGCAGTGGTGGATACAATGTAACCCTTACAGACAGATAAAGGAAGATCACTGAGTTCACCCCATAACTATGCAGGCATCATCAAATGAGAGGTCTGTCTGCCACAGCTGAAGGAACCTCTAGCAAGCTCTGGAGGAACTCTAGGGTTCCATGGTACCCTAGTTGAGAATGGCTGATCTAGCGTATTTGACTCCTTAGGTGGGTCATGTTGTAAAGCCCATCTTTGGGCTTCATGCTTTTGGTTCCCAGGTTGGCTCCTACCTCTGGCATGTGTTTTAGGCTTTGTTTCTTTTTTTTTTACTTACCTATTTTGAAATCTCCAAGCGTGATGTACGGGGTCCTCTTCTACCTTCTTATAGACCATAGGTCCTTGGCGCCCAACCTGTGGCCCTTGGATAACTAGTGTGAGGCCCTCAGGAATCTGTAGTGAGAAGGTTGATTAGGGTAATCGGATTGATCTCTACAAGCCTCATGTAACATGTTCCAGTTTTCTTTCATCTTCTGCAGAATCTCCTCTGCCAACAATGTATCCTTTCCTCACTCTCTGACTCTCATTTCTTCTATTAGGTTTGCAGTCTCCAACAGTCCTCCCAAGTGTTACATATATTGAACATTATGTGTGGCCCTTTGGTGATGTCAGGGGCCACATGTAAGGCCCCCTTTAGCTATAAGTTGACAACAACTGCCATAGGCATCATTACACTCTGAGTGCAGGGAGTGACGTCCAATCAGTGGCTGTGTCCATGAGGGCGGCGCCACAGGGTGTCCTCTGTCTTCAGGTAGAGTGACTCCCATGGTGGCCAATCTTCAGGATCTTAAATATACTCAGATCAACATCAGCAATCCAGAACCTGGATCTCTTTTATTAGTCCTCCAGACTCATACAGGTTGAGGCTTCGGCGGCTTCCCCCCCTGTGTCTCAGGACCCACTTCATGATTGGCCGGGAGTCCTAAGAGCCGATTGGCCATGAGTCCTAAGTCCTGATTGCTTGGGCGTCCGCAGGTAGGGGCATCAGGGGTTCCCCACTAGGTCCTTATCCTCTTGAGCCATGTATGCAGTTTCTGACAGTCTCTTGGGCCATGTCTGCAGTCTCTGACCGTTTCCTGTACCATGTCCGCAGTCTCTGACTGTCTCCTGTGCTATGTATGCAGTCTCTGACTGTCTCCTGTTCCATGTCCGCAGTCTCTGACCGTATACTGTACTATGTCTGCAGTCTCTGACTGTCTCCTGTACTATGTCTGCAGTCTCTTACCATCTCCTGTACTATGTCCGCAGTCTCTGACCGTATACTGTACTATGTCCGCAGTTTCTAACCGTCTCCTGTATCATGTCCGCAGTCTCTGACTGTCTCCTGTATCACGTCTGCAGTCTCTGACCACCTCCTGGATCATGTCTGCAGTCTCTGACCATCTCCTGTATCACATCTGCAGTCTCTGACCATCTCCTGAATTGTGTCTGCAGTCTCTGACCATCTCCTGTATCACGTCTGCAGTCTCTGACCATCTCCTGGATCATGTCTGCAGTCTCTGACCATCTCCTGTACTACGTCTGCTGTCTCTGACCATGATAATGTAATTATGACATTGTCAAAAAGGGGCAGAGCATGGATGACCTTGAAATTATGCCCCCCCCTGGAAAAAGTTCTGCGGACGCCCATGCCTGATTGGCTGGGAGGAGAAACGACTCCCGGGACTCGGGAAGAGATGCAAGGGGGGAAGCCGCTGAAGCCTCAACCTGGATGGGGCAAGTGCAGATCTGGCGGGGGGCCTGGGGTCGTTTCTCCTCCCAGCCAGTCGGGATTTAGGACTCGCGGCCAATCGGCTCTTAGGACTCCCAGCCAATCAGGCCTCAGGACCCGCTTCATGATTGGCCAGGAGTCCTAAGAGCAGATTGGCAGCGAGTCCTAAGTCCGGATTGGCTGGGAGGAGAAACCACTCCCGGGACTTGGGAAGAGACGCAGGGGGAGAAGCCGCCGAAGCCTCAACCTGGATGGGGCAAGTGCAGCGCTGGAGGGGGGCCTGGTGAGTGTCAAGCAATGGCAGGGGAAGGGGGGTGTTGGGTGGTTGACTGGCAGGCTGGGGGGGTGGCTGGCAGGGGCCACCCCCCCCCCATAAAAATTGAGCACCAGCCACCACTGGTGGTCAGCCTAAGGAATACGTTTACTGTCTGGGCCCCCTCCGGACCAGAGGTATGTTTTTTTTTATTAACACCTGCTTGAGGGCCATTAAAAAGTGCTCAGGAGCTCCTGCCTCTGCTCTATACAATATTGAACATTTGTAGAAACGGAATGTATTGAATGTGAACAAAAGCCTGTATTCCCCTTTTGACTTCCATCGTGGCATCAGGTTTGCATTAAAGAGGCATCATATACTGGATAGCATAATGTAACATTTCAAATATAAAAAAGTTCTTGAATGGCCTTTTGTTTCAGAAAAAGGCTCTTTATAGTTTATATTTTTATTATATGTCATCCCTGTCATGTGACACCCACTTATTGGCTGCAATGTTTTAAGAGTGGCATTCTGTATATGAAGGAGAGGAGGCCGATGCCTCATCGGTTTTTACAAGGGATGAGAAGTTCCGCTTACGTTTTTGTCAGATTTCACTCTCGATTTATATAATTTTACTTTTTTTTTTATACAAAAGTGTTCTTATTGAAGGGGTTAAAGGAATGATGATTAATAGGTCACAAATGCTTGATTCATTCATTTCCGTCCTATTGTTGGGAGTTTCTCCCAATAAACCACGCGGACTCCGTGACGTGGATTTAAATGGTCGACCCTTAGGATCAAGAATGTAATGGTCAACTGTGGTCTAAAGGGTTCAGTCCTGAAGAACTGGCCAGTGGCCTCTGGTACAGCTCAGGGTGCCCACTGGAAAAGAAAAGAGGAAGGCAGGAGAGGCCCTTATAGTGTGGTTGTCATGCTTACCCCTAAAACAGGTAGTCAGACACTATAGCCAGCTTCTGTGTTCCTCACCTATAGCAGCTCCCTTTACCCAAAAGGCAAGCAGGCCTACCGTTACTCAGTTGCCCCAAGGACTGATGCACAATGCTATAGTCGTGGGCAGGTGCAAACTGAGCAAAGAAAACAGGTACCCTGCCTGGTACAGTCCAGGCAGGGTTCATAAGATATTCTATATCCAATTTGAGGTTGTCAACGAGGGAATCCAAACAGCAGATTGGGACAGACAGAGAGCCTGGAGCAAATATTACGCTCACAAACATGAGACTGCAGGCTTGGCTGGCTTAAATCAGGTTTGGTCTCCACCCAGAGACTGGCTGCCTGAATCACCTTGCAGGTGGACAGATAAAGAGCCTGGAGCAAGTATTACGCTCACAAACATGAGACTGCAGGCTTGGCTGGCTTAAATCAGGTTTGGTCTCCAACCAGAGACTGGCTGCCTCAATCACCTTGCAGGTGGACAGACAAATAGCCTGGAGCAAGTATTACGCTCGCAAACATGAGACTGCAGGCTTGGCTGGCTTAAATCAGGTTTGGTCTCCACCCATAGACTGGCTGCATCAATCACCTTGCAGGTGGACAGACAGGGAGCCTGGAGCAAGTATTACACTCACAAACATGAGACTGCAGGCTTGGCTGGCTTAAATCAGGTTTGATTTCCACCCAGAGACTGGCTGCATCAATCACCTTGCAGGTGGACAGACAGAGAGCCTTGAGCAAATATTACGCTCACAAACATGAGACTGCAGGCTTGGCTGGCTTAAATCAGGTTTGGTCTCCACCCAGAGACTGGCTGCATCAATCACCTTGCAGGTGGACAGACAAAGAGCCTAGAGCAAGTATTACACTCACAAACATGAGACTGCAGGCTTGGTTGGCTTAAATCAAGTTTGGTCTCCACCCAGAGACTGGCTGCCTCAATCACCTTGCAGGTGGACAGACAAATAGCCTGGAGCAAGTATTACGCTCGCAAACATGAGACTGCAGGCTTGGCTGGCTTAAATCAGGTTTGGTCTCCACCCATAGACTGGCTGCATCAATCACCTTGCAGGTGGACAGACAGGGAGCCTAGAGCAAGTATTACACTCACAAACATGAGACTGCAGGCTTGGCTGGCTTAAATCAGGTTTGGTCTCCACCCAGAGACTGGCTGCATCAATCCCCTTGCTGGTGGACAGACAGAGAGCCTGGAGCCAGTATTACGCTCACAAACATGAGACTGCAGGCTTGGCTGGCTTAAATCAGGTTTGGTCTCCACCCAGAGACTGGCTGCATCAATCACCTTGCAGGTGGACAGACAGAGAGCCTGGAGCAAGTATTACGCTCACAAACATGAGACTGCAGGCTTGGCTGGCTTAAATCAGGTTTGATCTCCACCCAGAGACTGGCTGCATCAATCACCTTGCAGGTGGACAGACAGAGAGCCTTGAGCAAATATAACGCTCACAAACATGAGACTGCAGGCTTGGCTGGCTTAAATCAGGTTTGGTCTCCACCCAGAGACTGGCTGCATTAATCACCTTGCAGGTGGACAGACAAAGAGCCTAGAGCAAGTATTACACTCACAAACATGAGACTGCAGGCTTGGTTGGCTTAAATCAAGTTTGGTCTCCACCCAGAGACTGGCTGCATCAATCACCTTGCAGGTGGACAGACAAAGAGCCTGGAGCAAGTATTACGCTCACAAACATGAGACTGCAGGCTTGGCTGGCTTAAATCAGGTTTGATCTCCACCCAGAGACTGGCTGCATCAATCATCTTGCAGGTGGACAGACAAAGAGCCTGGAGCAAGTATTACACTCACAAACATGAGACTGCAGGCTTGGCTGGCTTAAATCAGGTTTGGTCTCCACCCAGAGACTGGCTGCATCAATCACCTTGCAGGTGGACAGACAAAGAGCCTGGAGCAAGTATTACGCTCGCAAACATGAGACTGCAGGCTTGGCTGGCTTAAATCAGGTTTGGTCTCCACCCAGAGACTGGCTGCATCAATCACCTTGCAGGTGGACAGACAGAGAGCCTGGAGCCAGTATTACGCTCACAAACATGAGACTGCAGGCTTGGCTGGCTTAAATCAGGTGTGGTCTCCACACAGAGACTCGCTGCATCAATCACCTTGCAGGTGGACAGACAGAGAGCCTGGAGCCAGTATTACACTCACAAACATGAGACTGCAGGCTTGGTTGGCTTAAATCAAGTTTGGTCTCCACCCAGAGACTGGCTGCATCAATCACCTTGCAGGTGGACAGACAAAGAGCTTGGAGCAAGTATTACACTCACAAACATGAGATTGCAGGCTTGGCTGGCTTAAATCAGGTTTGGTCTCCACCCAGAGACTGGCTGCATCAATCACCTTGCAGGTGGACAGACAAAGAGCCTGGAGCAAGTATTACGCTCACAAACATGAGACTGCAGGCTTGGCTGTCTTAAATCAGGTTTGGTCTCCACCCAGGGACTGGCTGCATCAATCACCTTGCAGGTGGACAGACAGACAAAGAGCCTGGAGCAAGTATTACGCTCACAAACATGCAACTGCAGGCTTAGCTGGCTTAAATCAGGTTTGGTCTCCGCCCAGAGACTGGCTGCATCAATCACCTTGCAGGTGGACAGACAAAGAGCCTGGAGCAAGTATTACGCTCACAAACATGAGACTGCAGGCTTGGCTGGCTTAAATCAGGTTTGGTCTCCACCCAGAGACTGGCTGCATCAATCACCTTGCAGGTGGACAGACAAAGAGCCTGGAGCAAGTATTACGCTCGCAAACATGAGACTGCAGGCTTGGCTGGCTTAAATCAGGTTTGGTCTCCACCCAGAGACTGGCTGCATCAATCACCTTGCAGGTGGACAGACAGAGAGCCTGGAGCCAGTATTACGCTCACAAACATGAGACTGCAGGCTTGGCTGGCTTAAATCAGGTGTGGTCTCCACACAGAGACTCGCTGCATCAATCACCTTGCAGGTGGACAGACAGAGAGCCTGGAGCCAGTATTACACTCACAAACATGAGACTGCAGGCTTGGTTGGCTTAAATCAAGTTTGGTCTCCACCCAGAGACTGGCTGCATCAATCACCTTGCAGGTGGACAGACAAAGAGCTTGGAGCAAGTATTACACTCACAAACATGAGATTGCAGGCTTGGCTGGCTTAAATCAGGTTTGGTCTCCACCCAGAGACTGGCTGCATCAATCACCTTGCAGGTGGACAGACAAAGAGCCTGGAGCAAGTATTACGCTCACAAACATGAGACTGCAGGCTTGGCTGTCTTAAATCAGGTTTGGTCTCCACCCAGGGACTGGCTGCATCAATCACCTTGCAGGTGGACAGACAGACAAAGAGCCTGGAGCAAGTATTACGCTCACAAACATGCAACTGCAGGCTTAGCTGGCTTAAATCAGGTTTGGTCTCCGCCCAGAGACTGGCTGCATCAATCACCTTGCAGGTGGACAGACAAAGAGCCTGGAGCAAGTATTACGCTCACAAACATGAGACTGCAGGCTTGGCTGGCTTAAATCAGGTTTGGTCTCCATCCAGAGACTGGCTGCATCAATCACCTTGCAGGTGGACAGACAAAGAGCCTGGAGCAAGTATTACGCTCACAAACATGAGACTGCAGGCTTGGCTGGCTTAAATCAGGTTTGGTCTCCACCCAGAGACTGGCTGCATTAATCACCTTGCAGGTGGACAGACAGACAGGGATTCATCATAGCCAAAACCAGGATGCTGGGATGAGACCAGCAGCTGTCAGAGAAGAGGAGCGTTTATACGCTCCTGACAGTGGTTTATTGCAACAAAGAAGGATATTTGGCTCAAAAGTGGTTCCCCGATAGGATAAAAGAAAATTTAAAAAATAAGACTTACATGTGTTGAGACTGTGGTCACCCCAAGTGGTGGGAACATGTAACCTTCCAAGCAGGGGCGTAACTACAGGGGTTGCAATTGCAACCACGCCCCGTGCTCCAGGGGACCCATGTGCCTCCCTTGTACACCTGGATAGGAGGGATGGCGGGGGCGGCATTTAGAGGAACCAATCTCCTCCATTTTCCTCCTAATGCAGGAGATTGGTTCCTCTATATGCTGCCCCCACCGCCCTTCCTATCCAGTTTACTTGTCTTCTGATGTTCCCAGGGTCCCTGTGTCCCCCCCACAGAGCTGCTGTCTTCCCCCCTCTTGTAGAAGATGAGTCATGATGGAGAGATGGGAGCGGGTCGGTAAATTCGTCATTTACCCCCTCCTTCCTTTTCTGAATGGACAGAGTCAGTGATTGGTACCAATTGGTTCACTCATAACTGAAGCATAGTAAACTGTTTTGTACTATACTTCAGTTTCTGAATGAATGAGAGGCTCGGTACACAACTATTTGTTTATTCGGTGGGAAAGTAATATAAGGGACCCGCGGGGGGCATGGGCGTCAGCAGAACTTTTTCCGGGGGGGGCATAATTTCATGGTCATCCATGCTCTGCCCCTTTTTGACAATGTCATAATTACATTATCACGGTCAGAGACTGCAGATGTGATACAGGAGATGGTCAGAGACTGCTGGCATGATCCAGGAGATGGTCAGCGACTGCAGACGTGATACAGGTGATGGTCAGAGACTGCAGACATGATACAGGAGATGGTCAGAGGCTGCAGACATGATCCAGGAGATGCTCAGAGACTGCAGACGTGATACAGGAGATGGTCAGAGACTGGTGACATGATCCAGGAGATGGTCAGAGACTGCAGACATTGTACAGGAGATGGTCAGAGACTGCAGACATAGTACAGGAGATGGTCAGAGGCTGCAGACATGATCCAGGAGACGGTCAGAGACTGCGGACATGATACAGGAGATGGTCAGAAACTGCAGACATGGTACAGGAGACAGTAAGAGACTGCAAACATGGTACAGGAGACGGTCAGAGACTGCGGACATAGTACAGGATACGGTCAGAGACTGCTGACATAGTACAGCAGATGGTCAGAGACTGCAGACATAGTACAGGAGACAGTCAGAGACTGCAAACATGGTACAGGAGACGATCAGAGACTGCGGACATAGCACAGGATACGGTCAGAGACTGTGGACATGGTACAGGAGATGGTCAGAGACTGCAGACATAGTACAGGATACGGTCAGAGACTGCGGACATAGTACAGTAGATGGTCAGAGACTGCAGACATAGTACAGGATACGGTCAGAGACTGCGGACATAGTACAGTAGATGGTCAGAGACTGCAGACATAGTACAGGAAACGGTCAGAGACTGCATACATGGCCCAAGAGACTGTCAGAAACTGCATACATGGCTCAAGAGGATAAGGACCTAGTGGGGAACCCCTGATCTGATTCCTGATTCCAGGGGGGGGCAATTGCCCCCCCCCCCTTGCCCCTACCTGCGGACGCCCATGATGGGGAGAGGGAAGGGCCCTGGCCTTCATAATTTCTTGCCCTGAAGGTTCTAGTTACTCCTCTGCTTCCAAGTACAAGGGCGGAGAAAACCTGTGCCCAACCAGGATAAAGGTGGTCACTTTCTATGCTATGGGTGTCTTCTGCTGGATTCTCAAGCGGGTGTGTGGAATTGGTAAGTAGAAGGAGAGTAAAATTATTTAATCGGGGGGGGTCAGTCCCTTGGAACGTCAGAAATATAATCAATGTCTTCGAAATGGTTGGGTGCATCTGAGGACAAGGGTGGGCGTTAGTCAAGACTTTTTGGCTAGTGGACACCAAAGGCCCTTTATTTATAAGTAAAAAAGGAGTCTGCAGTAACAACCCGTTGGTGGTCCGATCGGCAGAGGCGCCCATTGGCATAGGTCTAAGTATGGGTCGGAGTTTTCTGGTTTAATGACCATCAACTTTCTTTATCGTGGCTTTAAATTGCGTCCCATGGATCTAACCGGATCTGGTGACATCACCTCCTCACACATGACATCATTATTATCACTCCGAACTGAAGAAGAAAGCCCAGAAGGTTGTCTCTGCTGTCAAACAACGGTGGTACACATGGTGAGATGCAGAGCCCTGCTGTGCTGCCTACGTCAACGAGTTTCGCATACGCCCACGTATGCTTCGTCAGGACGTTCTATGGAGACACAATGTTAGATTGAATGGGTGAAAGTGACCTCCACAGACCAATTGTGTATAACAGAGATTAAGGTGTCTCGTCCATATTGAACAATGTACGTGAGTGGGGGTGATTAGGTCCCTGGCCCGTACCCCAAGGAAAGGTTGAGGAGATTGGACTGTCTCGGCACCAGATATAGGTAAGATAAGACATCAATATATAACAAATTTATTGTTGGTGCATTCAGTAAAAATTTGACAAACATTAATCTTAAAATCAAACAATTGCACCACTCTGCATTACGCCCCATAGGGAGGGGAGTTTTTTTTTTAATGGTGTCAGGACACAGATATCATGGAATCTCTACATGTTTCGCAGATGGGTTACCGCTTCATCAGGAGGGATATCTATGATTGGAAATATACAATTAATAATTACATAGGTTTCTGTGCTATCCTACTCTCCCTAATATGCTACCTGTAGCCAGGCTATTGCCTATATCAGTGATGGCTAACCTTGGCACTCCAGATGTTTTGGAACTACATTTCCCATGATGCTCATGCACTTTGCAGTGTAGTTGAGCATCATGGGAAATGTAGTTCCAAAACATCTGGGGTGCCAAGGTTCGCCATCACTGGCCTATATGTTGACATTTAAAACAATAATGTCTTCCTAGGTACATTAAGGCTAAGACTAAAGGACATATGGGGACTCCCAGGGTAAGGTGTGGAATCAGGGATGCCCCCAGCATAGATTATCCCCATTTGAGGCAAGTATTGTACGGGACCCTAGACCCCCTACCTAGTCCTCTCTGGCTGTTACCTGGAAGTTACTTGGAGGTTAACTGTGGTATTCATGTTAAATAAGTTGGCCTTTTGAATGATTAGTTTAATTAATGTATATATGTTACAGCCAGCATTGTATTTTGCTTTTGTAACCAACCATACTATCACCTGTATTGCTTACATGTTATTCATGCATTGTATCTTTTTCATTCACTCCACACATCTCCTATAAGCCTCCTGATGAAGCCCCATCCAGGGCGAAACATGTTGAGCAAGGATAACTGAGTGTACAATGATGATTAAATGTCTCTTTTTATACAACATTTTTTTTAAAGATTTGTATTAATAAAACTATGAATTTTATGTTAAAGGGATTTCTGTAATTTTATTTCCGGCACCTTAAAAGTCCTGGAATATTGATTCCAAACCTCACATTCTTTAATATATACAAAAATGGATGTGGTGCCAATTCGGCCCCCCACCATCCCCTTTTTGCTACTCCTGTTACCTGGAAGTTACTTGGAGGTTAACTGTGGTATTCATGTTAAATAAGTTGGCCTTTTGAATGATTAGTTTAATTAATGTATATATGTTACAGCCAGCATTGTATTTTGCTTTTGTAACCAACTGTACTATCACCTGTATTGCTTACCTGTCATTCATGCATTGTATCTTTTTCCTTCTTAGTATTCACTCCATACATCTCCTATAAGCCTCCTGATGAAGCCCCATCCAGGGTGAAACATGTTGAGCAAGGATAGCTGAGTGTACAATGATGATTAAATGTCTGTTTTTATACATTTTTTTAAGATTTGTATTAATAAAACTATGGATTTTACGTTAAAGGAATTTCTGTAATTTTTTTTCCCACACCTTAAAAGTCCTGGAATATTGATTCCAGACCTCACATTCTTTTATATAAACACAAAAATGGATGTGGTGCCAATTTGGCCCCCCACCATCCCCTTTTTGCTACTCCTGTTACCTGGAATTTACTTGGAGGTTAACTGTGGTATTCATGTTAAATAAGTTGGCCTTTTGAATGATTAATGTATATATGTTACAGCATTACATTATATCTCTGTGACTAATTAATGCATACATGTTACAGCCAGCATTGTATTTTGCTTTTGTAACCAACCGTACTATCACCTGTATTGCTTACGTGTTATTCATACATTGTATCTTTTTCATTCTTAGTATTCACTCCGTACAGCTCCTATAAGCCTCCTGATGAAGCCCCATCCAGGGTGAAACATGTTGAGCAAGGATAGCTGAGTGTACAATGATGTTTAAATGTCTTTTTTTTTATACTACATTTTTTAAGATTTGTATTAATAAAACTATGGATTTTATATTAAATGAATTTCTGTAATTCTGGCACCTTAAACGTGCTGGAATATTGATTCCAAACCTCACATTCTTTAATATATACAAAAATGGATGTGGTGCCAATTTGGCCCCCCAACATCCCCTTTTTGCTACTCAGTGGTATTCATGTATGTGTGAGTGGGGCCCTGTTTTGCTGTATGGGAGTGACAACGTTGTCCACTCTCTTTTAACAATTTTTATACTGGTGTTTGGAGGCGTGGGCCACCCTGGCCTGTCATGTTTTGATATTGGAAATTGTTCAATAAAGTTATATTTTTCACTAGTTACATTTGCACCGTGGTTGGTTCTCCCTTGCAAGTGGGGTAGCCACCTTGGTTCCCCTACTATCTTGTTTTGTGGATTGTGTTAAAGCTGCGGAGGTACCCCGTCTTAATTGGCCGAAACGGTCTTTAAATATACATTCACTGGACTCTAGATGAGGGCTCCATTTTTCGTTTTTAGGCCTGTTTACTGGAAACACCCACCCATAGCATAGAAAGGACCCACCTTTATCCTGGCTGGACATTTCTCCACCCTTGGAAGGTTGCATGTTCCCACTCTCGGGGTGAATGCAGCCTCAACAGATGTAAGTCTTATTTTTTCCTATTGTGGAACCACTTTTGACCCAAATATCCTTTTTTTTTGAAGCTCCATAATTGATTATATTTCTGACTTTCCAATTGACTGAGCCTCCATTAAAACAAATGACACCAATCGGAGAACCTACCTTCAGATGGGGCCCCCTGCTTTCTAACCAGCTCACCTTTCATGGACCTTCAAAGTCCCCTTAACCTGCAGGGGCAATCAGATCTGTTGTAGTGAGGGTGGGTGGGACAACTTTCTTAACAACCTTCTGGAATGAAGGCCTAGAAGCCCCTATAGATTCTACCCCTGTGGTTACTTCATGGTACTTGGCCCTCAACCTCCTATCAGGTATGGCCTTGCTGTTTCTACACTTACTGTATATTTAACTCCTTCTCTGGACTATTTTTCACCCTTGACATTTTTCACCCTTGACATTTCCTGTTGTGGAACCACTTTTGACCCAAATATCCTTTTTTTTTTTTGAAGCTCCATAATTGATTATATTTCTGACTTTCCAGTTGACTGAGCCGCCATTAAAACAAATGACACCAATCGGAGAACCTACCTTCAGATGGGGCCCCCTGCTTTCTAACCAGCTCACCTTTCATGGACCTTCAAAGTCCCCTTAACCTGCAGGGGCAATCAGATCTGTTGTAGTGAGGGTGGGTGGGACAACTTTCTTAACAACCTTCTGGAATGAACTCCTAGAAGCCCCTATAGATTCTACCCTTGTGGTTACTTCATGGTACTTGGCCCTCAACCTCCAATCAGGTATGATCTTGCTGTTTCTACACTTACTGTATATTTAACTTCTTCTCTGGACTATTTTTCACCCTTGACATTTTTCACCCTTGACATTTCCTGTTGTGGAACCACTTTTGACCCAAATATCCTTTTTTTTAAGCTCCATAATTGATTATATTTCTGACTTTCCAGTTGACTGAGCCTCCATTAAAACAAATGACACCAATCGGAGAACCTACCTTCAGATGGGGCCCCTTGCTTTCTAACCAGCTCACCTTTCATGGACCTTCAAAGTCCCCTTAACCTGCCGGGACAATCAAATCTGTTGTAGTGAGGGTGGTTGGGGTAACTTTCTTAACAACCTTCTGGAATGAACTCCTAGAAGCCCCTATAGATTCTACCCTTGTGGTTACTTCATGGTACTTGGCCCCCAACCTCCAATCAGGTATGGCCTTGCTATTTCTACACTTACTGTTTATTTAGCTCTTTCTATGGACTATTTTTCACCCTTGACATTTCCTGTTGTGGAACCACTTTTGACCCAAATATCCTTTTTTTTTGAAGCTCCATAATTGATTATATTTCTGACTTTCCAGTTGACTGAGCCTCCATTAAAACAAATGACACCAATCGGAGAACCTACCTTCAGATGGGGCCCCCTGCTTTCTAACCAGCTCACCTTTCATGGACCTTCAAAGTCCCCTTAACCTGCCGGGGCAATCAAATCTGTTGTAGTGAGGGTGGGTGGGACAACTTTCTTAACAACCTTCTGGAATGAAGGCCTAGAAACCCCTATAGATTCTACCCTTGTGGTTACTTCATGGTACTTGGCCCTCAACCTCCAATCAGGTATGGCCTTGCTGTTTCTACACTTACTGTATATTTAACTCCTTCTCTGGACTATTTTTCACCCTTGACATTAAACAAGAAGTCTCACTTCTATTTTTTGTTAATGGGTTCTGTTCCCCAGGGGGCAAAGTACATGTAGTCATTTATCTCATCTTCCTAGGTGGCTAGCAGTAAGATCAGACAGTGCACCCCCTCCTCCCTCCACGGTCACCCAACAACAGCTAGCAAGGAAATGGCTGCTTTGACAAACTTCATTAGGAGACAGTTGTCACCCTACAATAAGAAGTGCCTGAACACGGACCTTGGGATCACCAGGTGTTTTACCTTCGCGCATTCTATGTATGAAGATAAAAACCTTCTGTGTGCCGCAGCCTCCCTAAACCCTACCTGAGCTCCACCTGCATCCAGCAATGTGCACAAGAGCAGCAGCTCTCACGGGTCTCTTCCTCCTCATTGGTTGAGACAGCAGCAGGAGCCATTGTCTTCCACTATTGTCAATCAGAGCCAATGAGGAGAGAGCGGGGAAGGGGCCAAGGCGTGCTCTGTGTGTGAATGGACACACAAATTAGCGGCTCAGGAGCGAATCTGCTTGGGTGCTCCATGGGGTGCACTTGGCAGGGGGAAGGGGCCACGAGCACCAGCTGGGAACCCAACAAGAGGCCCATTACACAGAGCAGGTAAATATGACGTGTTTGTTGTTTTAAAAAAATCTGCCTTTAATATTGCATTAAAAAAGATTGAAAAGAACTTTTGAAATGACCACGGCCAGACTAAAACCAAGACCACACCAAGACCAAAACCAGACCAGGTCTGAAACCAAAACTAGACCAAGACCAAGATCAGACCAAGATTACCAATGATTATTTTAATGAAAGACCAGACCAAGTCCAAGACCAAAACTAGCCCAAGACCAAGATCAGCAAGGATTATTTTAATGAAAGACCAGACCAAAACAACACCAAGAACAAAACCAGACCAGGTATGAAACCAAGACCAGACCAGGTCCAAGACCAAAATTAGACAAAGACCAAGATCAGACCAAGATTACCAAGGATTATTTCAATGAACGACCAGACCAAAACCAAGAGCATAACCAGACCAGACCAAAACCAAGACCACACCAAGACTAAAACCAGACCAGGTCCAAAACCAAGACCGGACCAGGTTCAAGTCCAAAACTAGACCAAGATTACCAAGGATTATTTTGATGAAAGACCAGACCAAAACCAAGACCACACCAAGACCAAAACCAGACCAGGTCCAAAACAAAGACCAGACGAGGTCCAAGACCAAAACTAGCCCAAGACCAATATCACCAAGGATTATTTTAATGAAAGACCAGACCAAAACCAAGAGCAAAACCAGACCAGACCAAAACCAAGACTAGACCAAGACTAAAACCAGACCAGGTCCAAAACCAAGACCGGACCAGGTCCAAGACCAAAACTAGACCAAGATTACCAAGGATTATTTTGATGAAAGACCAGACCAAAACCAAGACCACACCAAGACCAAAACCAGACCAGGTCCAAGACCAAAACTAGACCAAGATTACCAAGGATTATTTTGATGAAAGACCAGACCAAAACCAAGACCACACCAAGACCAAAACCAGACCAGGTCCAAAACCAAGACCAGACGAGGTCCAAGACCAAAACATGCCCAAGACCAAGATCACCAAGGATTATTTTAATGAAAGTCCAGACCAAAAAAACACCAAGAACAAAACCAAACCAGGTCTGAAACCAAGACCAGACCAGGTCCAAGACCAAAATTAGACCAAGACCAAGAACAGACCAAGATTACCAAGGATTATTTTAATGAACAACCAGACCAAAACCAAGAGCAAAACCAGACCAGACCAAAACCAAGACCACACCAAGACTAAAACCAGACCAGGTCCAAAACCAAGACCGGACCAGGTCCAAGACCAAAACTAGACCAAGATTACCAAGGATTGTTTTGATGAAAGACCAGACCAAAACCAAGAGCAAAACCAGACCAGACCAAAACCAAGACCACACCAAGACCAAAATCAGGTCAGGTCCAAAACCAAGACTGGACCAGGTCCTAGACCACAACTAGACCAAGACCAAGATTAGACCAAGACCAGACCAAAATTACCAAGGAATTTTTAAATGAAAGACCAGACCAAAGCCAAGACCATACCAAGAGCACAACTAAAAGTAGGCCAGGTCCAAGATTAGGCCTGAGACCAAACCAAGATCACCAAGGATTATTTTAATGAAAGCTGCAGGATCTCTGAGTTGACATCTGGGTCCATGAAGCAGATGGTAATCCTATGTGACTTGCTGCAGCTTCTAATGCACATGGTGAGAAGCTCACAGTGTGCAGTGAAATCAGAGTACTCCATTTCAGTTCAGAAGAGGATCCGATACAACTGTGCAAGACTGAAGGGAAAGCTAGAGTTTGGCTTTAACTCCAACACTGCTCGAATATTGTTGTAAAATTAGGAAATATTTTGTCACAGGAGTGCAGGGGTTGGGGATGAGGAACGTAGCTGGAAATGTAAATGATTTCCTCATATAATTGCAAATGCATTTGTGTTTTGATTTCGCGGGTTGCTGTGAATTAGAGGTGTACGAGCAATTAGCTAAGATTTGGGGTGCTCACGCCCCTTCTCGATGGAGGTGGAAGCCATTGTACTAGTTACCAATTCTTTTGGTGTCACTTCTCGGTGACATGCTGTCAGCCGGAGTCTGAGCACAATGGCTCACTGACAACGAATGTCTCGGTACAATGACACTGACAATTGAAGTCACAGAACAATGGAATGCCGACAATTGAGTCCTAAGCTAAGAGCATCTCTAAATGACTTCCTTTGATGCAGATTTGATTATTTACCCTTTTTATACTCTCCATCATAAATTATTGATCTAAAAAGGTTTTTTTCGCTGAACGTGAACTCTTAACCCCAGACGTTCCGGCGATGCACAGAATTTTCTGTTGAATGCTTTTCAAGGGTCGGTCCAACCAAAAATTGGTAAAAAAAAGTCAGGTTTTGATGGATACCAGAGAGCTGGACCACCTGATAGGGCCTTATAATTTGGCTTGGGCACATTGAACCCTATAGTGGGATACAATGAAGAGGTCCTGGAGGCTACTCTTAGTCCTCTGGGGTGTCCTGCCAGACCTTCAGAGGAGGTCACTAGAGCATTAAAGGGATGAGAGCCCAACATGGGTTTGTACAGTTCAAAAAATTCAACGAGTTTTCGGGGCTCAAAATTCCCCCTTCATTAGGGCTTTTTTTGTTCTGCTGCTGCCTTGTCCTCTCCTTTGCGCTTTTTAATTGGGCAATTGTGGCAAAAGAGGTGCAATGTTGATAAATGGAGCGTTATGCACTTGGGGGCTTAAAACATGCATCCTCTAGGGAGGACACAACTGGAGTCAATCATAGACTGACGTGAATGGGTAGGACATCTCACCTTTTGACGCTCCCAGTCCCATGTATTTGCTGCAGCCATTACAAGGAGACCACAATTCTTACCTGTTGGATTGTACATTATGAAAAATGCAGTAGGAAGAGTGGAGACAACCCAAACCAAGGTGGAGGGGAGGGCACACAAAAATCCAAGGTGGACCAGAGCAGAGACAGGGTCTGTGGCAGGAGGACTCAACTGCTGGAGACACAAAGAGATAAAGAAAGCAGGGTAGGAGTTATCCCACCAGACTCTACCTACATTACCGGGCCTTAGGTTAGTGGTCACCTGACCATCACACCTATAGGAGCTTCTTCGACATCACATTGTAAAATCATGACCAATAATATGGAGATGACCCCACCTCTTCCGTGGCCATTAGTATGAAGTTGCACTCCTTTGAAGATATAACATACACCTCCCTTCTGGGAAGGCTTTCCACAAGATTTTGGAGGGTGTCTGTGGGATGTTGTGCCCATTTGTCAGGTAGGTACTGATGTTGGGTGGTTAGTGGTCACCTGACCATCACACCTATAGGAGCTTGTTTGACATCACATTGTAAAATGATGACCAATAATATGGAGATGCCCCCGCCTCTATCTTCTGTGGTCACTAATATGGAGTTGCCCTCCTTTGAAGTTATAACATCCTCCACTCTTCTGAGAAGGCTTTCCTGAAGATATGGGAGGGTGTCTGTGGGATGTTGTGCCCATTTGTGAGGTCAGGTACTAATGTGGGATGAGAAGACCTGGCTCACAATTGGCGCTCCAATTCATCCCAAAGGTGTTCAGTAGGGTTGAGGTCAGGGCTCTGAGCTTGTAGGACATCTCATTCCAAAACTATGGACAATAATATGGAGTTGGCCCCCCATTGCCTGCACTGGAAGGCTTTCCACAAGATTTGGTTTCAAATTCTTACAATTCGTCAGCATAGCTCCCAACAATCCTTCATTTGGAGGGGCTATCTCTCTTTGAAAACCAAACACCCTTCACTGTTCTGGTAAGACTTTCCACACGAATTTGTGAATGTGTGTCCATTTGGATACAGTGCTGTATGATGGAGTAATTGTCAGCCAAAGTATCAAGGGCTGAAAACTAAAGAATGGCCTGGGCAGGAAGGGGGTGTTAAATGCCAGTCTTGAAGTGGTTAAAGTAGCCAGCAAGCAATACATATAACCCCCAATGTAATCCCATAGCATCTGGCGTCAATACCCAACAAACTCATCCTTACGCGTTTCACCCTACTCTGAAATAAACTGGGTTTTAGAGACACCACAAATCCTTTCAAGATAGAACAATTTTCGCAGCTGTTGATTTAAACTGTCCAGTGTGGTGGGTTCTTGAAGCACATGGTGCCGTAATCTGCCTCCTTTATAACCGGTAGTAAAGGAGTTTGGGATGAAAGCTTCGCATGCAACAACATTTATTAGCAATAAAGGAAAAATCTGAGCGATGAAATGTTTGGCAGGAAACGTCGCGAGTTGTTAATGAAACGACCCCCTGCAGGGAACCATCTTGGTGACATGGAGGGATAAACCGGCTCGTTGAATCCATTGTTCCAGTCGCTACGTCTAAAATGAAGCATGTAATTACTCCGGCAACACCACGGAACCGTTCAGCGCCAACCCCAAAAAATCAGCCGCCATCTCCTCAGGGATTGGTTTAGATCATCGCCATGGATACTAATTGTCCAAAGGTTTATTCATATGTTTAATTAATAAACCTGTTTTACGGGCTTTTTTATGGTACGGTATATGGTGCTGTAAGACCATCAAATTAGCTGAAGTCAAGCCTTCTGTCTGGGATGCGTTGGCCATCAATGCTAACGGCGTACAGAGATAGCGAGATCGTGGAAAGAAACTGGAACACTTTTTAAAATGCTTTAGCATAAAAATGAATAAAACATGCCTCCATGAAGTCATAATTAAAGTGTCAGAGCCATAAGGGGCCCCTAAGGTGCAAATGGATGGGGCCCCTTAGGGTACACAGGCCATACCAAGGAAAGTTTAAGACACTTAAAGCTGAAGTATCATCTGCCTATTCCCCCATCACATCAGAGGTCTCCAACACATCAGAGGTCTCCAACACATCAGAGGTCCCCACCATGTCAGAGGTCCCCATCACGTCAGAGGTCCCCATCACATGAGAGATCCCCATCACATCAGAGGTCCCCATTACATCAGAGATCCCCATCACATCAGAGGTCCCCATCACGTCAGAGGTCCCCATCACATCAGAGGTCCTCCCATCACATCAGAGGTCCCCATTACATCAGAGGTTTCCCATCACATCAGAGGTCCCCATTACATCAGAGATCCCCATCACATCAGAGGTCCCCTCATCACATCAGAGGTCCCCAACACATCAGAGGACCCCATCATGTCAGAGGTCCCCATCACGTCAGAAGCCCCCATCACGTCAGAGGTCCCCAACACATCAGAGGTCCCCATCATGTCACAGGTCCCCATCACGTCAGAGGTCCCCATCACATCAGAGATCCCCATCACATCAGAGATCCCCATCACATCAGAGGTCCCCATTACATCAGAGATCCCCATCACATCAGAGGTCCCCATCACGTCAGAGGTCCCCAACACATCAGAGGTCCCCATCATGTCACAGGTCCCCATCACGTCAGAGGTCCCCATCACATCAGAGATCCCCATCACATCAGAGGTCCCCATTACATCAGAGATCCCCATCACATCAGAGGTCCCCATCACGTCAGAGGTCCTCCATCACATCAGAGGTCCCCATCACGTCAGAGGTTCCTCCATCACATCAGAGGTCCCCTCATCACATCAGAGGTTCCCATCTCCTCAGAGGTTCCTGTCACGCCAGAGGTTTCCGTCACGCCAGAAGCCTCCATCACATTAGAGCCCCCCCATACATCAGATCCCCCTATTTATGAGAGCTTATCATACCAGAATTCCCCCATCGCATCAGAGGTCCCCATCACATCAGAGGTTCCCATCTCGTCAGAGGTTCCTGTCACGCCAGAGGTTCCCGTCACGCCAGAAGCCTCCATCACATTAGAACCCCCCCCCCATACATCAGATCCCCCCATACATGAGAGCTCCTTATCATAACAGAATTCCCCCATCACATCAGAGGTTCCCAACCACACCCATTCCCCCCTTCAAATCAAAGGTCCTCAACATCAGAGTCCCCCTTTCACATCAGAGACCCCATCATATAAGTGGTCACCCATCATGTCAGAGGTTTCCTCATCACATGAGTGTTTCCTCCATCACATCAGAGACCCCTAAACACGTCAGAGGTCCCCATCACATCGGAGGTCCCTCATCACATCAGAGGCCCCCTCATCACATTAGAGGTTCCCATCACGTCAAAGGCCATCATTACATTAGAACCCTCCCCCATACATCATGGGGCCCCCTATACATGGGAATACCTCATAACAGAATTGCTCCTATATTTGAGTCCCCTCATCACATCAAAGCTTCACCTTTACATCCGAGACCCATCACCAAAGAGTCCATGTATCACATCAGAGTTCCCAGATCACAGAGTTCCCTTATCGCTCAGTCCCAAATCACAAAGTTTCCCCAATTATAAAGTCCCCTGATCACAAAGCCCCTAATTCACTCTTTCCCCCCCATCGTAGAGTTTCCCTATTACACAGTCCCCTCTTCCATCAGAGCCCTACCTTTTGGATCAACCAGTTCGGCAGAGGCTGGGACATGGAGGAGGTCTGGAGGAGATGGACTTCTGCATGCCGCTGCCCTGGATCAGCGTCATGCACCCCAGATGTCTCCCCAGCACTCTGGTTGGTGTAGCACCCTGGTCTTCAGCGGGGGTGCTGTTAAATTTAATTTGCTAGGCGGTAAATGGCCCGGCCAAATTGTTAGGGGATCTCCTGATTTTTTTCCCCTAACTCTGGGTTTGGTGCACCTCTCTCCTCTGCCATTGGCTGGCACTGCTGTTGATGGCATTGGAATGACAAATGGAAAAGTGGGAGAATCTCAGCAGAGGTCAAGCTAGGAAGCCAAAGAGAGAGGGGTGACGCTTGAAAGAGAGAGAGAGAGAGAGAGTTCAGCAGTTGGGCTGAAGAGCCGAGGAGGGAACCCAGCAGGTTGGCATGGGGGACACTCGGGAAATACAGCAGTTGGCTGTGTGAAGTACGAGGGGCCCAGTGGCAGTGGGAGGCCAAGGAGTCTTGTCGAGAGACTGTGAGTGTAAAACTCGTGAAGCTACAGCGGGAGGCTGTGAGACGGAAGTCAGATCTGTACATCGGGGGCACCAAGTTTGGTGTGTGCATCGATCTGAGTGGAAGTCCAAATTACCAGCTCAATGCACAACAGAATAGTCCTAGTCAGGTGAAGTTCAGTTGGAGAGCCTATGGGACTTTATAGCTACATCAAGAATGTTATTCAAAGAGTCTCGGAGTCTGCTAAGTGCTTTTGCAACTACCTAAAGGGTGTCCTGGTCCTAACCCTCTCTCCCCCATTCTTGAAGAAAAAAATAAATCTCTTTTGTTCTGCATCATCCAAGTGTCTGGCGCCCAACTCAATTCTTCTATCTGCACCCACTATGCCTAGTAGCCCATATTGTGAGGGTGGATGTCAGTTCTCCCTGGCCCTGAAGTTTACCATTAGCTCTTCAGAGGTCAGGGCCTTGGCTGCATTGAGAAACATGGTTCTTCGATGCCAGTGGACCCTAACTAGTGAACTGTATCAAATACTTTAGCAAGTCCAGATAAACTATGTACGGCTGAAGAGCTTGCCCAGAGGGACCTTCAGAAGTAAGAAGGACTTCCAGAAGGATACTGGTTACTATAAACTGACCATTGACCTGACAAGGCTGAACAAACAATGCCACTCGTTTTTTTTTTTTTTTTCTGGAGCCCGCAGTGCCTGCCCCCGCTAAACCCTCTGCCATATCGTGCCCACTCCATGCCAAAGGCCTCAACGCGACATTCCCAGTCGTTGACCTTTATATCCCAAGGAAGGAATGTCCTCTTATGAATAGGTTTGCTGCACTTCACTGATGGTACTCAGGAAATGGCATAACAGTCAAATCACATCAACATACATTTCGGAGATGTTTGACATTACATAACCTTTAGTGGATGGTCTGCAGTAGGCACATGTGAAAGCATATGCAGCACATTAAGAAGCCATCTCCTTCACCCATTAGTATTCACAGGACTGGGCTCTCTGTAGACACCTCCTCCATGCTTACACCTCTCCTGGGACCCTCCAGGGGAACAGCCTCACTCAGGGAACTCTTGGCCTGGTCTAAAAGACCTTATGCAACCCACCCTAGCCCCCACCTCTGTAAGGGTCAGGTCAGAGACTACTCTCGGCTCTCCTGGGTGCAAGTCTACTCCAGGCAGTGGCAGCTGGTGGGGTTTTTTTTTGGGGGGTGGTAAATAACCACCCAACCCACCCCCCCGAAGGTCGGCGGCACTTAACCGGCATGGGTCAGGCAGTGGTCATGTGTCCTCTCCTACATTACGGTGGCTTCCGCTGTGTGTCTCTTCTCTCTTCCTGCTAAGCGTCCAATAGGAATGCCTGTCCTTTCAGCCAATCGGTGAAGGGTCTACTGATTGGCCGGTAGGAGGATCAGTGTGGCGATAACAAATATTCATTTGTTATCGTCACACAACTGGATGGGCTTCGGGCGCAGTGCTCTGTGCCCGGAGCCCATCCATTTTTTAAGCCATTTAGAGCCTCTGGCTCTAATCACATGCTTCAAAACCCTCTCCCCCCGCCATTTTATTTATGCATCCAGTGTCCCTGTATGTAGATCAAGGGGCCGGACGCATGGGTGGGGGGGCGGCGCCCGTGCTCCCCTAATGCACGGGCCACCACTGCCTCCAGGGCCTTCAAGTGCCGGTCACATTTGTCCTAGTGTGGGGTGTTTGGCTCCCATGCCCCAAGTGCACAAGGGCCCCTCCCAACCTGGCTTATATCTGGGACCTGACTCAACCATGATGTCAATGTAGGAGGGCTCTATCTAAAAGGGGCCTAGCACCTGATGACTGTCTGCTGTAACCAGACATTATTCTGGCACATAGCCACCTAGTGGCAGACTAGCTAGCTGCGCCTGCCTACAAATGTCCCTACGGTACGCTCAGGGGAGGGCTGGGCCAGGGTGGCAATTGCCCCCCAGGCCACCCTAACTTACATTCAGAATGGCCGACGGCCGCTGCCCTCTCACACTTTTTTCTTCTTGTGGAGGAAGGAAGCAGGGGCCAGGGGTGCAGCCACCAACTAACTGCAGGCAAAGGGGGGGAGGGCACCCAGGGCCGGCTGTGCTGATGGGCACTGGCGAGCCTGCATTGATGGGTACTGATCAGATTGCATTTGATAGGCACTGGTGAGGCTGCATTGATGGGCAGTGGTGCAGCTGCATTGATGGGCACTGATGAGGCTGCATTGATGGGCACTGATGAGGCTGCATTGGTGGGCACTGGTGAGCTGCATTGATGCATTATTTTTTGTTAAACCTCCTTTGTTGCTATTAACATTAAATTATGTTACCACCTTGTATTATATTTGTCTTGCTTCATAACATCAATATCCGTTCTAAAACCAGGTGGGCATGGATGGTGAGCTGATTCAGTGGTTCAATGGGTCACTTGACTGGACTTGCCCCCCAGGCCTAAGGCTGCCAGCCCTCCCCTGGGTACGCTGAATTGATCTTAGCCAAAAGGAAACAATGGCACTCATATCTGGATTGGAAGGTTGGTTACCACCAGATGTAACATATCTATGGAGCCAGTAGATTGGCCATACGTAGGGCCCACCACTCTTTATCTCTGTAGAGAATCACCAAACTCTCAGTACTGGTGAAGAGACGGTTACATGGTTTTGTAACTGTAGCTCATTCTGCTCCTACCCAGCATGGAGCAAGCCAAGAGCTTCTGTGATCCCTGACCCAACTTTATTGTTAACATCAGTCAAGCGGAGGAACCACGTGGCTGTGAAAGAAATAAAAAAAAAAAACCTCTCACTCTGTCCAACATCATCAGACTTCACACTCGCGAGCAATCACATGAAAAGAAACCTTCGTTATTTTCTTCCTAACAAATGTTGCTTCAACACAAAGCAAATAAAAGGCGAGATTTGGCAGTTTAATTACTCGGGAAGGATGTATGATGGGAGCCGGGTAACAGGGTTTGAATTGATCACATCCTTCCATGATTTCTTAGGGGATGTCTAGAAACTTCAAAAAGAACGAGGCCTTCGGAAAATGTCAAAGCCGAGGTAGAAATGTAACAGGGGCAACTGTGCGCCAATTATCTTCTGGCTTTCTGCGTACGCCGCAAGATGAACTCCAGGCAAATAGCTAAATGCAGAGAGAGAATCCATATAATAGAGCTGTTTTATCTGCCAAAGGATTTGTATTTTTTTTGCTACAAACTCCGGCTTCCATGGATGCAGTAGATGTTAGAACAGGCTTACCGAAGAACCATAGAAGGAAGAGAGTTGCCCACCACCATCTGGAGCATGCATGCAGTGGGGTGCTCGATGCCCTTAATTATGGACACTGCCTCTCCTGCCCCTCTTTCCATCCCTTGTCCTGGTCCTGGTGGTAGGAGACTCAGGCCACCAACCTCACTGTAGGCCCCCCTAGGTGAGTTCTCCAACAAAGCCTATACTGGTCCAATCCCCAAAGTGTTCTCTTCCTAAGGCTAAATGTTTACACGGTAGTCTACTGAAGTTAACCTCTTCTCATCAACCTCTACCCCAGGCTTTACTGGCTCTAGATTATAGGGGAGCAAGCTAGCCCACCACAATATCCACCCAGGGGAAGGGTTTCCCTAAAAGGGCTACTAACCCCTGCTCACATGTAAGCAGTAGCTATTAGGGCAACCATAGAGAAGAACCATAGAAGGAAGAGACCATGGTTCTATAAGGTATCAAGCTAGCCCCACCCACAATGTCCACCCAAGGGAAGGGTTTCTCTAAAAGGGCTACTAACCCCTGTTTACATGTAAGCAGTAGCTGTTAGAGTAAGCATTGAGAAGAACCATAGAAGGAAGAGGCCACAGTTTACTAGTTGCCCACCACCATCTGGAGCATGCATGCAGTGGGGTGCTCGATGCCCTTAATTATGGACACTGCACCCAATGCAGCTGCCTCTCCTGCCCCTCTTTCCATCCCTTGTCTCGGTCCTGGTGGTAGGAGTCACAGGCCACCATCCTCACTGTAGGCCCCCCTAGGTGAGTTCTCCAACAAAGCCTATACTGGTCCAATCCCAAAAGTATTCTTTTCCTAAGGCTACATGTTTACATGGTAGTCTACTGAAGGTAACCTCTTCTCATCAACCTCTACCCCAGGCTTTACTGGCTCTAGATTATAGGGGAGCAAGCTAGTCCATCCACAATATCCACCCAGGGGAAGGGTTTCCCTAAAAGGGCTACTAACCCCTGCTCACATGTAAGCAGTAGCTATTAGGGCAACCATAGAGAAGAACCATAGAAGGAAGAGACCATGGTTCTATAAGGTATCAAGCTAGCCCCACCCACAATGTCCACCAAAGGGAAGGGTTTCTCTAAAAGGGCTACTAACCCCTGCTCACATGTAAGCAGTAGCTGTTAGAGTAAGCAATGAGAAGAACTATAGAAGGAAGAGGCCTCAGTTTACTAGTTGCCCACCACCAATCTGGAGCATGCATGCAGTGGGGTGCTCGACACCCTTAATTATGGACACTGCATCCAATGCAGCTGCCTCTCCTGCCCCTCTTTCCTTCTCTTGTCCCGGGCCTGGTGGTAGGAGACACAGGCCACCATCCTCACTGTAGGCCCCCTTGGTGAGTTCTCCAACAAAGCCTAAACTGGTCCAATCCCCAAAGTGTTCTCTTCCTAAGGCTACATGTTTACATGGTAGTCTACTGAAGGTAACCTCTTCTCATCAACCTCTACCCCAGGCTTTACTGGCTCTAGATTATAGGGGAGCAAGCTAGCCCACCCACAATATCCACCCAGGGGAAGGGTTTCCCTAAAAGGGCTACTAACCCCTGCTCACATTTAAGCAGTAGCTGTTAGAGTAAGCATTGAGAAGAACCATAGAAGGAAGAGGCCTCGGATTACTAGTTGCCCACCGCCAAACTGGAGCATGCATGCATTGGGGTGCTCGACGCCCTTAATTATGGACACTGCACCCAATGCAGCTGCCTCTCCTGCCCCTCTTTCCATCTCTTGTCCCGGTCCTGGTGGTAGGAGACTCAGGCCACCAACCTCACTGTAGGCCCCCCTAGGTGAGTTCTCCAACAAAGCCTATACTGGTCCAATCCCCAAAGTGTTCTCAGGCTACAAGCTTACACGTTAATCTACTGAAGGTAACCTCTTCTCATCAAACTCTACACAAAACTCTACTGGCTCTGGATTATAAGAGCAAGCTAGCCCCACCCACAATATCCATCCAGGGGAAGGGTTTCTCTAAAAGGGCTACTAACCCCTGCTCACATGTAAGTGTTAGCTATTAGGGCAACCAAAGAGAAGAACCATAGAAGGAAGAGACCATGGTTCACTAATTGCCCACCACCAATCTGGAGCATGCATGCAGTGGGGTGCTTAATGCCCTTAGGTATGGACACGGCACCCAATGCAGCTGCCTCTCCTGCCCCTCCTTCCTTCTCTTGTCCCGGTACTGGTGGTAAGAGACTTAGGCTTCCATAGGTTAGTTCTCCAACAAAGCGTATACTAGTCCAATCCCCAAGGCTACAAGCTTACATGGTAGTCTACTGGAGGTAACTTATTCTCATCAACCTCTAGATTTTAAGGGACCAAGTAAGCCCCATCCACAATATCCACCCAGGGGGAGGGTTTCCCTATAAGGGATACAAACCGCTGCTTCCATGTAAGCAGTAGATGTTAGAGTAGACTTAGAGAAGAACAGCAGAAGGAAGAGGCAATGATGCACTAGTTGCCTGCCACCTTTCTAGAGCATGCATGCAGTGAGGTGCTCAACACCCTTAAGTATGGACACTGCCTCTCCTGCCCCTCCTTCCTTCACTTGTTCCTGTCCTGGTGGTAGGAGACTCAGGCCACCATCCTCACTGTAGGCCTCCTTAGGTGAGTTCTCCAACAAAACCTATACCATTCTCTTTCTAAGGCTACATGTTTACATGTTAGCCTACTGAAGGTAGCCTCTTCTCATCAACCTCTACCCCAGGATTTACTGGCTCTAGATTATAAGGTATCAAGCTAGCCCCACCCACAATGTCCACCCAAGGGAAAGGTTTCTCTGAAAGGGCTACTAACCCCTGCTTACATATAAGCAGTAGCTGTTAGAGCAGGCATTGAGAAGAACCATAGAAGGAAGAGGCCACGGTTTACTAGTTGCCCACCACCAAACTGGAGCATGCATGCAGTGGGGTGTTTGCTGACACTTAGGTATGGACGCTGTGCCCAAGGTGGCTTCCCCTCCTGCCCCCCATCTCTTGTCCCGGACCTGGTGGTAGCAGACTCAGGCCACCATGCTCACTGTAGGCCTCCTTAGGTGAGTTCTCCAACCATACCTATACCATTCTGTTTCTAAGGCTACATTCTTACATGGTAGTCTACTGCAGGTAACCTCTTCTCATCAACCTCTACCCCAGGCTTTACTGGCTCTAGATTATAAGGTATCAAGCTAGCCCCACCCACAATGTCCACCCAAGGGAAGGGTTTCTCTGAAAGGGCTTCTAACCCCTGTTTACATGTAAGCAGTAGCTGTTAGAAGCGAGCATTGAGAAGAACCATAGAAGGAAGAGGCCATGGTTTACTAGTTACCCACCACCAATCTGGAGCATGCATGCAGTGGGGTGCTCAATGCCCTTAGGTATGGACACTGCAACCAATGCAGCTGCCTCTCCTGCCCCTCCTTCCTTCTCTTGTCCCAGTCCTGGTGGTAGGAGACTCGGGCCCCCATCCTCACTGTAGGCTTCCATAACTGAGTTCTCCAACAAAGTCTACACTGGTCTAACCCCTGCTTGCATGTAAGCATTAGCTGTTAAAGCAAGCATTGAGAAGAACCATAGAAGGAAGAGGCCACAGTTTACTAGTTACCCACCACCAATCTGGAGCATTCATGCAGTGGGTTGCTCGATGCCCTTAAGTATGGACACTGCACCCAATGCAGCTGCCTCTCCTGCCCCTCCTTTCTTATCCTGTCCCAGTCCTGGTGGTAGGAGACTCGGGCCCTATCCTCACTGTAGACTCCCATAGGTGAGTTCCCCAACAAAGTCTATACTAGTCCAATCCAAAGGGCCACTAAGCCCTGCTTACATGTAAGCATTAGCTGTTAGAGCAAGCATTGAGAAGAACCATAGAAGGAAGAGGCCACGGTTTACTAGTTACCCACCACCAATCTGGAGCATTCATGCAATGGGGTGCTCGATGCCCTTAAGTATGGACACTGCACCCAATGCAGCTGCCTCTCCTGCCCCTCCTTCCTTCTCTTGATCCAGTCCTGGTGGTAGGAGAATCAGACCCCCATCCTTACTGTAGGCTTCCATAGGTGAGTTCTCCAACAAAGTCTATACTAGTCCAATCCAAAGGGCTACTAACCCCTGCTTACATGTACATTACATTGAGAAGAATCATAGAAGGAAGAAGCCACGGTTTACTAGTTACCCACCACCAATTGAGCATGCATGCAGTGGGGTGCTTTCTGACCCTTAGGTATGAACGCTGTGCCCAAGGTGGCTTCCCCTCCTGCCCCCCCATCTCTTGTCCAGGACCTGGTGGTAGGAGACTCAGGCCCCCATCCTCACTTTAGGCCTCCTTAGGTGAGTTCTCCAACAAAACCTATACCATTCTGTTTCTAAGACTACATGCTTACCTGGTTGTCTACTGAAGGTAGCCTCTTCTCATCAACCTCTTCCCCAGGCTTTACTGGCTCTAGATTATAAGGTATCAAGCTAGCCCCACCCACAATGTCCACCCAAGGGAAAGGTTTCTCTGAAAGGGCTACTAAACCCTGCTTACATGTAAGCAGTAGCTGTTAGAAGCGAGCATTGAGAAGAACTATAGAAGGAAGAGGCCACAGTTTAGTAGTTACCCCCTACCAATCTAGAGCATGCATACCCTTAGGTATGGACGCTGTTCCAAAGATGGCTTCCCCTCTTGCCCCCCATTCTCTTGTCCCGGCCCTGGTGGTAGGAGACTCAGGCCCCCATCCTCACTGTAGGCTCCCATAGCTGAGTTCTCCAACAAAGTCTACACTGGTCCAATCCAAAGGGCTACTAACCTCTGCTTACATGTAAGCATTAACTGTTAGAGCAAGCATTGAGAAGAACCATACAAGAAGGAGGCCACAGTTTACTAGTTACCCACCACCAATCAGGAGCATGCATGCAATGGGGTGATTGCTGACCCTTAGGTATGGACGCTGTTCCCAAGGTGGCTTCCCCTCCTGCCCCCCACCCCCAATCTCTTGTCCTGGCCCTGGTGGTAGGAGACTCAGGCCACCATAGAGGTGAGTATAATTCCTCTTCTATTACAGGTAACTGGCATTGGGATTTTTTTAGTTTAAGACTCGACAGGCGCTTCAAAGAAACCTGACAATCATAGCGGGGCACCTGCGCTTCCATCCACATAAAACATATCAGACGTAATGCAAAGCAGCTTGGGAACCCGGCTATAAATCTATATATTAAGCCTCCTGTCCATCCTTCCTTTATCTCACATTCCTCATAAATCACACCAAAGTACGAGATCCCTAAAACCCTTCAGATGCATGATCTGCTCCCAGTCTATGAAAAGAAATATGAAATTTATTACAACAAACTCTTCACATCTGAAGCAGACGCCTTATAAAAGAATTGGGTGTCATGGAAGTCCTCACACAGACCCCAATGTGTTAACAAGGTGGGAGGAATTTTTAACACATGTCTGGACGAGACGGGAGAGGGAAGGTAAGATTTATATTATCTATACTCTGTGTGCTCGGAGTCAAGGAACAGGAATATTATATCCTAAAGCTAAACTCCAGACAAACAGATGAAATACATATATGAGAGCCCCTTTTTAGCTGACAAAGGATTGGTCTTTCTGTCCATGCGGTCTTAAGATTTACACAGCTTTGCCCACAGCACAGCCAGGTTGAAGACACCAGTTAAGGACAATGTTGGGGTCCTCTCTTCACCCCGGGTCTGCTGACTGGTCAGTGAAAAGGCAGAATAGACCAATGATCTCCTCTTTCTGTCACTAAGCTCTTACCTCCAATCAGCATGGAGTTGCAGTTCAGGAAGTAAAATAAGTATTTGATCCTCTACCAACCAACAATAATTCTGACTCCCACAGACTCGCTACAGTAGGTGCTCATGTGGTGCACAGGTTAGTCCTGTCAATATAAGAAGGTCCTCCTAATGACAACTCGTTATGTGTATAAAAGACTCCTGTCCACAGAATCTCTTTCTTCCATTCAAACCACACCAAAGAGCTGTCAAAGGACGTCAGGGAGAAGATTGTAGACCTGCACAAGGTTGGAATTGGCCACAAGACCATCAGCAAGAAGCTTGGTGAGAAGAAGACAACTGTTGGAACAATTATTCGCAACAAGACCATCAGCAAGGAGCTTGGTGGGAAGGAGGCAACTGTTGGAGGGGTTATTCACAACAAGACCATCAGCAAGAAGGTTGGTGAGAAGGAGGCAACTGTTGGAGCGATTATTCGAAACAAGACCATCAGAAAGAAGCTTGGTGAGAAGGAGACAACTGTTGGAGTGATTATTCGCAACAAGACCATCAGCAAGAAATTTGGTGAGATGGAGACAACTGTTGGAGTGGTTATTCGCAACAAGACCAACAGCAAGAAGCTTGATGAGAAGGAGGCAACTGTTGGAGCGAGTATTTGCAACAAGACCATCAGCAAGAAGCTTGGTGAGAAGGAGACAACTGTTGGAGCGATTATTCGCAACAAGACCATCAGCAAGAAGTTTGGTGAGAAGGAGGCAACTGTTGGAGCGATTATTCGCAACAAGACCATCAGCAAGAAGTTTGGTGAGAAGGAGGCAACTGTTGGATCGGTTATTCGCAACAAGACCATCAGAAAGAAGCTTGGTGAGATGGAGACAACTGTTGGAGTGATTATTCGCAACAAGACCATCAGCAAGAAACTTGGTGAGATGGAGACAACTGTTGGAGTGATTATTTGCAACAAGACCATCAGAAAGAAGCTTGGTGAGAAGGAGACAACTGTTGGAGCGGTTATTCACAACAAGACCATCAGCAAGAAACTTGGTGAGATGAAGGCAACTGTTGGAGTGATTATTCGCCACAAGACCATCAGCAAGAAGCTTGGTGAGAAGGAGGCAACTGTTGGAGCGATTATTTGCAACAAGACCATCAGAAAGAAGCTTGGTGAGAATGAGACAACTGTTGGAGGGGTTATTCACAACAAGACCATCAGCAAGAAACTTGGTGAGATGAAGGCAACTGTTTGAGTGATTATTCGCAACAAGACCATCAGCAAGACGTTTGGTGGGAAGGAGGCAACTGTTGGAGCGATTATTCACAACAAGACCATCAGCAAGAAGCTTGGTGAGAAGGAGGCAACTGTTGGAGAAATTATTCGCAACAAGACCATCAGCAAGAAGCTTGGTGAGAAGGAGGCAACTGTTGGAGCAATTATTCGCAACAAGACCATCAGCAAGAAGCTTGGTGAGAAGGAGGCAACTGTTGGATCGGTTATTCGCAACAAGACCATCAGAAAGAAGCTTGGTGAGAAGGAGACAACTGTTGGAGGGGTTATTCGCAACAAGACCATCAGCAAGAAACTTGGTGAGATGGAGACAACTGTTGGAGCGATTATTCGCAACAAGACCATCAGCAAGAAGCTTGGTGAGAAGGAGGCAACTGTTGGAGCGATTATTCGCAACAAGACCATCAGAAAGAAGCTTGGTGAGATGGAGACAACTGTTGGAGCGATTATTCGCAACAAGACCATCAGCAAGAAGCTTGGTGGGAAGGAGGCAACTGTTGAAGTGATTATTCACAACAAGACCATCAGCAAGGAGCTTGGTGAGAAGGAGACAACTGTTGGAGTGATTATTCTCAACAAGACCATCAGCAAGAAGTTTGGTGAGAAGGAGGCAACTGTTGGAGCGATTATTAGCATATGGAAGAAATACAAAATAACCATTCGCAACAAGACCATCAGAAAGAAATTTGGTGAGATGGAGACAACTGTTGGAGTGGTTATTCACAACAAGACCATCAGCAAGAAGCTTGGTGAGAAGAAGGATACTGTTGGATTGGTTATTCACAACAAGACCATCAGAAAGAAGCTTGGTGAGAAGGAGACAACTGTTGGAGCGATTATTCACAACAAGACCATCAGCAAGGAGCTTGGTGGGAAGGAGGCAACTGTTGGAGCGATTATTCGCAACAAGACCATCAGCAAGAAGCTTGGTGGGAAGGAGGCAACTGTTGGAGTGATTATTCACAACAAGACCATCAGCAAGGAGCTTGGTGGGAAGGAGGCAACTGTTGGAGCGATTATTCGCAACAAGACCATCAGCAAGAAGCTTGGTGGGAAGGAGGCAACTGTTGGAGTGATTATTCACAACAAGACCATCAGCAAGGAGCTTGGTGGGAAGGAGGCAACTGTTGGAGCGATTATTCGCAACAAGACCATCAGCAAGAAGCTTGGTGGGAAGGAGGCAACTGTTGAAGTGATTATTCACAACAAGACCATCAGCAAGGAGCTTGGTGAGAAGGAGACAACTGTTGGAGTGATTATTCTCAACAAGACCATCAGCAAGAAGTTTGGTGAGAAGGAGGCAACTGTTGGAGCGATTATTAGCATATGGAAGAAATACAAAATAACCATTAATCGCCCTCGGTCTGAAGCTCCATGCAAGATTTCTCCTCATGGGGTGAGGATGGTCATGAGAAAAGTGAGGGATCAGCCCAGAACTACACAGGAGGAGCTTGTGAAGGATCTCAAAGCAGTTTGGGCAACAGTCACCAAACAAACCATTGGTAACACATTACGTCGCCATGGATTGAAATCTTGCAGGGCTCGCAAGGTCCCCTCCTTAAGAAGTCACATGTGCAGGCCATCTGAGGTTTGTCAATGAACATCTAAATGATACAGAGAAGGATTGGGAGAAAGTGCAATGGTCAGATGAGACCAAAATTGAGCTCTTTGGCATTAACTTGACTCGCTGTGTTTGGAGGAAGGGAAATGCTGACTATGACCCTAAGAACTCCATCCCTACAGTCACACACGGAGGTGGAGATCCCTACAGTCACACACAGAGGTGGAGATCCCTACAGTCACACACAGAGGTGGAAATTTGATGCTATGGGGCTGTTTCTCTGCTAAAGGTACTGACCAACTTTGCCACATTGAGGGGCCAATGGACAGGGCCATGTATTGTAAAATCTTGGATGAGAACCTTCTTCCCTCAGTCAGAACACTGAAGATGGGTCATGGATGGGATTTCCAACATGATGACCCAAAACATACCGCCAAGTGGCTCAAGAAGAAGCACATTAAGGTAATGGAGTGGCCTAGCCAGTCTCCAGACCTTAATCCTATAGAAAATTTATGGAGGGAGCTGAAACTTTGAGTTGCCAAGAAACCTTAAGAAGATCTGTAAAGAAGAGTGGACCAAAATCCCTCCTGAGATGTCTGCAAACCTGGGGGGCCACGAACTACAAGAGACGTCTGACCTCAATGAACTGCAACTCCATTTATAACATTTGTATCATGGGTTTTTCTGGATGTTTGGTTGATATTCTGTCTCCATCATGATAAAAATGATAGACCCTTCATTTCTTTGTAAGTGGGGGAACCTCCCACCATCTGCAAGGGAGACAATCAGTATTTCCCCACTGTCCCTATAGCCATAGCAGCTCAGGCAGGTGCTATGGGACCCGGGATGGCATGGGGGCCACACTAGGAATTTGATCGAACGTCTATCTCTAACATAGGTCCTTAGTAGTCTTCTCACTATGCTGACAGCCAGGACTGCTGAAAAAGGGATAGAAAAAGCCCTCCTGTATGGGGCCCAGGCCAACAGGGGGGGGCTGGGCAGATGGAGAATTGGATATGGGCAGTATAGAGGGTGATCAGTAGAGGAACCGATCCCCTAGGTGTCTCTCCCTGCAGCAGTTAAAAGCTGGCTTCTCCATCCCATCAGCTTAAAGCTGCTGCAGGGAGAGACACGCAAGGGATTGGTTCCTGTAATTGCCTGATACACCGCTACTACACCGCTACTACACTGCTACTACAGTGCCCTTCATTAACTTCTGAGTCCCATGCTGAGCGGCTGCTCTGCTGCTTATTAAACACAGGAGAGCATCCGCTTAGAACGAGTGCCAATCAGAGAACACTTTACATAGTCCTGATGAATACAAAGTGTTCTCCGGTTGGACGAGGTGGAGATTGTAGCATCCCTGCCACATCTCTCTGCTCTGCATTCTCTGATTGGACAAAGCTGCTCAGGACCCAGAAGCTAATAGAGATCACTGTAGTAGAGGTTTAGTGGTGGTGTAGTAGGGTAGTGGTGTAGTAGATGGGTAATAGCAGTGTAGTAGAGGTGTAATAGTTGTGTAGTATTGGTGGTGTAGTAGTGATATAGTAGTGGTGTAGTAGAGCTGTAATAGTGGTGTAGTAGAGGTGTAATCATTGTGTAGTGGAGTAATGGTGTAATAGAGGTGTACTAGTGGTGTAGTAGGGTAGTGGTGTAGTAGAGGGGTAATAGTAGTGTAGTAGAGGGGTAATAGTGGTATAGTAGAGTAGTGGTGTAGTAAAGGTGTAGTAGTGGTGGTATAGTAGTGATATAGTAGTGGTGTAATAGAGGTGTAATAGTGGTGTAGTAGTGGTGTAGTAGAGTAGTGGTGTAGTAGAGGTGTACTAGTGGTGTAGTAGTGGTGTAGTAGAATAGTGGTGTAGTAGAGGTGTACTAGTGGTGTAGTAGGGTAGTGGTGTAGTAGAGGGGTAATAGTAGTGTAGTAGAGGTGTAATAGTGGTATAGTAGAGTAGTGGTATAGTAGAGGTGTAGTAGTGGTGGTGTAGTAGCGATATAGTAGTGGTGTAGTAGAGGTGGTGTAGTAGCGATATAGTAGTGGTGTAGTAGAGGTGTAATAGTGGTATAGTAGAGTAGTGGTGTAGTAGTGGTGGTGTAGTAGCGATATAGTAGTGGTGTAGTAGAGGTGTAATAGTGGTGTAGTAGTGGTGTAGTAGAGTAGTGGTGTAGTAGAGGTGTAATAGTGGTGTAGTAGTGATATAGTAGTGGTGTAATAGCGATGTGGTAATGGTGTAGTAGTGGTATAGTAGAGGTGTAGTAGTGGTGTAGGAGAGGTGTAGTAGTGGCGATATACTAGAGGTGTGGTAGCGGTGTAGTAGTGGTGTAGTGGTGGTGTAGCAGAGGTGTAGTAGAGGTGTAGTAGCATGGTTGATATATTGATGGGAAGAGAGCAGAACTCTGTGGTTTTCTCTCTGCCCGGAGTTCAGCTTTAGGACTTGGACACGGGGGGCAGCTTGGCTCTGGTGGAAGAAGCTGACAGCTCTGGGATTTCTGGAAGCATTTATAGAAGGCGAGTTCCTAAAACGAAGTGCTGATCCCGGATAAATCCAGGCACGTCCCCAAGGTTCCCCGAGGTTCAGGCAGATAATCCCCCCCATGTTTCAATCATTTAGTGCCCATTTCTCAGTAATGACAAACAAATGCCCCCAAAGCCTCTGGGAGGAAGGCAGGCTTGGGCCAGCGATCTACAACGAGGCAGTTCTGTTGACTTGGGGCACCAGCACACCTCGGTCTTCAAACCGCAGGGCCCCAGCACACATCCCAGCGGAGCTCCGGTTCCCTCTCGGAATTTTTGGATGTTAAGCAGAATACGGCTCACCATCTGTGCCCTGAGGGCTACGTCAGCTGAAGAATCTTCAACACAGGACACACTTGTGGGGGGTTTCTGATGCCTGGTCCTCAGTTTGGCAATGTGGTTTTACCTGCTGACTTAACATCCAGCAGGTAGAATCAAAGTGCAGAGCGAGGGCGCCAGGCATTTCTCCAAGGCAAAAGAGCATTAGTGGGGTCGGGTACTGATGTTGGATGAGAAGACCTGGCTCACCATTGGCATTAAAATTCATCCCAAAGGTGTTCAGTAGGGTTGAGGTCAGGAGTCTGTGCAGGACACTTGAGTGGAACACCCCACCCTAAAACCCTGGTCATTAATATGGATTTGCCCCCCTCCCCCACCCCTGTCATTGGCTATAACATCCACTAATTTTTTTGGATTGCTTTCCACAAGATTTTGGAGGGTGTCCCCGTTTGTGAGGTCAGGTAATGATGTTGGATGAAAAGACCTGGCTCACATATCAAGCCCCATGCTGGGCGCCAATAAAGACACCTCCTGGCTCATCTTTGGCATTCCAATTCATCCCAGAGGAAGTCCTGAGGGTTGAGGACAGGGCTCTGTGCAGGACACTTGAGTGAAACGACCCAACCTCCCTGGTAGTCATTAATATGGTGTTGCACCCCCCCCCCCCATTGTGGCTATAACATTCTCCACTTTTTTTAGATGGCTTTCCAGAAGATTTTGGATGGTGTCTGTGGGCATTTGCGCCCATTTGTGAGGTCAGGTAATGATGTTGGATGAAAAGACCTGGTTCACACATCATGCTCCATGTTGGGCTTGAAAAAGAAACCTGGATCACCATCCATGTTCCAATTCATCCCAAAGGTGTTCAGTAGGGTTGAGGTCAGGGCTTGCTGGATATCCCATTCCAAACCATGACGTCTGTCCTGGGAAGACTTTCCGCAAGGTTTTCCAATTCATCTCAAAGGTGTTCAGTAAGGTTGAGGTCAGGGCTCTGTGCAGGACATTCAAGGTTCTCCATGACCTCCAACCTACTGAACACCTTTGGGATGAAAAGACCAGGGTTAAAGGCAGGTACTGATGTTGGATGAGAAGCCATCATACCAAAGGCCTTCCAAAGTAGGGTTGAGGTCAGGGCTCTGTGCAGGACACTTGAGTTCTTCCACACCAAACTGGTTGAGGTCAGGGCTTTGGGCAGGACACTCAAGTTACTCCATAACCTCCAACCTACTGAACACCTTTGGGATGAAAAAAACAGGGTTAAAGGCAGGTGCTGATATTGGATGAGAAGCCATCATACCAAAGGCCTTCCAAAGTAGGGTTGAGGTCAGGACTCTGTGCAGGACACTCAAGTATCTCCATGACCTCCAACCTACTGAACACCTTTGGGATGAAAAGACCACGGTTAAGGGCAGGTACTGATGTTGGACGAGAAGACCTTATACGAAAGGCCTTCCAAAAGTAGGGTTGAGGTTAGCGCTCTGTCGAGGACACTTGAGTTCCTCCACACCAAACTGGCCAAACCATGTCTTTATGGAGATGTTGGTTGAGAAGACCTGGCCCATTCTAATTCACCCAAAAAGGTGTTCGGTTAGGGTTGCCCCTCATCCCTTTAAACCCAAACACATATTAATTACACAGGTTCTGTGGCTGATTAAGGTGGGAATTAAACTCACTTGGTGCCTCATCTGCATTAAATTAGCCTCAGAACAACCTGTGTAATTCATATGTGTTCAGGTTTAAAGGTATGAGGTGGCAACCCTATGTTCAGTAGGGATGAGGTCAGGGCTCTGTACAGGACACTTGAGTGTCTCCACACCAAACTGGTCAACCCATGTCTTTATGGAGCTGGCTTTGTACACAGAGGCACAGGCATGGTAGAACAGAAAAGGGTCTTCACCAAACTTTTACCACAAGGTTGGAAAAGCAATTGTCTAAAGCATGGGTAGACAACCTCTGTCCTCGAAAAACACCAGCAGAACATGTTTTCAGAATTTTCCTTAGATAAAATAGCTGTCCTAAATAACAATCCATTGACATTGATCAAAAATGTGACCTGTTGGGGTACTTGAGGACTGGGGTTGAGAACTCGAGTTCTTCTACACCAAACTGGTCAACCCATGTCTTTATGGAGCTGGCTTTGTACACAGGGGCACATTCATGCTGGAACAGAAAAGGGTCTTCACCAAACTTTTACCACAAGGTTGGAAAAGCAATTGTCTAAAACATGAGTAGACAACCTCTGTCCTCGAAAAACACCGGCAGACCATGTTTTGAGAATTTTCCTTAGATAAAATAGCTGTCCTACCATTGACATTGATCAAAAATGTGACCTGTTGGGGTAGTTGAGGACTGAGGTTGAGAACTCAAGTTCCTCTACACCAAACTGGTCAACCCATGTCTTTATGGAGCTGGCTTTGTACACAGGGGCACATGCATGCTGGAACAGAAAAGGGTCTTCACCAAATGTTTACCACAAGGTTGGAAAAGCAATTGTCTAAAACATGAGTAGACAACCTCTGTCCTCGAAAAACACCAGCAGACCATGTTTTGAGAATTTTGCTTAGAAAAAATAGCTGTCCTACCATTGACATTGATCAAAAATGTGACCTGTTGGGGTAGTTGAGGACTGGGGTTGAGAACTCGAGTTCCTCTACACCAAACTGGTCAACCCATGTCTTTATGGAACTGGCTTTGTACACAGGGGCACAGGCATGCTGGAACAGAAAAGGGTCTTCACCAAATTTTTACCACAAGGTTGGAAAAGCAATTGTCTAAAACAGGGGTAGACAACCTCTGTCCTCGAAAAACATCAGCAGACCATGTTTTGAGAATTTTCCTTAGATAAAATAGCTGTCCTACCATTGACATTGATCAAAAATGTGACCTGTTGGGGTACTTGAGGACTGGGGTTGAGAACTCGAGTTCCTCTACACCAAACTGGTCAACCCATGTCTTTATGGAACTGGCTTTGTACACAGGGGCACAGGCATGGTAGAACAGAAAAGGGTCTTCACCAAACTGTTACCAGAAGGTTGGAAGAACCCAATTGTCTACAATGACTTTGTATGATGGATTATGAACCACAACCTTAACTGGAGACACCTGAACCTCATTTGGGGGTGGTGGATACTTTTGGTAACAATACATTTGTTATTTGGTAAACCTAGCCTGATCTCAGCAATGGATGACTCCCTTATAATAGAAATATGGAGTTAGGAAACCATGCTGAAAAAAATACGAAAGAAATGCAATGACATTTCAAAGGAAGAAGCCATCTGCGGCTCACTTTTTACTGCTGTTGGAGTTTCTCCGGCAGCTTGGCCTTATAAACGTCTTTAAAAAACGTCTCTCCAAACCACTTCTTCTGACCTCGTCTTATTTGTTTTTACAAGGCTGAAAGCGGCTTATTCACAAGTTCCTGCTGCTCACCACAAACATCGTAAGGACGAGGAGACCTTCCTGACCGGTGTTCAGCAATCTGGACAGATGGAAGGCGAAGTCAACTAAACCCCAAGATGCATTGCCTTAGGAATTGATATTGAAATGATGTCCTCTGTCTCTGTAATAAAGATTATTTGCGGCCTTCCCTTCTAGCACAGTTGTACCGGTTCCTCTCCTAGACTGAAACGGCTTCCTATGATTTCGCTGCACACTGTGAGCTTCTCACCATGTGCATTAGAAACTGCAGTGAGTCAGATGGAGCCCCGCCTTCTTTCCAGGCTGGCGGACTTTCAGCATCATCGAGCCCAGGGGTCTTCAAACGTTCCAAACAAAGGGCCAGTGTACTGTCCTTCAGGCTTTAGGGGGGGCTGGACTGTGGCCATGGCGTTAGTGGAAGTAACCAATACCCCATCATTGGTGTCAGTGGGAGGAATAGTGTCCCATCATTGGTGTCAGTGGGAGGAATAGTGTCCCATCATTGGTGTCAGTGGGAGGAATAGTGCCCCATCATTGGTGTCAGTGGGAGGAATAGTGCCCCATCATTGGTATCAGTGGGAGGAATGGTGCCCCATCATTGGTGTCAGAGGGAGGAATAGTGCCCCATCATTGGTGTCAGTGGGAGGAATAGTGTCCCATCATTGGTGTCAGTGGGAAGAATAGTGCCCCATCATTGGTGTCAGTGGGAGGAATATTTTCCCATCATTGTTATCAGTGGGAGGAATAGTGCTCCATCATTGGTGACAGTGGGAGGAATAGTGCCCCATCATTGGTGTCAGTGGGAGGAATAGTGTCCCATCATTGGTGTCAGTGAGAAGAATAGTGCCCCATCATTGGTGTCAGTGGGAGGAATATTTTCCCATCATTGGTATCAGTGGGAGGAATAGTGCCCCATCATTGGTGACAGTGGGAGGAATAGTGTCCCATCATTGGTGTCAGTGGGAAGAATAGTGCCCCATCATTGGTGTCAGTGGGAGGAATATTTTCCCATCATTGGTATCAGTGGGAGGAATAGTGCCCCATCATTGGTGTCAGTGGGAGGAATAGTGCCCCATCATTGGTATCAGTGGGAGGAATAGTGCCCCATCATTGGTATCAGTGGGAGGAATAGTGCCCCATCATTGGTTTCAG